>OY282558.1:382208651-382808651 GCA_958295665.1 Tipula vernalis | reverse complement strand
TCAAATTGTGACAGGGTTCAGGATTATGGAAGGAAGGATGGAAGCAAGAGATGTACTGAGAAGAGTCTAACGAAAGGAATGAAGTACAGAGTGCTCCGTGGTACTCCTTTGAGGACTTTTTTCTATAAGGAGCTCAAACGAGATACGCGGATGTTGCGAACGATTGAGAGAATCAGGCGAAACCATGGAAACTGGAAGGAATGCTTGTAGAAACATCATTTGAGTGAGGACAAAGATTGTGAGTTGTGTGGAAGTGTGGAGAATGTTGAACATCTTTTATTGGTTTGCCCCAGATACAACCAATGTAGATCTAACTTCAACATCCTTCGAAATGCAAGAAATCTAAGGGATTTAATGAATGAGGGAGGTTTAGCTTATTAGGAAATGTATGAATTTTTTACGTGGAGTGGGATAACGGTTTAATGCGAAATAAGGAAGAGCCTGCAGAATATGTGAAGGGAGTAATCTAGTTCTATTTTAAAAATTAAAAATTATAGAGTAAAATTGAATTACGAAATAAAAAAAAATATAGCTAGAAATTGGTAAATTTGGCTTTTGGCAATATGGCTTCTATGTAGGAGCCCAGCCTAAAATAATACTAAAATAAAAGATCGAATTGTCCGCCATCAAATCTATGTTAGTCAACAAAGTGCAAGATATATAATGGGTGTCTTCCTTGATATATCTGGAGCTTTCAACAGCTTCACTTGGCTCGAAATACGTCTACGATGTAATTAGGGGCTACTTTAGTAATGGAGTGACTTCAATAAAAGACAAGCAGGGTTCTGTGTCAAAGAGTATCACAAAAGGATGCTCCCAGCTCTCCATCGTTAGGTCGTTAATTTGTAATGTGGAATTCAATCATTCCTTCTTTATGGAAATTCAAGACTCGATGTTCAGTGCCGAGGTGAAATTGCAACTCTTAAACTATTTAAGATACATGGTGGGTGTCGGACAAAATGCATAAATGTCTATTGAAAAGATTGTGTCAACTAAAGGGAACTTTGACTCAAGTCGATTACCAACGCTTTCGTTAAATGGACCTGAAAATGTAGTAAAAAGGTTATAGTTTTGTCCTATCTAGGAGTTAATTTAGATGAACAGTTGGGAGTTAAATCTCGCCTGATGAGAGTCTGAGCTAATACTAAAAATCTATTCAACTCATTGGCCAGAGTATAAAGAGAAGAAGTTGTTGCTGAAGCGCGAAATATCCTACAGCGAAGCATAAACGCATACCACTGAACTTCCAAAGAAGCCATTGCACTGTTTGCCGGTCTGATACCAGAGGATATACAAATAGCTAAAAAAGTACAGCTATACAAGTCGCGAAACGCGCTTTGTAGAATGGAACCCGATTGTGTGTTATGTTGTGTTATGTTAGGAACAAATAATTTGAAAAGTTCGTAAAACTGTAGACTTTTAACTCGCGAAATGCGATGTGTATAGGTAAAAACTCAATCACCAACAGGCTTACCTAAATAGTCTATCTAGAGGCTCCAGAGCTCGCTTGGTTTTGCAATTGTTTCTTTCTAACTGAGTTGTTCCTGAGTATGATCAATTTAGTTTTGCTTGCAAAACACTCTGCAGCTTTAAATTCGATAAAAGGTTTTAAAATAGCTAATTAGCACAAAGTTCAAATAGGTTCAAAAATACTTAATTGTCATATAAAAAATCATACAATGAATTTATTAAAATACCTTTCGAAACTGAAAAATTCCGACCAAGCAGGTGAGTCTTACACCCTCGAGACATGCCAATTTTTCAAAATTGCTTTAGCAGAACTTCATCAGTGTGCCTACAAATTACTTACGAGCTAATGTTGATGTTGAGATTTGACATCCTACGACTAAAATATAGCAATTTATTAAATCCATGTTGCTAAATCTCTGTTATCTTGTATCGCTTACAGTGATTACAATCGGGAATTCAAACAGATTAAAAAATTCTAAAAGTTCTTACATCATAAAAATGTACATAAACATTTCTTAAACGAGTCTTTTGACATATGAAACACAAAAAACCCAATAGACCGTAATTTGTTGATCTACCAGGTCGATGAGTTACAGTCTATCGTTTGGACGCATTTGACGTTCAGGAACGTACATATTTAATCGTGCAAGAAGTTCGGTATACAATCGATTCGAGAAATGAAAATATCACGAATTAATATTGCTGATTGTATAACCCGTCGATAATCTAACCCGAGTAGGTTCAGTAGATTACAACGATCTTGATAAGGTGAAAGAACATAATCAATAGCCCGAGAAGACGGTAGACATCGAAGTGCGTATGAAACAAACTGCTTCTGCACACTATCTATTCTATCTGAATGACTCAGATAAGAAGGTGGTCGATTGACTGTATCCATAAATCTGCTTTATGATGATGTATCCATGTATCTGCTTTATAACGCTTTTGATCGTGTGTGGCACAAAGGTTTGTTGTATAAGTTGCGAGTGATTGGACTCTATTCTTCACGGAATTCATAGATTGCGAATTTTCTTTCCTGTCGTAAAATCCAAGTGGTAGTGGATGGTGCGACATCCTCAGCTCACACTATCATTAAAACTTCTACCAGTAACTCTCAATCCTATTCATTCTTATGCTGATGACACTACTCTCTCAATATCTTATTGTTTCCCGTCTTTTACCACTTCCTCGCGAAACAAAGTGTTCGCTAAAATTGTTGCTATGCGATCTCGCCTAGAGATCTTATAACAATTCTCTAGTGGGGTGATGCTAACATGGTCGAATTTAATCGATCATAGGGATGTTGCGAATGACCGCAAAAAAAATAGTATCTGTTGATCTGCCAGGATACCCGTGCTAAGCAGGAGAAATGTATGATTTAGTGTGGAAAACCCGGGCACTGTAAATCATACATTCAGATAACTTGAGTATGACGGAGAGAATGGCGAACCCCACAGAGGTATTTACGCCGTTTCTTCTACCCGCCTTCAAGATGCAGACGCTCAGCGCAATACTTGATAAGGATTGGCGGAATACCGACGTGACCAGCATCTTTAATAACATCAAGTTTAGGCAAGCAATCACGAATTTCTTGCTCAGTAAATTTAAAATAATTAAAGTACAAGGAACGGTGAACTGAAAGACATGGTATAGGGGCCTCGTAGCTGATTCTTATATACATTATGCAAGAAACCTAGCAAACAACTTACAAATTTCCGAGGGCTGACTCATGGCGAAGAAAAAGCTGGCGGAAGACCAACTATTTTTCTCTTAATAATAATGAAATTCCAGAACTCTTTTGGACTTGATGTCAATTTATCCTCGATTCGCACTATGTAATGGTGATTTAAAAACCGATTTAAACTTTTAATCCCTTAGCGAACTCTATCAAATTCGTGATAAAATTGCACCCCATACCACCTATATCAGGAACGGAATATATAGTGGCGTTTTTCGAGATGTATCTCATTATTATATCAAGGGGCTCGAGATGCATGACATCATTAGCAAATAACAGGTCTAGGTATTTCATCTAACTGTTGCTAGTACGGTTTAGCTGCTTGGTTGAGATGCTAGCAAAGTAGTCGATAATGGATAATACCCTTTCGTCAGAGGAAGATGAAGTAAAGACGCCATCAACATAAAGCCACCATATTCCGGGCAGATTAAAATTTGTTGTGACACAATCACACAACAGAGCTAAGTCGATGAAATATATTATCATTTTAAAATAATTCAGTTCTATTGACCACTTTAACATGAACTGCAATAACCCCAACACTAAGATGACTGACTTCAATCATTAATTCGCCCTCTCAAAGGCTGGTGTCAAAATGTGTCCATCTGTGAACGATACAGTCTGGTGGGAAGTATTAGTATAGCCACTTGCATAATCATTGTCCAGGACGCCTAGGGGAAAACACCTTTACCTCGGATGCTTTTACGATCGTGGCTTATTTGCCGTATTCCAGCACAGTTTGTTGCGCAATAACGGCTGGAGGATTCAGGGTTCTGAAGGAAGGTTTGCTGGTTCTAAAGAACACCTTGCCTTGTTGCCTGCTTACAGTTTGATTGACACTGCTGAAAATTTATATTATTGAAAGGTTTAATACAAACATTATTTGGCCAAATCACCGTGGACATAACCTTTTGCTTTTAAGTCGGCACCAACTCCCACTTTAAAACAGACATACCCCCTATGTCGATAAATTTGCGTCCATTTGGTACTAACTTGCTCTTGAGTTGTCAGCATTTTAGCGATCCTATTTAGTATTTTTGTGTGGTTGCAATGCTGTGTTTTAGCCAAATAAGGTTGAAAAGAGTGAGAATGCTATGAAAATCCCTTGAGAATCTTAGTGCGATTCCCAAATGGGGTGAGGAAACAGGATATAAACAATTAATTTACTCCATCTTTTAAGATTCTAAGCTTCGGTTTAACTGTAGCTAATAAGGTTTCGTGGACCGCTCAAACAAACAAGTCATATTGGATGCATGCTAGGTGTCACGTTTATTTACGACGATGAATTTTTTTTAATTCATTTTAATTACTGACAGTTTAAAAAACAAATATTAAATCCAAATGGAATAGAGTTTAGAACCAAGTATGCCGAATGATTTCGGATTCTAATACCTCTTCCCTAGATTTTCTCTCATATACAGACAGAATGTGGGAGCCTTATGCCTGGCCTGATTTCGTTTCAATACTTATGCTAAGACTTAAAAGCACCTTCTAAAGCTCTAAAATATGTTTTTATAATAAATAGGCTTAACTTTCACCAAACATATGGCAAAAAAATCAAACTATCTTTAAATAACGCAAGTATTTACAATTTTAATAGATTTGAAAATCCACTGTTCATTTGATTCCCAGCGTGGTTTATGTTTGCTAAAATGTGGAGGTGGAAGGGAAGGCTATATATGGATACGATTTTCGAATATGTTTGCATCTGCCTACGCGATGTAATCATACAATGGGTTCAATCACATAGGCAGATCGAAGGGAATCAAAGAGCCGATATATAGCTAAAAAGGGTACATTGAATGAGATGGTTCAGGAGTATGAAAGGAAAGAACCTGTTGTTGGGAGAGCGAATATAAGTGTAACTGAACGAGAAAAGTGTAACTGAAGGAAAGAAGTACAGAGAGGTATGCGTTACTCCTTTGAGAATCTCTTTTTATGAGGAACGCAAAGGAGATACACGAATGTTGAGAAAGATCTAGTGAATCAGGCTGAACTAAACTAACTGGAAAAAATGATTGTGGAATATTAAACATCTGAATTCAATAGCCTCTGGAATCTAAGAAACCTAACCGGAATAATAAATGAGGGAGGCTTGACTTATAAGGAAATTTACAAATTTGTTAGAATGAGTGGAATAACGATTTGCCAGTGGAAGAATTGATAAAAAAGATTGATTAGATTTGATAAAGTACCAAATATGTGTGGGCAGTACCCGGTTCCTTCTTTTTGGTATATGAATAAAATTGAATATAAATAAAATTGAATTCTAAACATTGTAAGTAGGAGAAACGTAAAATTTTTCGTTTGCGCCAGCGTTTTTCCAATCATCGAAATATTTTTTAAAAGCAATTTGAGTCTGGGAAACAGGAAAAGCTCACCTGATGCTAAATCAGGCGAATATGGTGGTTGATCGATGGTATTTATTGAGTTGTGGTAGCTCGTTGTGATGGCGCGTTATCTTCTTGAAAAATCCACGCATTTTTATCTCTTAATTCCAGTCACTTTTTTCGCATCAGCACAAGAAATTTCAATTGCAACACAAAATTTAAGGAAAACTCTTTGTTCAATAATTATCTTCAGCGTAAAAATCGCCGTGGACTAACTAATGAGGTTGACTGACTTAACCACCTGCTTTAAACAAACTGGTTGACAGATTGCGCAAACATTTTTAAATCCCTTCAGCGCGGACATTTTAAATTAACAATTCCCGATATTTTTTGACAGAATGTAAAATTGCAAAATTGCAAGGACCAATAGGTTAGGTTAAGGTGGCGTTCCACTAGACCGGCATAGACATAAAAATGGGTCGTGGCTATACCACAATTTGCTTATTTATCCGCCTATTCACTGAAACCATTTTGAGGTGTAAAGAAAGCACAGGATACTCCTGACATCTATCTTACTGAAGTCGTCTGAAGTTGGCATGGAAGTATCCTACTTCCATGCCAACCCTACTGACCTGACTCCGCTGACGTGACATCAGTTGTTTAGATCTCACCAAATATAACTTTGGCCAGGCCTGCCGAGTTATAAGCACCAATAAGTTTCCGATAAGTTTTCCGACTACATAAACTATAGTTCAATAACTGTAACAGAATATATTAACATAAATGACATATAGTACTAACTACTTATGTAGTTGCTTTAAAAATATCAAACCTATAACACTGAATTACAACTAATCGAAAATTGTGTGTTCTCTATTTTTCAGGCTATATCCGAGATTTAACCGACAGCTATCCAATTTGTATACATGCCCAAACATTATGTATATCCTTGTGTTGTCTGGCATGGCTTGTCGAAATCATTGTGCTACGATTGAGGAAAAATGATGGTGTGGCAACTGAAACTCCACCAAAATAACAAAGATTTAAAATAAAGCAAATCAACTTATTAATTTTAAGGCAACGGAACTCAATTCCTTAATTAAATTTAAGTGCGCATACATGTGCAAAAGTGCCCATATAATATATAATGATGTATTAAATAATTTATCCTGTAATAATTATAAAAGTACTTAGTTTTACAAAAAGCCAATAATTAATCAAAGTAAAAATATATTTTTATATACATAAGTAAATATGTGTCAAGTGACTTATAAGAAGCAAAATGTTAATGTTTGTGTCAAAATCATGTAACGTAAACCTCAAAACTATTCCCCTCATTCCTATAGCCCTATTTAGTTAGAATTTAATTAAAATCTAAGAATTATTGCCTCATTCTCTATATTATATTGTAATTATGTTTAGGTAGAATTCGATGTTCTCGGCACATTTCTAGATACTAGGTATATCCTGTGTGCGAGTTTTAGAGCGTTAATTTGATTTCTTAGAATTTAGGAGATTAGCAAAATATAAAAATAATAATTTTTGATATAAGAAGATGTTATAGGCTTAAATGAAAATCATGTCTGAACTTTAGATAAAATGAAAAAAATTTTACCATTAGAATTAAGGATTAGCTGTTAACTTATAATAATATAAAACGTTTATATACATATAGATATAGATAGAGACGTCATACATTATATATTTTGATGTATATTTTATTTTTATGTATTATATAATATAAAATAAGCGTTTTAATGTTTATATTTAACTTAAATGAAAAAAAAAATATCTAATAAGAACAAAACATGAAAATCAAAGAATGAATATAAAGATGAATGATATAAAAGTGAAATTTTAATTAAAAGAAAATATAATTTTGTTTTATTTTATTCAACAATTTTGCGATTTGGCTTTAATCCCTCGATGGTAAGTATGTATGTGAATATAAAATAGGATAATCCGTGCTCCGTGAAAAATTCCACTTTTACATATCTCATTTACTCTTATCTCACTCTATTTACTTATAATGTCTACAACAAAAAAGCTGTACCAAATCTTTTATATGTTCTTGTCTTTAATATCCGTTCAAATTATTCATTCTGTTGTGTCATTCTGTTAGACAGCCCTTGAACAACCACTAACTTGGGTCGACTATAATTAATGCAGCAATTACAATCGCCTCGGCTGTCGAATTCGTATTATCGGTTATTTGTATTAGCATTTAATTTCATATATGAAGTGAAACGGTTAATTTGAGCCGACTTATCAACTAATTCAAATACCTATATAAAATGTTCCTGTGTAAATCACGCCAGAAAACTCATTTTAGAAAACAGGAAAGGTTTTCTCTTGTGATTGTCACACCAGAAATCTCGTATGTTCCGTTTGTTTATTTTGATTGGCCAATATTGTGCATTACTCTTACGTATTGCAAACTCTTCTCTAAAATATTTCTTGCGATTGGGCCATGTTATGGCTGTGACTAATGAGCCTGAATTAACCAAGTAAGTAAAAACAAATTTGGTGAATATAATTTTTGATTTATGTACATTGACCAGAACATCTTTGGCGCGTTCCGCAATATTTTTGAATTTGAGCTACGGTTTAATTAAGAAATCCGACTCCAGATGATACGGAAGGGTGAATTCCCCAGAGCCAGAATTAATCAATTTTATGTAAGGATCTATATTCATAAAGAATCGACTTCGCATTTTAAATCTCAGATATAAAATTTAATTAAAATCCATCCATAAACGTGCTGCCTAGTTCCATTTGCAGCTAGAGACGCAGTGTCTAACTTTGGCTAAATTGGATGTTTAGTGCTACCAACTGTTGTATCATATATCTGTGTATATCCATTTATTTCTTATCTTTTTGAAATTGGCAATTGTTGAACCAATACGCATTTAGGGTGCTTCATTATTTCCATACATTTCATTCGTAAAGGCAATCATAACGTAATTGCAGATTTTAGATTTTTTTTTACCTCAGAAACTGATGATGATGATTTTCAACAAATTTTAATTTTTAAAACCGAAACCTATCTTAAGAGATATCAAGAACCGCAGTCGGAGCAATTACAGGTCCCGAAACCTATCTTTAGTAGTATCAAGAACTGCAATCGGAGCATATTTGCAGATTTTTGGCTCAGAATTTGTTGATTAATGAAATTGTATAAGATGATTTCGAAAAATGGAATTTCCTAAGAAATGTATGGAAATAATTAAGCAGTGTTGTTGCCTGTACAACCATTACAGGTCCCGAAACCATTCTTAAGAGGTATCAAGAACCGCAATCGGGGCATATTTTCAGATTTTGGATTTTCTTGGCTCAGAATTTGTTGATTTCTATCAAATGTATGGAAATAATCAAGCAATCTAAATGCGTGTTAGCACAACAGTTTAGGGTCATGGGTCCACTAACATCAAGCCCACCGTTTCTGATCATGGGTCCACTAACATCAATTCCAGAGGCTGAATTTGCAGATATTCCAATGAATAGATTAACCAGATGGCAACATGTACAGCAAGCAGCAAATATTTTTTGGAGAAAATATCATAAAGAATATCTCAACACACTGCAACAGCGAAACAAATGGAGATCAGGTACACAAAATTTCGAAGTCGGAGATTTAGTTATCGTCAAAGACAACTTACCAGCAGCATATTGGGGATTGGCACGTGTAATTAATGTTCATCCTGGGAACGATGGAATGGTACATGTGGTTACACTGAAATCAAAAAATGCAATACTGAAGAGACCTGTCCATAATCTGGTTAAGCTACCAGCCGAATGAATAACTGCGTACTTCATGGGCGGGAGAATGTTAAGGTGTCCAAGTTTCTGAAAAAAGAAAAATTATCGAATCATATAATTTCCCCCTATTTAAAATAAATTTATGTTCTTACTCTCTTTTAAATTTATGTAACATGGTAATTTGTATGTACTTACTTGCATATTGTATATATATCTAATTACTTACCAATTTTGCTTTTATATTCTCACAAACTCACAAAACATTATTATAATATGTATCAATCAATGTATATTAATTAGTATTGTTCATCTCATTTTTTGTAATTGATTACAAATTGTTTTAAAAACTTTCTTCTTGTTCCGGCTTTGGTCAACAGCACATCTCACTCAAGATACAAGGTGCATCAATTTAAATAAAGAAAACATAAATTGAATTTGTAAGTACATACGCGTTTCAATTATTTTTGATACAAACATTTTTTGTGGCGCCCACGAACGTACGACCCTGAGATTAAGAGTCTCATGCTCTGAGGATTATGAAGTAAAAGCTTCTTGCACTTTAAAAAATATCCTTGCTAATAGTAGCGCTCCGTTCAATTCCAGGCGTGGTATTGAAATTGATTGAACTGGTGCAACTTTGATTTTTGCGGTGACTAGTTGATTTCTTGGATATCCATTTGAGTCGTAACTTCTACAATACATAGATGACTGCTGCTGATGCAGCTTCACTGGCGTCGCAAAACCCGTGTATTTGGATGTGGCGATGATTCAACAGCAGTTGTCAAGCATTTTAGGTTCAATTTAATATTTTCCTATTTTTCAGCAAACTTTCTTGGAAGAGGGTCGATCATCCCATGTTAAATTGTACAGTCATAGCTCTTGAAATAGTATTTTAGTAGTTACTAATACTGGAGATAGCCATCCAAATGGGTCAAATAATTTTGTTGCTTGTGACAAAAATATACGTTTGGTAAGTACGGTGTTTGATGAGTAACTTTGTACTTTATAAGTAAAGTGGAACGAAGTCTCTGCGATCTGGAATGTTCATGGGTTTAAATTTTCCACATCTATATAATGGATGATCGCTTTGACAATATTCGCACTTAATGATTTTGTTATTCACTGTAGTTGAAGGTACATTGGTTGTATGATGAACTCCAATTTTTTTTATTGGATATACAGCAGAACGTGTAACACTGGATGTTAATTCACTATTTTCGATGGTATCGGAATGTTTGCCAATAAATTTTAAAAATGATTCTAATGATAGAAAATCATTATGTAATGTATTTTGAGATTATGGACAGGTCTCTTCAGTATTGCATATTTTGATTTCATTGTAACCACACGTACCATTCCATCGTTCCCAGGATGAACATGAATTACACGTGCCAATCCCCAATATGCTGCTGGTAAGTTGTCTTTGACGATAACTAAATCTCCGACTTCGAAATTTTTTGTAACTGATCTCCATTTGTTTCGCTGTTGCAGTGTGTTGAGATATTCCTTATGATATTTTCTCCAAAAAATATTTACTGCTTGCTGTACATGTTGCCATCTGGTTAATCTATTCATTGGAATATCTGCAAATTCAGCCTCTGGAATTGATGTTAATGGACCCATGATCAGAAACGGTGGGCTTGATGTTAGTGGACCCATGACCCTAAACTGTTGTGGTAACACGCATTTAGATTGCTTGATTATTTCCATACATTTGATAGAAATCAACAAATTCTGAGCCAAAAATCTGCAAATATGCTCCGATTGCAGTTCTTGATACTACTAAAGATAGTTTTCGGGACCTGCAATTGCTCCGACTGCGGTTCTTTATATCTCTTAAGATAGGTTTCGGTTTTAAAAATTATATTTTGTTGAAAATCATCATCATCATCATCAAATTCTGAGGCAAAAAAATCTAAAATCTGCAATTACGTTACGATTGCCTTTACGAATGAAATGTATGGAAATAATGAAGCACCCTAAATGCGTATTGGTTCAACAATTGCCAATTTGCCTTAACAGGATGCCTGCATCTTAACATTTGAATGCCTGAATCTTTACAACTACCTACAACTAAATCTTTCAATTACTAAATCCTTTTTACGATCTGGCAGAATTCTTGTACGTTTTATACTTCTAGGCCGAAGCGAATAACGTGAAGCTTGAATTTTTTGTTAAATATCAAGTTTTTGATCTACTATATTCGTATGCACCAATATTTATCTCAATTTTTTTTTTTAATACACCGAACAAACACGATACGAATTGTCGATTGTAAAAGTAGGCTAAGCGCCTCTCGATAAACTGACACTTCTTGTCTCAAATGCGACGAAAGAAACTTTAGCAGTCTGGTATTACGTGGGAATGTCTTCCAAACACGTTTTTATCAACAACTTTAAACGTCAAATTATCAGCAATTTCAGTGTACCATTTTTGCACTAGGTGGAATCCATTGTGCTCCAATCGTCAATAGCGAAACTGGACGAAGTAAATGTAGGGATGGAGATTATACAGAATTATTGGATGAGAACGGTGAAATGTTTACCGAGCGAACTAAAGCCCTTTCATGAAACTTTCATTTAATATAAATCAATACAGAATTATCTATATTTTCAATAATTATAAAGGAATAGAAGTTTGACGATGTTCATGAGTGTTTTCTGTGGTGTACCTTTACATTGAGGAGCTTGTTTTAAATTTGATTTTGTTAAATTTTGGAACAATAAATTATAATTATAGGTTTAGAGCATAATTAACCAGGTATGTACCAGGTTTGTAAATATGAAACCGAAATTTTTGAGTTAAAAAGTACATGTTCATCATATGATAATGGTTAAGAGTATTTTATTCAAATTATTGCCCTTCATTAGTTATACATTTTTCCCATTTTTCTAGCAATGCATGAATGCCACGCCAAAAAAACTATTCTTCTTTTGAGGCAAACCACTTATCAAGCCATTTTCGTAGATTTTCGTAGGAAGTGAAGTGCTCCTCAGCAAGTGATAATCGACGGAGCCAAGTCTGGTGAGTAAGCCGCATGTTAAAGTATTTCCCAATTAAATGCTTCCAACGTTTCCTTGACCGGTTTTGATTTATGTGATGGTGTATTATCATGAAGTAAAATCACTTTGTGTTGCCTTTTATCATATTCTGGTCGTTTTTCACGCAAAGCTCGATTCAAATTGATCATTTGTTATTGATAGCGTTTATTATTTACGGTATCACCAGGTTTTAGCATCCGCTAATTGTTTTTGCGTTTCAGCATCATCCTAATCCAACAATGCTTGCAATGCCCTGTCTTCAAGCTTTTTTTGTGGTCTAACTACTCATAGCATTGTGATTTACTAAGAGCATGCTCACCGTAAGCTTCGACAAGCATTCGATGAAATCACAGCAGTATTTTTCAAATGATAACAAAAAATCAATGATGTCCGCAAATTGTAATATGTAAAAAACATGCGTTATTGTATGAAACTTGCAGGGTTATGAATTGGCTGTTGTTGATAGATGACAAAAGAAAACAATGACGCCAATGACGCGGTTTGTCGAAAGGTACATTGACAGGTGGCGCCATTTATTGGTAAATTCAGGTTTCATATATACAAACCTGGTATAGCACGGTGTCCCTGAACCAAGTTTAAATGGGCCAAAAAACCACGATACGTACGTATCGTTTTTATTACGGGATGTAATAGCAACGTATAACTATTTCGTGAGTAATTATGGTGTACATTAGCCCAATTGTGCTAATTATCGTTAGTTTCCACATTGTTGTGACGTACTTCCGGTTTTTAACGCAAATAATGGGAAAATGAATGTACATCAAAATCCCGTGTTTCTAAATTTTTTTTGTAATTTTTTAGCATTGGGGTAGCTTTGTTATAGTGATTTATCCTTGCCAAAATTTCAAAATGCTGGGTAGGGCTTTTTTACAGGGTGTTATAGCCATTTCCGCATTTTGCTTATAAAAATTTTCTAAATTCAATAACTTGGTATGTTATCGATTAAAAAATTATTTCGTGAGTAATTATGGTGTACATTAGCCCAATTGTGCTAATTATCGTTAGTTTCCACATTGTTGTGACGTACTTCCGGTTTTTAACGCAAATAATGGGAAAATGAATGTACATCAAAATCCCGTGTTTCTAAATTTTTTTTGTAATTTTTTAGCATTGGGGTAGCTTTGTTATAGTGATTTATCCTTGCCAAAATTTCAAAATGCTGGGTAGGGCTTTTTTACAGGGTGTTATAGCCATTTCCGCATTTTGCATATAAAAATTTTCTAAATTCAATAACTTGGTATGTTATCGATTAAAAAATTATTTCGTGAGTAATTATGGTGTACATTAGCCCAATTGTGCTAATTATCGTTAGTTTCCACATTGTTGTGACGTAATTCCGGTTTTTAACGCAAATAATGGGAAAATGAATGTACATCAAAATCCCGTGTTTCTAAATTTTTTTTGTAATTTTTTAGCATTGGGGTAGCTTTGTTATAGTGATTTATCCTTGCCAAAATTTCAAAATGCTGGGTAGGGCTTCTTTACAGGGTGTTATAGCCATTTCCGCATTTTGCTTATAAAAATTTTCTAAATTCAATAACTTGGTATGTTATCGATTAAAAAATTATTTCGTGAGTAATTATGGTGTACATTAGCCCAATTGTGCTAATTATCGTTAGTTTCCACATTGTTGTGACGTACGTGTTAGTTTCCACATTGTTGTGACGTAGATGTGGAATATTGTAGGCATATTGAAGAGTAGAATAAAAAATGTAGTAAATATTAATGTTGACGATAGTCGATATCCATCCGCTGTTTGTAGTACTTGCAAAATCGTTCTTTACAAATCCAGTAAACAAGGTTTCGGAGATCAACCCACGTTGTCTTTGCCGGACTATTCTGATTTCCCGGCACTTCCGTGTGCAACCAGATCTCAGGATAACATACTTTGTGAGTGCAATTTGTGTAAACTTGTGCGAGCTCAACCACGGAACATGATTCTCGGGAAAATGATGAAAAATAAAGTGGTTCATAGGAAATGTAAGAAATGCGGAGGAGAACTGGATACCAAGAATTTCTACACTTCTTTCAGAAAACTCAACAAACAAGGACAGTTGTGTTTATCACAGAAAAGAGGGAAAAGTACCAGTGTTAGTGAATACAAACAATGTTGCCAGCAGTTCGGGAACACAATCACACAGTAATCGATATTTTGAAAATCTGTACAGATTTAGATCTGTCGACAAGAAAAACAAATTCGCTGACTGCTGCGTTGCGAGTTGGTGCTGGGAAGAGGAAAATATTCCAACCAAACATAAGGCAGGACTTGTTTTTGTTAAATCATTGTCTTGATTCCTTTTTCGAGTCTCGATTTTGCGAAGTGGTGAATACCAAAAATTCCCGGGCGATAAAAAGATCTGAATGTTTTGTGTATTGCAATGATGTGCCGGGATTGGTTGACTATATTAAAGAAAAAAGAGCATTGCAGGAAGTGGATTTGAAATTCGGTTTTGACGGTGGCGGCGGATTTTTGAAAATTTGTTTATCTATTCAATTCAAATTTGATGAAGCTAATGGTAATTCGGATACCAAGAAAGCGAGACAGCAATATCAAGATGGAGTACAAGCCAGGAAATTTAAGGATTCGGGTGTGAGGAATTTGATCATTCTTATTTCTGATACGCAAGCAAACTACATGAATGTTCATACTCTCTGGTCTTGTCTGAATTTGCAATGCATTCACACAATCATTGCTACGGATCTGAAACTAGTCAATATCATGACTGGTGTTATGGCGCATTCTTGCCATTTTTCATTTACGTGGTGTACCGCATCGACAGATAATTTAAATGTGTCCGGAAACTATAGAACCATCGGTACCTGCCGTGCAAATTCAGAGGCCTTCAAAAATACCGGCAGTAAAAAAACTAATTCCAAGAATTTCCACAGTAACATCCACGAGCCTATATTTACAGGAAACCCAGACACGCTGATCATCGAAATAATCCCTCCACCTGAACTGCATCTGATGTTGGGAGTTGTAAACACCCTGTATAACCACATGCTGAAAGAATTCCAGCACGATGCCGAAGAATGGGCTAAGTCCTGCAATGTGTCCAAAGATTTCGTACATGGGGCTTCCGCTTTTGCTGGAAATGCCTGCAAAACTTTGTTAAACAGATTAGATATTCTTCGGGCAAAATGTACCATCCATTGTTTGAAGTATGTCAAATGTTTTAGTGACTTTTCAAATGTTGTGAATTCGTGTTTTTCAACTTTTCTTGACGAAAAATTTGAGGTTTATGTTTCGTAATTCAAAACAAGTTATCTAGACCTGGGAATCTCAACCACTCCGACAGTTCATGCCGTTTTTTTTCACGTGCCATATTTTTGCCGCAAAATGGACTGTGGACTCGGTTACTATAGCGTACAAGCGATGGAGTCTGTTCATAACGACTTCAAAAATACATGGGTGAATTACAAAGTAAATCGCACACATCCAGATTATAATACTAAACTATTGAGAGCTGTACGGGAATATAACTCCCGTCATGTTTAAAGAATGATTTTTTTCCAATTTTTGGGTAATTCAAAAAAAAAAAAAACTTCAAATAAATTCCATCATTTGATTTCGATATACATCTTTCTTCACCATCGATATATTTTTCTATTCAATGGTCATTTTTGTAATAGATTTCATAATGAAGTTTCATCGATTTGTGAAAAAAGATTCATTTTTTACAAGCTTATCAATGATTTTTTAATATTTCCAAAAGGCAAACACTTATTAGTATTCCAGTAGATGGCGTTTTACAAACAATTCAAGGCATTCATTCCAATATCGAACACGAAAAAAAACTTGATTTTTATTGAAGAGTTTTTTTCGCATTCTTGCAAAAAAAGAGCCATATGGAGAAAAATTGAAAATTCAAAAAATATTTTTTTTTCGAATTTTCTCATATTTGGCGCAAAAAATCTTACAATTGTGTTTTTTTGAAAACGACTCCGGAGATTTGGCTGATTTTTGCGTTTTTGAACTTCTCGAAGGTGAAACTTTCAATGGCCGAAGGGAATCGAGAGTAGTTTTTTGGCCCATTTAAACTTGGTTCAGGGACACCGTGATAGTTAAGCTTTCATTGTTATAAATGCAACAAATTTGGTAAACTTAATACTTTCTAGAAAAAGTAAAAATTCTAAACTACACCAACTAACCGATATCACTGTCAATAGCTTTTGGGGCCTATAATTATTGACATAATATTCAGTTGGATTGCTAAATTAGTTTTGTTTTGATCAAGACCCATAAGACCGTAATAATTGACCAAACTTTGCATTGAGCTTTAGCCATTTTATTTTGACACAAATAATAAAAACTCTAAGCACGTAAAAGTGATTCGATTGAGATAGTTGATACTTAATAGCTCTAACAATAGCTCTTGGAATTCGTAATAATTAACCCAACAATCGTTTGGGTTTTTCAAAGTTTCAAAATCAAATTAGCCGAAACTATACATTTTTCGGGAACTAGTTTCTATTAAGGTTTCTACTTTGCAATTTTATTAAGTGTGACCGTTAATGAATTAAATTACTATTAATTGGTTAACCATATTAAATAAAAACGCCTTCGGGCGTTTGCATTTTATGTATTAATTAAATTTTAATTTAAATTGCATTTTCAACTATAAATCAACAGGTAGTGCATATATATGGCTTTCAATTCCCAATGACAACGCTGCTGCTGGTATTGTGTTGATGAAGTTGACAACAGAATTTTTTTTAATTATTGAAATTTAAATCGCTACGGTACTCAAGTTACACATACTAGTTAATATGCTTAATCAATAATGTATATACGTATGCAGAAGTATGTGCATACATGCAATGTATGTATGTAATTAGTTTTTTTGTGTTCAACTAGTAATATCAACAATAACAATATTATTGTATTTACATTCATTTTTAATTTGTGTTTATTCAATCAATAAATATTTAAATTTTTATTTGTCTCAAATAAAATTAATTAAATATGTATTTGCATTTTGTTTAATTTTTATAAAATGAAAAATTACAAAAAGAAGAAAATAATTGAGTTATTTATTAAATCACCTGAGTTTATTTATTTTCAATTTTCGTACAAAAAAGATTTTATTTGGTTTAGGGATATTTTTTAGAATCATACAGTATGTACCTTACCTATCATGGGAAATTTAACGTACCGTAAACTAACACATAAATTAAGAAAAGCATAATAGAATTTTAAATAATTAAAATTAAGGAGAAAATAAGAAGAAAATTGCAAACATAGGTGCCTTTCACCTCTCTGCTAAGTAGCTTCTTTTTGCTATGTGGCTGTTTAAATATTATTTAGAAGTCTTCATAGTTTTGAACACATATAAATGTCTAAATAGAAATACCTGCAGCTCCTGAAATCAAGGCAATGATGAAGAGAAACTAGAAACATTATGCATAACTATTATAATATGCTTTTGCGCTATGATAAGGGGATAAATTCTAGGTTAGTAGGTCCCACCCCAGTATACTAGTCCATATAATTTCGATCTACAATAGCAAAATAAATATTTTTGAAAACATTGCATACTAGTCGTAAGATGTACGTGTTACTGACCACATTAATGCCTTACAATTTGCGGAGAGAATCAATATGGTCCTTCCATAGCATCGAGTTTGAACGAATTCAATTTTAAAACAAATATCAATACAGACTACTTGAACACAATGACCATCATGATAAACAATGTTCGGATCTTTGACTGTATTGCCGTTTAATTTGAAAAACATATTCGTACCTTTAGTTTTATTGCTCAAGAACATGAACCACAATGAACACAAATTCGGCATCATATTTTGAATATTTGTACTGTAAAAAGGGTTATTACACAGAAACCAATACAAATTAATTTGGAAATAGAATTTAAATAATTAATAAATTATAATTAGTTAGATAATTTTAATACCTTGACTAATAGCACCATTGATTTTAACAACCTGTGACCGACCAGACAAATATGGGATTGAACCTACTGTACAGTAACACCACCGAAACCAGCATGGAAAAGTTTTTTTTTATTCAGACCCTTAACAGACAATTTGTAAGTTCCAATAAAGTATTTTTCGTACTTTCAATTTACAATTTATAAAAATAGATCCACTATATACGGCAAAATTTTCCTAACTAAGAAATTAAATTACTAATCTGATCATTACCAGTCGACCCAGCCGATTTAAGACCTGACATGATGTTCAGAATTTCCAAAGAATCAGTCTCTTCAAAAATGCAAGATTTTACTTCCGAATTATTAAAAATAAGATCAGAATTAATTTGATTAAGAGTTAAATAACTCAGATCTGTAAGTTTATCTGTTACCGAAGAATTATCATCAACCTCGAAGGAACTATTTAAAACCTCGTTGACCAATCTCCAGCTTTCTTTGATATTGTCTATTTCATATTTTGAATTTATGTTTATATAATTTTACTTTGAACCTCAATAACACGTTAGAATCTCATTTTCTTTTCAAATAAAATATTGATCAATTTAAGTTTTTTAAGTGGAATTGATGAAATTCAAGGCTTAATAATTCTGTCCTTAGCTTTTACTACGTGTCTTGATTTATTATTATCAATATATTGCATTATTTATTGGATTTGCTTCACATAAACATTGAGCCAGCTTTCCTCATTCTTACTTTTTTCAATATTTTGTTGAATGTTAATTAATTCATGTAATATCTAATACGCTACCGGTAATTAAAGTAAAAATTTGCTTACACAGAAATAGAGCTGTGTTGTGAATATCGTGAAGAGGAAAATTGTAAGAGATTTCATCTGTATTAGTATTATTTGCTAGTACTTAAATGCACAATACATTCTGTATATATAGAATGTAAATTGTGGTATAATCAGTCCAGTCGCCGCGGCCTGATGAGAAGTTCGATTTTTTCATAATCATAAGCTCATCAGTTCGAAACTGGATTGAATTCTCTTACTTCAATCCTCGAAACATATTAAAAATCATATACAAATTTCCTCATTTATCTCAACAAATAAATTTGCTTAATTTATAGAGGAGACGTATGTAATGTAAAATTGAAAGGTAGCAAAGTAGTATTGGTAGAAATATTTAACGGTACAAAAACCATCGATGTCATCGGCAAAGAACTAGGATTCGAAAAAAGCGATGTTGGTGAAACAAATGCAGGCTGACAAATCAAAGATAATTTATTTTCCGAAACAAATGTGTCATTAGTTGAAATTGCAGACACCGCGATAGCAACAATTGGCACGATTCCTGATTTGGGTTAGTTAACAGTTTAATTAGCAAGTATTGCTTTAGTTGTGTCTAAGATTCCATTTTACTCCAATCTAAGATCCTCTGCTTTTAAGGCCGGAACAGTTTCATTGAAACAATATCGTTAACAGTTGAACTCGTAGGAAGCGATACAGCTACTTTATGGTTCAGTTCATAACACTATGTAAAAGTGTTTCAAACTAATCGAAATGTAATAATGATGAACGATTTGTAAACCAAATTTGATAAGCGAACTTTAATTCAAATTTTTTTCCCAACGTTAAGCATAATGTATATTCATACTTCAGAGATGTGATAGCAAGGGCATGTAATTTAAATTTTCTACATTTTGCTTCAAACTTGAAGCCCACAATATTTTTAATGGCCCAGATTTCCGTATAACTGTGTGATAATGGATTAAGTTGTGAAACATTGATTTCAATGAATCGTTAAAAAGTTGAGTATAATTTTGATTATGCTTAATTAAAATGAAAAAATTTTGCATCTAAAATTTATTTGGATAAGTGCGTGGACGCAAAATCACGCTTACATAACTTTTTTAACTGACCGATCTCGTTAAATTTCTAAAGTGACGTCCATTTTTCGCAATTTTTAAGTTTATAATTTTTCGCTGGTCTCCTTTTTTCACTTCGAGACTTAACAGCAAATCAACAATTTGTATTAAAATTTACAAGGAATTTCCAAACTTGATCGTCTGTTGGTATTAAATCATCAATCATAAATAGTGGGTCCTTACCGGGAATTCTCGGGAGGAAAATCCCGGGAAATTGGTAATTTTTTATAAATCCGATTCCCGGGAATTTTGATTAAAATCCCGGGATATAGCAGAAACCCTTTTTTGCACAATATTAGGACTTTTAAAGAATTGAAAACCATCGCTGGATATTTGTTAATGAATACCATATAAATTCCGTAGTCATACTTGTCAAAATGGACTTCTAATAAATAATTGCTCCAAATTTTGAAACCCTTGGAAAAATCAGTTAAAAGCTTTGAGGAAAATTAGCCCTGTACTACTTGTTTCAGAGGGAATTATTCAATTTCTCTTATATTTAGCTTACGGATTATTTGGTCTTGGGCTATTTTAAACCTTGCAAACAGCTCCAAGGACATTGTCAAATTTTCAAAACAGCTATGACAGCTTTGTAGTTTTTCGAAAGAAATCTGTAGTAGGACGTTTCACATTTGAATAGCGGTAAGGATTGTGTAGGGTGTCACATGACTACTTTCGTAGTTGCGAGGACGAAGAGGAGGAAGAGGCAGTACTTCATCTTCTTTGCACCTGACCTCGTCTGGCACGAAACAGACTAAAGTTTCTAGGGGCACCCCTATGACCTCTGTAGGATGGACGTCAGGAGTATCCAGCGCTTTGTTAACAGCTCAAAATGGTTCCAATGAGTTGGAGGAAACAATTATTCGTGGTATGGCAACGGACCATTTTTGTGTCTATGCCTGGTCCTAGTGGACCGCCACCCAAACCTAACCTAACCTAAGGATTGTATAAGGCGGTTTGGAAGAAAAAAATATATGGGTTGCAGATAAAAGCGTGGTCTTTCTACTTGATTTGATTTAAAGCGTTTCTAAAGTCGTTTTTTTTTTTGTTTATCGAAGGTTTTTATGTAGTTTGATGGTTTGTGTCTTTTAGGTGTTGTGCACGGTAAAAAATTTTGATTTCTTTTAAAACTTTTTTGACTGCATATAGGTAATAGACTTTTTCGTTTAATATTGAAACTTTGAGAAGTTTGGAACAGTAAACTCTGATGTTTGAAACAACTCAATATAACGTTTAAAATTTGTACTCGAGAAGTGTTATCTTTAGTCAACAAAGGACGAATTTAAAACCGATAAATTTTAAAACAAAACGAAAATGTCTGTAAATTAGTACCTATTTGTTGAAAAGGAAAAATTAACGTTTGAAATTTAACATACTAGGACTAGAATATAAACTTAATAGTTTGTGATCTAGTAGCAAAATTTTTTAAAAGCCATCGAAGTTTAAATTTTACACCCAAAAATTTTAAAATTATTCAAAAAAGACTTTTAAATAGAGGTGCTTTATTTAAATAAAAAACTTGAAAATTTTATTCTTATCTATTTGCGTTCTAAAAATTAAAATTAATGGTTGTACTTTGTAAACTTTCAGGTTCTCTTTAAAGTCTTTCCAAAATTGAAAAATAGACCAGAAAATGATTAATTTTAGCAACTAAAAGTTTAAAATATCATAGTTTTTCCTGGTTAATCTTTTTCAATTTTAAGAGGTCTTTTGTCACTAATAATGGAAAACAGGGATCATTTTTTTATTTTTAAATAAAATACGTTTTTACTATTTACACTTTTATTAATTAATTATTTTATTGTTAAATTCAGTTGTTAATCTTAAAATACATACTTAGAAATTTATACAAGTTTTTGAAAATAAAAAGGTGTTTTTTCTTACAACAATTTTATCGAATGTTTGTTTATTTTTTAATGTTTCAAAACAAATTATGTTGTTAGTATTTGTTTCGGTTATTTCATAATTGCAGTACAATTCATTAAATTTCTCGGTTTTAAAAAAGATGCAAATAAAATATATTTTATTTTCTAAAGAAACTATATCAATAATTTTATAAAAATCCGGATATTCATTTTCATTATGTATAAGTGTAATAAATAAGCCCATCCTATATATAAAACCACCATAAGAGAATGAACTTATTTTAAGAATTGTTGCTTCATCAGTCAAATCGAAAAATAGTTTTAATAAATCTTTATTTTCATGATATTTAATAAATTTAATTTTTCTCTTTCCAAAAGAAAATAGATCGGATACGTTTAGCTGCTTCCAAGTGTAGTACATTTTTTGTTGATGTCTGTGAGATAAAGTTTTCGCAATACTTTTATAATTGTTAAGGTAGTGAGCACTTCTTTTAAAATTACGGTGGTAGCTTTCATAACGCATGGCCCACAAATCAATTAAAGGACCCATTCTTGCAATTACAGAAGGATAATGTATCATAAAATGATGTTTAGGTAATAAATTTAAAGTCAAAGATTTTAGTATGTTGAGGTGAGAACTAATACAATTTGATAATTGTTGATGATCAGTTTTCGAAATTATTGGAGAAAATATTACTCTCATGATTTTCAGAAGCGAATTTACTGCCGGCCAAATATCATTTAATTGTTCCAAATGGTCGGCGAATATGAACGGTAAATAAGTAATTAGGCACCAATTTTGAGATGCAGAAAGACCGAGAGATATTGATTTCTTTTTAATTCTAATTGACGTTAAACTATCTAAAAATCCATAGTTAAAGCCTGTTATTCTATTATTAATTTGATCAAGAGTACATTTTTTTTTTTAGTTAATTGCTCAAAAAAAAATTTTAAAACAAAAGGTACTGCTCCCTCCAGAACATCATGCATGATATCAACTGTTCCATTGTCTATAATATTGTAAGAAAGTGTGTTTAAAACACAATTAAATTTCATACCAATTATATTGCTTCCGGTGGTTTGAAACGATGCTAATTGCCCTTGGTACGTTCTTAAACGGTCAGGGAATTCAGCAGTATTATTTTTAAGTTCCGCTTTTGTACAGATGCAAAATCTACAGCAATTATCAGTGTTGAATGATTGTGGGAAACCGAGTAAAGTATTTCCACCTAAATTATCATGGATCACACTAACCAAAGTACCTTTTATTGTGGTTCCATTGATAATAACCCCTTGTCTTTCTAGTACTAGTATATCATCCCGAATTAGCGTTAAAATTTTATTTATATTTGATAAGTTTCGTTTAATATCACTTACATAAAAGAGCGACACCAAATGGATATGCTCTAATTTAGAACTATACAAACGATTTAAATTTCGCAGCGAAAAATATATCCCACCTAATTTGTGGACACCAACTTTACTGCCAAGTGGATTCACTACCTCAAAATCGTCATAAAAGATTTGGATTTGTAAGCAATCATCGTTGTTTTTAAAAAAAATTGACTTTTTTAAATTTTCGTCACAGCAATAAAATTTTAAATCATTTGGACATTTATGTTTTTGATTAAAATACGCTTCAAAAAACGACTTGTTTTCAAAAATACTCTTAATTGTCTTAACAATTGAGATATACTGAAACGTGCATTGTACTTGTACTTCTTCAATTCTTTGTGTTTGTTGATTAAATTTTTTTTCTGATCTTAGATCTAATGCGATTTCTTCGGGTTCAACAAAATAAGAGCTTTCTTTTATATTTTTATCCCTTCGATATTTGGAAGACGATAATTCTAAGAAAGTAGCAATTTTTCTTTCAATATTATTTAAGGTGACAGTTTGTGATTGTTTTTCAGAAATATTGAACAAATCTTTTAAATCAAGAAAAAGATTTTCAAATACCGTAAATAAATGTTTACAAATGATATTAATATTATAATCTGCGACACCTATCGATAATAAAAATTCTAAAACGTTTGAAATTGATGAGTTTAATTTAGAACCTTCATTAGTTTTATTTTCATTTGTAAGATTTATTGGAATATTCCGTAAATTACTACAGTCTTCTAAACCAACTACATCGTTTTCTTTTTGTTCAAATTGATTTGAAATTAAAGTGCTACTGCCTTCTAGACATGTATCGTTTGTATCTAATTCATTTTGGTTCATACTTGATTGATTTGCCAATAACTCTTGTTCAGACAAATATTTAGTTTGATTTAATGTTTGACATTTCAATGTGTGGTTTGATAGAGTTCGATAATTAGTAGATAGAGCATTACAATTTTTAGAAACTACACATTTTAAACTTAAACTATTTGACAAATATAAGTTATGAACGTATTTTAAGTGATATTTTGTAAATTTAAAGGATTCAAATTTTTTATCACAAATATAACAAAAAAAAGATTCCATTTTTATAAAATGTAGACTATAATAAATAAAATAGTAAGGTTTATGAAACGAAATAAAAATTAAATTAAGAATATAAATTAATTAACACTTGCATGGAAATAAATGCCTTCAATATAGCTGATACTTCGTTTTGGTTAATCCAACTTTCCAACTCATGTTTAAAACTAATGAACTATATATTTCGTTACAACTCCAGTTCATTTCACGTACTTTGAGTTTAAAAATTTGTTTAATGTACATACATAGAATTACAAGTATGATATTTAGATTTTGATGAGTATGAAATTAACCTGATTTTAGATTTTCAAGGATATCTAAACGGTTACAAATTTGGCGTATCCTTGGTGATAATTTAGTTTTAGTATTTAAATTATAGACGTAGTTTTCAAAAAAAATAAAAAAATTCTTTAAAGCTGGATCGTAATGCATCGAAAAAACAAACAATGCACAGAACAACACATTAAATGCTTGAATTACATCATAATCGCTTGGTAAGCATATAATATGTCGATCCAGTGCAATGAAATATTGATCTACTGAAGACGGCGTCGGTCCCACTGCGATCATGTAGGGTTGCTTATTTTCGTTAAAATATTCCTCTTTTGGAGTCTGAAACTGAGTGATTTGGTTAAATTTATAGTTTAATTTCTGGGATAACTAAACTTACAGTTTTGAAAATTAAAAGTTTTTCTATTTTATTAATGAGAGGTCCTGGAGAACTCGGGAGAAGTTTTATTAATGAAATTAAAGCAAGAGTGGGAGTGTTCCACTCTTCGACTTCTAAAGTGTTTCCCGTTTCACTAAAAATTGTAAAAATATTTTTCTGCAATATTGGCCATTTGTCTCGTAGCACTTTAGATTCACCAAACTGATGTTCGAAATCAAATACAATCTGTAACAAACATAATTATACATAATTATACATATAGTCTAAGGAATTAAAAAAAAATACCAATTCTGGGTCCACAAAAAAATATGGAAACTCTTCCTGTAGCTTCGTGTTTAGAGCTAGTATAGTCTTTCTCTCCTTAACTGTTCTTTTTAATAAAATCTTCACTTTATCACTTTGGGCTGGAAGAACTGCGCATTTTAAATATCTAAGATCGTCAGTTGCATCGTATTGCTCAGAAGTTGCAGTCTCTAAAGTAGGCAGCAGCGATGATGACGACGGTGTATTATAAAATTTCTTTGCATTGAAATTCAAATTTTTCAATTGACCGACGAGGTAACCAGTATTGTGGTCTGGATCAAAAAATAATTCCTGAAAATATCAAAATTTGAATTAATTTAAAAAAGAAATAGTATTTACTCGTAAATGGTTATTGTTATCACAAGTACTCCGGAATGTCTTTTCCAAGGTGAACAAAAACAGGTGGTATTATTGTTTTAAAAATTTATTTTTTTTTTGGATTTGATTTTGACACAAACCAAAAGGGCTTTTAGCTAGTATCACAGCTACAAAACTGTCTAGAGGAAGGTTGTGGCGTCTACATCAGCAACCAAAATAGAGCTAGCAGCTATAAATGAAGCTACCAAGGAAATCAACAGATTTCAGCACATTATTGTAAAATGTTAGAGGAAGTTGCTCTCTAAGTAGACAATTCTGCAGCAATGATTCTAGCTAAGTAAAATTCAAACTAAAATAAATTTGTAAAATTGAAAACAACTGCACTTGTTTTTTTACTGTGTTCGTTATTTATCAATACCAACATTAACTCATACTACGGAATCCAATTTCAAAATACATGCAAAGTCGGTATTAATAAGTCGAATTATTTTATTGTATACTTAGAGAAAAATCATTGTTACTGACAAAATTTAAAATGCTTACCGCTCCGCCGTAAATATTGGTAGACTTAAAGCAAGTGAATATTTCCACAGCAGCTTTAGCAACTGCAAACTTTTCTTCCTTTGATGGCTTATCTCCGTAATATAAGATTAGGTAGCGTCCAAGAATTCGAGTTAATAATTTTCTATTTTGATCAGTAATGCACTGATTTTTATTAAACTGGTCTAATATCCCACCTCCACCATTTACTTTGATGTGCTGCCTAATTGACTATAAAAGTAAGAGTTATCACTATACGGTATTGCTCATAATGAATTTTATTATACGTACGTCTGTTGTAATATATACACCTGCCCCGATCGAGCAATAACTCCTCTTTAGTGATATTGCTATAAAAATATGAAAAATAGTTATGAAGTGGTCCGTGTATAATTGAGCTGTTATTTAAACATACCTTGATTTTGATCCGTCGTGCAAAGTTCTAAAATAAAGGAGCAACAGTACAAATACTGGAACACTAAAGTTGTCACCAATTCTGAGTTTAATTGTTCCCCGTATTTATCCCGAAAATATGCAAAGTGGTCGCGTGGAATATTGAAAAAACCCACAACTGAATAAACAATACAGGAAAAATGTTAATTTGTTTCAAACACAGAAATTTAAGTGAAACAGTACAAAAAAAAAATATATACTAAACATAACCACAAAATAACAATTACATATGTAATTAATTTCTAAATAGGCACATTTTATAAATTTGCATTTTAAACCCAATGTTTGAATAACCACACACGTTACAGACACCAACCTGATAAGACAATATCTTCAAACCCCATTTCTATAAGATCATCTGTATTAAATTTTTTTAACACCACGTATTTGATTATGTTATTATATTTAATTGGAATTATCCTTCCCACAATTGTGCTCATTTTTGTTAATGATTAAAAAATTTAATTATATATGTGAATGTAATTATTTACAAAACTTTTTCTAAACATACTTTTCTCACTAGTAGATTTTAATGGCTACTCTAAAAAAATTGATTTAACAATTATTTTCACTCAGTTGTGTTTGACGGTTACTGTTGGAATGATATACAGTAAAATTATAACGCAGAAGAAAAAAGAAATTATATATCAGGAATTTATATTGGGGAATTACCGAGAAATAAATTTTTTGTAAAATTGAACATAACTATCTAATTTTTAAACTTTAAAGTTTGAAAATGTAAAAGAAAATGAATTGGTTTTGAAGTAGTTATATTTAGTAATTAGTACGACGAAAATATTAACTTTTTGTACTTAAAACCAAACGATTCAGGTTTACTATATTGGATGTTAAACCAAAAAGGATTTGATTTTAGTTCATTTTGGTTTTATTTTATTTTAAATTATTATATGTTTTAAATTAAAACTTTTTAGTTTTAAACGAACTCTAAAACTTTTCAAAGTTTGAAAATTAGCCTTAAATTGTTTTAAAATCCGGCAAAACTATTAAGGTTTAAAAAAAGGTTTTAAAATTAGTCCCGATTTTTTACTGTGTGTAGGCGCCCTAATGTTTGAATTTTTCTGATCTTTATTGGGGTCACTTCTGCATTGAAAAATGATTTTTTTAAAAGATTGCTTTGCAACACTTTGGGCTTATTAAACAACATTTGACTATTTCTAGATAAGTAATATGAAACTTTTTGGAAAACAAATAGTTGTTTAGACGTCTTTAAAGAAACAATCAAATTTGGAGTATTGCACGACGTTTGAACGATGCAGGCTATGAAGTTGATCTAGATAGCATGAAAATTCTCGATAAACAAGATAATTTTGGAGGGGGATAACTTTTGGCTACAGACTAGATCGGGTACAGGTTCAATCAGTGTTATTGAAGATTGCGCTTGGGCTTTCAACTCATGATTTTTTCATCCAAATTGTTTTTGTCTCAAATATCAAATTTTTGTCCAAATAAACAAACTTTTATACGTGAGGTATGGTATGGAAAGTCGGTTATAGTAAATTTTTGTGATTAATTTAATTTTTGATTTGTCAATGAAGAAAACAATTTTTGAGGGATTCTCTTTGCTTTTATGAAGATGAACCCGAGTAGGGTTCGAAAGCTGACGCTTTGGTTGGAGAAATTTATGGAAGAGGAGCCCTGAACCAATAAAAAGTGTTTTAGTAATAAATATTTTAATAACAGTGAAGATAGAGTTAAATTAAATCGAATATTTTTCCAGTCGCAACTAACCATTCTATAACTTGTCCCGGCAAAAGCAACCACTTACTAACCAAAGACTTACTATATACACAGAAAGTAAAACTTGATCAATCAATATGAACTTCAAAGGAGATAGAAATATATAATCATTGGAACATTATCAAACGATTCAGTCAACTTTAACAGAATCCGAAAGTGTTTTGCCTGTTTTTTGCAATCGTCACGAAAAAATAGTGTTGCCATTTGACCATTCGATGTCGACATTTTGTGTTTCTTAAAAGGCATACTTTGAAAGCCAACAAAATTATATTTATAAATTTTACCTATAAAGAGACCGGGAAATCCCGGGATTGTGTAAAACTTGATCCCGATTCCGGGGATTAGAAAAACATCCGGGAACAGGGCCCACTAATCATAATAGGAAAGTATATTATGAAATAGACATCATCTTACTGGAAGACATTTTAAGATGTTTATTTAGAAGATGAGATTTTTTTAATTTTACCAGAAATATTGTCAATTTCTATCGGCCCATTTTCAAAGTTTTGCTTTCGTTTATTACTAGAAAATTTCTAAATTTAAATATTTCATTGTAAAGGGCAACTATTGGTTTGTTTTTAAATCATAGGCAACACTTTTTTTGAACGATTTGCTTGAAATTTTGACAGCTCTTCAGCCTGATATTCCGCGTCACGAAATAATTATGTTCCCGCTTGTGGAGCGTTTCGAAATATTAATAGCTTATTTTCAAAGTCAGTGTTGTATAGCCGAAACCGTGCGAAACGAAATATGTGTCGTGAAAGAGCGCCAAGCGGAACCGCTGAGTTCGTGAGAAAGGCTTGCTGTTGGATAACAGAAGTGATCCCCGAGCTTGGACAGGGCGCACACCCGAAAATATTGCGGCTGTGGCCTATTGTGTAGGACAGAATCCATCGACCTTAATTCGACGCCGACAGCAGCAACTGGCCATTAGTCACACCAGCCTGAGGAGAATACTTCACAAAGACCTCGTTTTATTCGCAAGGTCCAGATGACTTAGGAGTTGAAAGCAAATGACCATCCATTTCGATATCAGTTCTCTGCGTGAGCAACTGAATAATCAGCCGTTTTGGAGATGTCAATTGGCCTACGCGGAGCTGCAATTTGACACCGTTGGACATATTTCTATGGGGTTTCGTTAAGGATAAATTTTATGTTCATAATCCAGAGACAATCATAGCTTTAAAACATAACATTGCGACTGTTATTCGCGAGATAGGCGCCGAAATCATCGAAATAGTTCTTGAAAACGGCCTATCTTGATGTCACACAATAATCCCGAAATTATCTCACAGGAACTACTGATGGCAACATAGTGAATAAAAGTGAACGAAAATAAATCAACTCACATCACATTCACGCTGAACAAAGGCACCTGTCCATCTAGGATTGCCAATTTTCTAAAATTCAAATTTATTTATCACATTTCATTGAAATTCTATTTTGGTACTACCATTCATAAAATTGGTTTTTGGAAAATTTTTGGCGCCTCAGATGGTTTATAATATGTTAAAAGATTATTTAAACAGAAAGCAATAAAAATATTTTCGAAAACCGATTTAACTTAATATGTGAACATTTTCTGTTCGATTTTTTGTTTAAAGCATTTATAGTATACCTACATAATCGTACTTGTTGTTATACCCACCAACGAAAGATTTCTTTTTGTATTCTACTTCTAGCAATTTGGTCGTAATTTTATTTTCCTTAAGCAAACCAAAAATATTTGTATTCTTGTATTTACAGATTTTGTTAAAAAAGTAAAATATTAAGAAATATCGGTATTGTTATACAAAAACACTATACCAAGCCATAAAATAAGGAAGATGAAAAGTTTTTTTGTTTCCTTTAATAAATTTTCCACGATAAGAAATAATCTCGCAGATACCATGAAAAGAAGGTTGAATTATTATTGTTTTTTACAATTTGATGCAATATTTCTTCAAAACAACAATTTTTTATTTTTTTTTCTACAAAATAATGTTAATAAGCAGACGGGTAAAAAATATTAGTTTAGATGAGCTTTTGGAATGAAAAGCTCGTTTCGCAAAATATATATAAAATCAAGGCCAACTTAATAAATAAAGCCTCCATGTTGACGATATTTTTTTAAAAGCTTTTTTTAAGGTATCAAAAAATCCAAAAGAAAATGTTTATTCCATAGTTTTTATATGGAGAGATATGACCTCAGTTTATTCAAAATATATTAATGAAAATTGACTCGAAATTAATTTTATTTTGATTCAATTGAAACTATAAACTTTATTTTCCACCTGACTTGGACGATTTTTTCGTGAGCTTTTCCAATTTACGGTAATAATGATAACAAAATAAGATATTTTATATCTGAAAAAGCTTAAAAATAGAGTACATGCATGTAAAAAAGAGATATAAATATAAAGGAAAAGGCGCGACGTTTACAATAATAAACAAGACAAACAATATAGAAACAAGGTAAACATAAGAGAAATGAAGCAAATACATAATATGAAGCATATTATCAGATGACAGCTAATAAAAAGCAAAGCCTACCCAAGTAACAATTTGAAACTGAAATTCCAAAAAATCGAAAGTAAGGATTTCTGATCAGTTTTTATGCAACTATTTTTTTTTGAACCGGTTCCGCAATGATTACAACATCGTATAATTAAACCTTTTCAAATCGAATTTTACAAAACTCTATTGTAACTGTTAAGTTTTACTGAAATGGTTTCAAAGTTCCAAAAAAATCGTAGAAATGGCTTCATAAACGTGCTGTTGTAACAGATTTTCTTGAAGCCGTTTTAAATTCTTTTAATTTGGAAGATTTAAAAGATAAATCAACGGGTTTTAAAAAGCTATATTATAACTACCAAAAAATTATTGCCATTCGAAAGGAGCACCAGCCAATACTGAATGTGTAACTGATATCGAAAGATTAGTCGAAATCAGTAGCGACTCTACCAGGAACATTTCTTATTCACCATGTACGTATACATCTTCCACAAATGAAGCTTTAGAAACTGCCGGGAAAATTGGAAAGGCTAACCATACAACAAATAAAATTGATCTACCAACAATATAATCATTGTCATTCGGAATCTGCTCCAATCAATACTGAATGTCTAACAGTAATCGGGAGATTAGTCGATATCAGTTGCAACTCTTCCAGGAGTATTTCAATATCACCATCTATGTATTTATCTTACATAAAAGAAGCTGCTGTGGAAACTTGCGGAAAAATTAAAAATGTCAACCATCCGGGAAATAAAATTAATCGACAAGAACATAACCGTTGTTTTTCGGAATCACAACAATGTACTGGTAGAAAAAGCAAAGAGTTATAAAGTAGTAAATTTTCAAAATAATAATAAGCTCCGTTGAATAATTCCACCCGCAAAAATGAACTAATTTCGTGACTCCGAAGCGTAATTAATTAACTTTAAATTTTAAATCCATTCTGCAACACGAACTTTTTAATAACTGAACTAAATCTAGGCGAAATTAATTCATTTTTTTCATTTCATTAATTCATTTCCATTTTTTAAGTAAATCAATTGACTTTATTAATTATTTCCATTTACTATGGAAATAAAGTCAATTGGTTTTATTTCTTTTTTAAATGGAAATAAAGCCAATAGACTTTATATCCAATTTACAGTTCAGTATTTAAGTGTTAAGTTAATTGCTGTCGGTGACTGAAAGGAAATGAGAAGAAATTCTGGAAAAGGAAGATTTAATTTTAAAATATTCTGGAAAATGGAGGTCCAATATTAAAATTATTTAGAATGGAATTAATAATAATTGCTTCGTCAACCTTGTAGAGACAGATCAAAGAATTTTTATCGCTTTTATCGATTCTTCTGATAGCAGCACAAATATTAAAAACAGTAAGTTTTTTCAATTTAATTCGTACCTTAGAGGATGGGGTCAAACTTTGCCAGGATTAAAATTAAATATCCATTTTCCAGAATTTCATGTATTTTTTAAAAGGCGCTGCAGTTATTCACAGCAATTAATTTGAAGCTTTAATACTGGAATATTAATTTAGCGAATTGAGTTTATTCCCATAGTAAATGGAAATTATGCAAATTGAATCATTTCGGAATCAGTTTTTTTACAAAAATGACTTTATTTTCAGTTTAACTGAATGGAATCTTGAATCTAAAAAGCAATTGAAATAATGTCAATGGCTTTAATTTCCATTTGAATAAGAAATAAAGCTAATTATTGACTTTATTGCCGTTGATCTTACATATTTATCTGCACCACATACCTATTCGTGAAATATTAAGATACAAATTTTAGTGGAATTTGTAGTAATAATTGTTTATAAATAATTTCAGATGATGATCCAACACACAATGAACATGAAAAAGAAAATCAGTTTGTGGAAATCATTAGCAACCCTAATGGTAACTTTCCATCACGGAATAGTCATTATGAATCCACACAATATACGAGTGCATGTATGCATATTATTTGTATTATTTCTTTATATTTTAATTAAATTTTTTTAATATTTTTTAGCAAATTATAGTTACTCTGGAGACACTGGAAATTATTCTCTAAACAACAAGTTAGACTACATTGCCCAAATGTTCACAGAACGAACAAATCAAATCATAAAGAATCAAGCTGATTTAAAGGCTTCAATCGATGTATTAATTCAAAAGACTCTTGCTGTGCAGCCAAGAAGCTTATCACATGACAAACCTGACGATATAGAATTACCTATTAGCACAGTTGAAGGACTGGAGAATTGCGAGTGGAAATTAAAATCAAATCCTGAATTTAAAAATCAAATGGTAAGTACTTACTCGTAAATAGCTGAAAAATGTGAGTGCCAGAAGTGAGTTTATTTTGTTCGAAGGTATGGGACAGTCGCTTAGCGTCGTTACTCAAACTTGCCATTTACAACAGAAAAAGTCACTTTCAACACTTGACCCATAAATATCTATTTTATGGTTTTTAATTTTAAATATTTGTTATTCTTAGATTGCATACATCTCAACGTTCGGGGGCCCAATGAGAGTGGATGTGCTCGTATCATTATGAAACAATTCATTGCAGATGGTGTACTTGTTTTATACTCGTGGGGTGGTACAACAGTAAAAAAACCGTTCCTGCCATTTAATGAAATAAGGAACGTAATTATGGTAGCGGTAAAAAAGAAATACTATATGTAGAGTTTACAGATCATGAGAACAAGAAGTTTTTGAAAGAATATTTAAAATCTGCCAATACAAGATTAAATTGAGCCTCAGAAAAAATGTCATGCAGCGATGGCAAATTCAATATATAAAAGTGAATAAAACATTCGAATCATGCATTTAGATTTTAAATGTTAGATTTAATTAAATAATTTTGTACGAGTTTTGCTGTCACACGTTAAAATGAATTTCAAAATTAAACTACAAATTTATTTTATTTATTAAAGTTTCTGTACTTTATAGAATTACATTTTTATTATTTAAAATCAAATAGTATTTTTATTGTGTCTTGCCTCAAAAAGTTGGTAGAACTCCCCATTTTCGATTTATCTGGTTTCGGTGTAGCGAAATGAAAACATGATATGACTAAGTCAGAAGAATTTTTACCTTCTTCAAGAGTGTTATGATTTTGTTATTAAAGAAAGTCGAATTGAGTTGTCAAGTGCTACATATTTTATTTATTATAAAGGATATTTTTTCATATCCTTTATAATAAATAAAATTCACATCGCGCAGAAATAAACCGAAACGTTGTTCTTGTGAAAGTATTTTTACTTTACCAAAATGTTTACAAAAACCCGTTTCGGATTTTCTGAAACGGATTAAAACAGGTTTACGGACAGCTTCGATTAATTCACATCGGTTTTTTCTAAAATTGTTTAAAATAAGTTTAGAACGGGAACCGTAAAACTTAAAGGTTTCAACAAACTCGATCAAACCAAGGTTATATGTATGGTTTAGTGAGGTATATAAGAAGGTTCTAAAACAATTTTTGAAACATTTTAGTTTTGATACTAAAGTTTTAAACTAGTTTTGAAGTCGTTTTGAATACAAAAATTGCCGCTTGGGTATAATATATAGTATAATATATCTACTGGGAGGGTTCTCATTTTTTGCAGAGTAGTACATTGGTATAACTCTTTGGGCCTTCAGCCAAAATTACGGGGAGGGGGCAAGATATTTCTACTTTTTTTCAATAGATATATTTGAGCGATTGGCCTCTGTATTTTTCTGATTTACCAAATCGAAAATATTGGGATTGCCATGAACAATTAATATATTTGTCTATAAAAAATGCCGAAAAATCAACTGATTACAGACATACAAATTAAATTCTTAAAAAAAAATTATTTATTAAGTAGGCTTTGCTTTTTATTAGCTGTCATCTGATAATATGCTTCATATTATGTATTTGCTTCATTTCTCTTATGTTTACCTTGTTTCTATATTGTTTGTCTTGTTTATTATTGTAAACGTCGCGCCTTTTCCTTTATATTTATATTTCTTTTTTACATGCATGTACTCTATTTTTAAGCTTTTTCAGATATAAAATATCTTATTTTGTTATCATTATTACCGTAAATTGGAAAAGCTCACGAAAAAATCGTCCAAGTCAGGTGGAAAATAAAGTTTATAGTTTCAATTGAATCAAAATAAAATTAATTTCGAGTCAATTTTCATTAATATATTTTGAATAAACTGAGGTCATATCTCTCCATATAAAAACTATGGAATAAACATTTTCTTTTGGATTTTTTGATACCTTAAAAAAAGCTTGTTTTCATCATGGAGGCTTTATTTATTAAGTAGGCTTTGATAAAATATACGAGTAGACCAAAAAGAAGAAATACAAAGTAGCTGAAAAAAAATCAAAGTGCACCAAATCGCTATAAATTTTATTACTTGTTACTTACTAGTACTATACAATTCTTGAAAATGAATATAATGCCTTAAGTAAATTTTCGGAATTAAATAAAAGTTCGTATTTTACCTCCAGATAAATCCTTCTTTCTTCTTTTTTTTTGTAGTACTAATCATTTTGAGACAATAAAATCCAAGTCACCTTTCTGAAGGTTCTTTACCTATTTTCTTGAGTTCTGGAGAAGGTATCCGCAAGGGATGTACTCGTTTAGCTCTAGAAATGTTCATGACTTGGCAGTATTGGTGATTTAATACCGGCAGTTGGTATTTTAAATTTTTTTTGTTAGTAGTCAGTTCTGAATTTGTGGACTAGTCACAGAAATGGGCAATCTCAATTATGTGTGTTCTCAATTATTAATTGAATTACAGGAAACCATAAAATATAATCTAAAACCTCAAATATTAAACAAACTTTGGATCATTTGGATGAACATTCACCTAATTCCAATTTAGTTGTTGCCTTAATATTCGATCTTGTGCAACCAACATAAAGGATACGAAAACCAAATTGTTGAGAAATTACCACTCCGTTAGTTTCGATGTGATCATTGAGCCTGTTTTTGATACGCATTCAAAAATTTTACTTAAACAATCCAGTAGATTGATAGCTCGGTAGCTATTGACATCTGACGGGGGTTTTTCAGGTTTCAGTACCGCCACCATCTTGACCGTTTTCCACGAAATGGGAAAATAGGTAAGCTTAAAATAGCTGGAAAATAATTGGGTCAGATAGACAAACCTAGATTCTGGGAGATGTTTTATGAGAATGTTTGGAATTTTATCTGGACCTGTAGCTTTGAATGGGTGACTCGATTTTGTAATATATTTAACCTTTTGAATTGATACATTAAACCTAAAAACATTGGAAATTGGGGGTCAATGGAATCGCTAATACACTGAATATTTTGGCCGTTATCATTGGATTCTATAACACTAGATGAGACTTTATATAATTTTTGGAAAAAATTGGCAAGAATTTTTCGTTTATCTGAAGTGGCAATTATTTTCCTATTGCCTTGGGGATTGTTTAGTTGTGGAATCGCAGAATATTTTTTTTAAATGTTTAATTCCTTGCCAGTACGGTTTAGATCCTTTGACGAGACATTCAAGTTTATTTTGCAATTTGACGTTAAGAATTTCATAGATTTTTGCCTTATAACCTGATTTAATAACTTTACAATATTTTTGAAGAACGGGTCACGTTTTCTCATCCAGTGGCTCCGCCTAACATTACGCACTTTAATTAAAGACAATACTTCATCCGAGATTGTAAGTTGATATTTTGATGATGAAGAGGTAGTAGGAACATAGATATCTGCCGCTTGTTGAATACAATCTGTGAATTGATTTATGGATTCATGAATTTTATCTATCACTGTCTTCAAAATCATTAGCTTTGGAATTTGTCTCAATAAAATTGCTTGACCTATCTGCGACTTTGTAGTTGTGTGTCGTTGAAGTCGTGGTATTAATTAAAATTATCAGAGAATTGAATTTTTCTACACTTTGTTATATGCATTGCATTGTATATAGTATTTTGTAAAAAAAAAATAATTTAATATGATTTGAAAATTGGTTAATTTGGTTTAGAAATTTGTTAATTAGATGCATGTCCATATTTTCGACTAAATTTCTGACTAAACTAAATTAGGCTACATATAGAAAAGTCTCCTCACGAGGTTGCTTTTCGTTTTAGTTGTCCTTTTTATTGAGAGTGCTTGGATTAGCTAATTTTCGTTATCAACATTTTTCACGGTTTTTATTCAGATTTTCTATTTTTGGCTAAAGTGATTGAAACTTTTTCCAGAATAAATGAAACATAACATAAAACATAACATACATAAATCACTAGAATTGGTTTTATTATTTGTTATATAAAACACTCAATAAAGAATTTATTTAAACTAAGATGAGATTTGAGAAGTCTGGTAGCTATGGTTGTTTCAACCCTACCTTTGATCACGCCTTCGAAATTAGATTCTTTCATGGTGCGCAATAAATTAATGTCCTTTCATCTTTGAGACAGTCGTTTCTATCTTCCTTCGTATCAGATAAAACGAAGGAAGAAACATTAAACGGGTTTGCGCTTCTTAGGTAAAGTCCTTCGCCTGTATAATTTTCGGTTCAACTTTCTTATCATGAATTCCTCTTTCGAAAAGGACTCATATAAAGTAAGCCGATTTAACGTTTTTTTAGTTATGGTTCGAGTGTATTTTGGTTTATTATTTTGTTTTAGCAATCGAACGACAATTTTAACGGACAAATCCGATTCTCTCTGATTATCTTCAGTTCGGTAAGTAAATTGTTGTTCCTTTTTTTCTGGTCCCAACTAAGGCCATTACTACTAATAGTAACCACAAGAAACAACAAACAATCGAAACAATGTTCGTCTTTATTTTGCTGGTGATATTTTTTCCACTATCGAATAAATGGTCGAAAAGGTAGAGGCCCCATAGATGAATGTCTTTTTTGAAGTAGTATAAAAGTAAATAATTTTCTTCTTCCTTAACCGTTCTCTCTACTTTGCAGGTTCAATTAATTTTTTCCAATTTAAAACCATTCTAATTATTTAACCTTTATTGGGCAAACGTCTATTTTAATCTGCAAAAGTAAATCCGATAGAACTCGCTCTTTGCAAGTTACATTGAAGAACATGCAAGAAACTTGTTAAGAGCTGAGAGAAACCCGAATTTAGAAGGCAATATCAAATATAGAATTGAAACAGTCACAGCTACAGATTGGTCTAATTTCATCTTAGACACGATGGTACCACTCCCTGCTGTAACAGGAGAACCAGTACGTTTTTTTATTTAACTACTGTTTTATAAATTTTAGTGATACATTTTTTGTTTTTAAATTTATTTAATTTGGTTTCATTTAATTTGGAAAAAGTTTCACCCCACTCGAAGGTTTAAGGCGCCAAGTTTTTCAAAAATTATCAAAATTCATGTTTCGGATTGGAGAAACTTTTGGGCTGAACAGAGAGACCATCTTTAGTTTAAAAACGCTAAAATAGTCTGTTCAGTTAAGTCTTAAGATTTTTTTTATAGTGTCAATAAGTTAATTTAATATTTTTAGACAATTCGGTTGATGTTCCAAAAGTCGCAATTTAGAATAATGAAAAGTCAGGCACAGCTTGTCTTATTGACTCTTATGCCATCTATAACTGACTGGTACGAACTACATCTTTTCTAATTGTACTTAAGAAAGCGTAAATTGTAATTCAGATTAGTCTACTATAATTCAGAAAATATCAATTGCAATTCAAATTAGTCAAATGTGATTCAGCAAGTATCAATTGTAATTCAGATTACATAGTCAACTGTAATTCAGAAAGTCTCAAATGTAATTCAGATTACATAGTAAAGTGTAATTCAGAAAATTTCAACATTCATCCAATTGCAGCAATTTCTGCAACAGGAATTTTATTTATGGAACCCAGAAGATGTTAATTTACTTCACAGTTACCGAATGTTTAGGTAACATCATTTGCATGAAATGGGTTATCAACCGGGAGATGTTTAGAGATTGCGTCAGATAGCACAACTTAGACGATATCATGCATTTTGCGGCTAGGAGAATATTTATTCTGTAATGAAAGATTCAATTGAAATTATTTGTTCAATTTATTTATATAGTTTTAATTATGATGATTACATAGTGTGAAATTCCTAAGAAAGGCTCTGTTATACTTTGTTTCCTCCGCGAACCAAAGGCGGAAACGCTATGGTAGGGGATATATCCTCAAGAGTTTGTATTGAATGATTTTTATACAGAAGCTAAGGAAGTGTTTTATGATGTAATAGCAGTTATTAGTACGAGTATTTTAAGTTAAGGAGTTTTTAATTTTTGCTAAGTTTGAGAAGTAATGGAGAGTATTGATAATTTTTATATGTTAGTTTTATATAGTTAATGGAGTATACTAAAGATAAGTTAATTAAATTCAATTTTTATTATATTTATTTGGTCAATTTATTGCATCAATGAATATTTCTGAATTATAATTAACAATTTGATCTTTTAACATAACACAAACAATATTATTTAATAAACAAACAATAATACAAACACAAGCAATAACAGAAATATCAAATCAATAAAACAAATAATCAAATTAATGAACAAGAAAACAAAAAATCGAAATAATGAAAGAACGTCTGCTTTAGGTACCAACAGGCATGTCGTTCATTGCTAAAACGGTAGCTTGATGGATTGAACTATGTTGTACGGCACGAGCACAATGACTTCCTGCTACGGTGTTCTTTACCTGATCTAATATCTCCTCCAAGAAGATTAGTCTTTGTTCCATAACACCAGGACCTATAACGCTGGGTATTCTAATATTATTTTTAGCGTAAGCCTTTACCTTTGACCAAATCGTCTCGATAGGATTAAGCATTGGCGAATATGGCCCTAGCCGCAGCAGAGACGCCATCGTTCCAGTAATAACTGTTTCTAGTTTTGAATAGCAAGGTGCGTTGTCTGAAACAATTATTAAATCTTCAAGTTCATTTCCCATATCTTGCCAGTGTTGCATCAGTCTTGCCACCCATGCATTTGCTAGATGCTCTATTAATGAACCTCTTCTCCGCTCCATTGGCAGAACTCCTGCAGTAGACATTGGTCCTATTAAATGAACGTTAGGGCCTCGTGCTGCCGGAAGGAGTTGGACTGCTCTGGTACCAGCTACCGCACGGCCCCCTTGCCGGCGGCAAAATAAATTGAAATTGGTTTCTATCCAAATAATCTGTTTCTCTTGTTGTACTTAGTTATTCAAACGTTACACATATTCTGCTCTTTTTCCTTTATTTATTTCCAAGTTCACAGTGCAAGGTTCATTATGAACTTTCTTCATAGTAAAAAGTCTACCTTTTAGGTAATTACTTACAGTTGACGCTGATATCGATGTGTTGAAATTGGTTAGTATTTTTTGTTTTAATTGCCGCAGTGTGTAGCTGCAATCCTCTTCTACCCATGAAACTAGCCAATCAAATTGTTCCTAATTTAAATTTTAGATTTTATGCCTCCTGTGGGTATCATTTTGTCACGCCCTGATCGGATCCAATGAAACGCAGTCTTGTACTTGATGTCCAACGTCCCAGCTAAAGACACCCAGTCCTCACCTTTATTGGCACAATTTACGATTCTTTCGTGATCTGGATTAATATTTTGTACTTTTTTCTTACTATGGTTTGAGTTCCAGTGATAACAGCTCTGCAAATAGGACAATAGGCATTGTTCATATCTTGTATGTCTACATTGTAGCAGTCTCATAACTTTATTTCTTGTCATTGGAATGCAGCAAATAACGCAATTATCTTTAAACTCCATTAAAAAATATGGAATTAATTTTTTTTCACAAAAAATAATAACAATTTAATTAACATAGATAATGGCACATATTTTTGGTTACTATATCTTTATTTTTTTCTATATAATCTAGTAAAACTAAGTATATAATTTTAATTCAGTTTATTGTATCAATGAGATGAATGTTGAAATTTCCTGAATTACAATTGACTATGTAATCTCAGTTACATTTGATACTTTCTGAATTACAATTTACTAATCTGTATTACAATTGACGCTTTCTGAATTAAAACTGACTAATCTGAATTACAACTGATGCTTTCTGAATTACAATTCGAAAAGGTGTAGTCGACAAATTAGAAAAGTCAATAATTTAGTCAAAAAAATCGACATTAGGCTTTGGTTAATCGGAGAATAAACAATATAAAAACTATATTGTTAATCTATATGTTAATCAAAATGCTTGACGTTTTTTAATGATGCGTGGCACATTGGTAAAATATTGCAAAAGTGAATTGTAACAAATCCACGCCAATTTTCTTTGATCCCGATAATAGTATCAAGGTGGAGCCTTCGTCAAGATCGTGCATGAGTGATTTAAATCATATAGAGAAGGTTTAGGATATTAAGTTAACGAAGCTTTACTTTGCTCTGGCTCACCGAGACACTAGACATCAATGAGGAGAAGTTATATGACTCGATGCCAAAAAATTATGGAAGATACACAATTCGTAAATTTCGTTTTGGTTCCATACGCATATATCGATAAGCATATATCGATTCGATTCTACTAGGAATCTCTTACCATTCAATGAAAATGGTTCGTCCTCCAAATCCAAATTTGTGAACTCGCTCGTTGTTTTTACTTTTCCTACTACATATAACGAAGTTATACTGGGTTATCGTAATTGCGAAGAAAAAAAAAATGTTGTTCCAGATTTTCACATTTCTCGACGAATTAGATTACTAGACCTCCAAAACATCGATTAAAAAAATGTCGTGTCCGTCCTTCCATCCCTTTTTTATTATTTTTGTTTTGCCCCCCTTTCCTACAAATATTGACAGTTTTGGTCGAAATTTTGTACAAAGATAGATTTTATTAATTAACAGAGTGTGTCAACTTTTGGGTTCTTTCGAGTCTAGAACAGAAGAGGTAACAGTGGAGGAGAAAGCTACCAAAGATATTAGCAGTTCACAAAATTTGAAGTCAATTGAAGCTTGCGTGGGAATTATTTTAACAAAAAGGAGTAATATAAATTTGTTGCTTTGTTTTCTGAGGTAAAGTCGAACTTTTCGAAGAAATATTTTTCTAAGATTAAAGGTCGATTTATATTATCAGTTCCTTTCAGTTCCTACTCGTATCGTGTCAGACATCATTAATTTATACTATCCGTACCTTTCAATTCAGACATTTTCTTCGTATCTTTTGGTTACTTGATAACACACAAAAATACAAAAAAATTGTAGTAGCAATTTACAATTTTTGTTTGTTTCGCTATTCTTTCGTATTTTTTCGCCTTCAGATATCATACAAAACATTCTTTTCAACAATACGTGTCTGTGTCGGTACGAGTAGGAACGGAAAGGAACTGATAATATAAATACTCATATAGAAAGTACATGTAACAATGTTTTTTTTGTCTGACACGATACGAGTAGGAACTGAAAGGAACTGATAATATAAATCGACCTTAATACACCTTCCAAATTCCATTTGAGAATACACCTTCCTAGTTCCCTAGGTGTCTTTCAGGTGAGTTTCAAACGAATAAGAAACCACATAAAAAGTTAAAAAGGTAAAATTTTTGTATTTTATTCACCACAAAAATTTTAACTTGTCACGGACTGGATAAAAATTTGTAGTGTGTGTTTTGTTTTTCACAATGCAAAAAAAAAAAAAAAAACGTAAACGTCATAATTTTAACCAGTTTCAATTGAAACACCAAAACGATTAAAAAGTGAGGAAAATTTAATATTTGTTACCATAGTTAAAAATTATAATTTTATAACCGATTGAACACAACATAGCCTAATATGAAATTTAAGTTTCTAAATTTACCTAAAATACTTTGCTGGTGGCAAATAATACCGTCAATATTTAAAATTAAAATATACATATGTAGTAAGCTTTTGAATAAAGACAGAGATTCCCATTTCTGTGACATTTTATTGACATTTTTTATGAAATTTCAATGATTTAAATTTCAACGAGATGTTGATCGATACATTTTTTGTGAATTGCTTTAATAAAATCGCATTTAAAGGTATTATTTCTGAGTAATAAATTATCTTGGTATTAAATGTCAAATAAAAATCTTAATAGCAAATTACTATGGGACTTCTTTAAAATAATATCACGAGGTGGGATTCCGTGACAAAGGATAACTAACGTTAAACGACACAATTTTACAAACAATACAAAATCAACATTTTTATTGTTTATGTTTTATTATTTTGTATTCTCGAATGGTCTACAGCGATGTTCCGTCCAGACTGAAGCACTGAGTAAAGAATTAAATCAGCCAATTCTCACGTTGCTCACATAACGTTGTGGAATAGTGACGTTCGAGGAGTCGGATTTTTTGTTTTTGTTGTATAAACGTATAACACTTATTACTTTTATTTTATTAAAATATATTTTTGTAATTTATGTTATTTATTTGTACATATAATTATTTTGAATAAATTATTTATGTATAATATAATTTCGAATTATATAATTTATTTGAATTAGTTAATAATTTCCACCACTGAGAAAATTGATTCGTAAAAAATGATGCGTATTGAATGCGCATAAAGAAACGACTGGTTTTTCTACTGTCATCCGAAAATCGGAGACGATGAATAAACGAAATGAATTTATGTTTTGCTTTTGTTGTAAATTGGTTGCTTGGATGAATTGATTGCGATAATGTTTGTTGGTGAAGTTTGCTGGTGAAAATGTAATAAACAAGGCGAGTTATAAATTTGAATTAGAGCGCGTGCCAAATATCAAATTAACCCTTTGTGGTGTTGAGTGTATTTTAATTTAAATAAATAAATGTTTATTTATTTAAATGAAAATGCGTGAGGCGCTCCAAACGCTTATAAATTCACCTATCAATAATATGTATCAGTTTCTTTATTAATCTACAATGCGATTACTCGTTCATTTACTACAATAATTTATAAACTGAAATAAATCCGAAATATTGGGAGAAAGAGGATTGAGTTCAGATGCGTGTTTCAGGTACGTAGAGTGACTAATGACTGGTTCCTTTCTTTTTCCTTATTTCATGCTTTTTTCACGACCTGTAGCAGAGCACCCTGGATTTTATAGAGCCTTAATCAAAAAATCTGAGCTTTTATAAGGGAATTAGAAACGAGGAAAAAAAAGAACTTTTCATAGTAAAACACACAAAACATATGGGAAATCACTTTTTTTCCTAAGACAAATTTTTAAATGAAAACGTTACAAATTCTTAATTATGATTTCTGAAATACTTTCATAAATGTTTGAATTTCAACATATATGAAGATCGTTTAAGCAAATCGTTTTCATTTTCTTGTAATAATTGATTTATTTAAACCTAAATATTAAAAAAAATTCATAACAACAGCATTCTGGTCAAATTGAAATAAAAGCTTACTACGATTCCTTTTTTCATTAGGTCAATATACATTACATAGATGGCAGTGATGGCCATAAAAATTTGGAAAAATCGTACCAAAAATTACCACCTGGGGAAATTTCAAGTTTAAAAATTGTAGGAAAAGCAAAACAAATTCACAAAACAAAGGAACGTGTGATAATTTTGTGATTAAATAATTTCTTTTCGTATTTTTCTGTAACCATTTTAGACATCTTACGTACACTAGTAAGACTAAAGATAAATTTAGCAAGTATTATTTTAATTTGTCAGAGCCAACTTTGATGTATTTTTCAAAATGAAAGTTCGAAAAAATATATTTTTGAAACAATTTAATTTTAATATTTCTGCAAGAAATATTTACTTAATACCAATATGGCCTTCTTGTATATTGTTCTTAAAGATATGTAGAAAACTTTTGTATAAACATTTTATAATATTTTTGATTTTTTCATTGAAAAACTTAAAGCTAAAAAACACCATTTTTACTATGGAAATCAGTGGAAAGTTATACCACTAAAAAAGCTTCTAAAAAATACGTCATTAAGATTATGGCTCTATACTCTAGAAGGCTCTGCCTGTAGCCGATAAAATGATTAAACGAAAACGAGGAAAAGTTTACACAAAAAAAGTTTACACATTTTTTATCTTACTACATTGAATGGGTATTCTGTAAAATTAAATAGTAAACGTGTAAACTTTATCTTGCTGAATTGCGGAATAATGTTTGTTTTTGTCTTTTTTAACAGTACTGTCAAATTATAAAAGGGGAAAAAGTGTGTACAAAACATTAAGTTAGAAATTGCTGTTATTAGGATTAATAATTAGATTAATATATACTATTAAAAATTATTTTAACTACAATACTTGAGCACATAGTGAACAATTTACATAGAAAAGAAAGTATGTAAATGAAACAAACTTGGAGAGAGTAAATTGAATGAATACACATTTTTATTTTAATTTAAGAGCAATGTTTCGTTTCCGTGTATTGGAAAATATTGTCGAAACGCGAAGAATAAGACGTTTGCGTTTAATAAGAATACGATTAAGGGATACACAAAACCCTTTTAACATTCCAGAAAATACCTTCCAGCGCTATTACAGGCTGCCAAAAATTTTGATGAAATTTTGTGGTTTCAAGACATTTTAAGTGACCGTTTTATTAAATTTTCTCAAAATGTGAACCACATGAATCAAATTAAAACTATGTAGGTAAGTGATTTTTTATTTTAGTTACATATTTTCATAACACAAATTTTAATTTGCAGATTCTAAGGAAAGTTTGGATTTCCGGTCATAATCGGTGCCATTGACTGCACTCATGTTTCAATTCAGAAACCCAATTCTCAAGTGGAACATGCCTATTACAATGGCAGAAAAACGGCTCGTACAAAAAATGTGCAAATTGTAAGTTGCTTATAATTTTTAGAATTAAACAATTTTAAAATAACACTTTTCAAATGTAATGTTATATATGTGATTTTAAATTAAATATTTTGAACGTCAACCCGAGATACGGTGGTACAGCACATGATACTTATGTACGGCAAATTCTCACGCGAAATCATTCTTGTTAAATTTGAACCAAAATGGAATCGTGAACACTTGGCTTATTGGTATAAAAAAACCTAAATTCATTGATTATTTATTTATAACGAATTTATTTGTATTTGTTTGCAGGTGACAGCGGCTATGAACAATAACCTTGAATGATGACACCGATTAGACATGCCCGAAATGACCCTGAAAACGCGAATAATGTGGCTCATCGACAGGTAAGAAATTGAGTGGAACGTTGCATTGGGGTCTTAAAAGGAAGATTTCAACTTCTCGGAAAAGACAGAATATTGAAATATTCACCCCAAAAGTGTGGAACTATAATTAATGCGTCCGTTGTACTTCATAACATGATGATACAATCAAATGTGCCATATATTGAATATGAAGACGAGTCTGATGACTCTGAAGACGACGATATCATAGGAGATCCTGCTGATATGTATCTTCAAAGAGGTATTACCGCAAGACAAAATTTAATTGCAGAATATTTTAATTAATTAAAACCATAAACAAAATTTCCGTAAAATAAAATAAAATAAAGTAAATTATGCTTTATGCTAAGACTTTAATATTTTAAAAATATTGATTTTATTTAATCTTTTCCGTACAACTTTGTTAAAAAAATAAAAAATCTTTGGAAAATTTAAGGGAAATACCACACTAAATTCAATTTATTTTGTACACATATAACATGCTTGAGTCACGTTCTATTTATGGGTACCCCCCAAAAAAACGTATCCAAAATTCCAAACAGATTATTCGGCTATTAAATTATGTTCATGTGTTATTGTTGTAGACATGAAAACCCATTACAGTTACGGTTTACGTATAATAATGAAAATGACCAACATTACATAATACCTATAACAAAAAACGATCGCAAACTAAGAAAAAAAAAAAATAATTTTCAATTTGAAATTCATTTAGTGTTGCCGGACACACACATTATGTCTTTAAAATTAATTATTTAGTTATTTAGTTGTTAGCTGCTTTTTTTGGTTTAAATAATTCAATTTGCGCTATATTCAACCAGTTTAGGATGTTATCCTTGTTTTTTTGCCCTACATTCGAATTTATTTGGAACGTTTGTCACGCAATTTTTACTCAGTTTTGTTGTTGTTGTGGTTTTCTCTTTTTTTTTTTTATTCCAATACCACCGACATGAGTAATTATGCGTTGTGTTGTTTCTACCATAAACAAGCTAATGACTTTTTTTTTGTACATCTTATCTGTTGGGTGTATATAGCGTGATTTTATAATCTTTAGAAAGTGAATTTATTTTGTGTTGAATTGGAAAAATGACTTTGTGAAACGCATACCACTGTGGTCATGATTTATTGTCTTTAGTGTTTTTTTGTATTTATAGGCGAAGGGTATATTGAAAACTTGCTACAATAAAGATTTGACCCTGCTAACCAATTTAATCGACACAAAGAGATGTACCGAAATAAATTAGCTAAAAATAATAAGGAGGGCATCTTAACGTTATTATCATTACGTGATAAATTTTTAATTTTTCGATTTTTTTTAGCTATAGACAGAAATCAAAATCCTGGATTTTTTTTTAGCTTCATATTTACGTGTTTGCTTGATCGTTTAATATTGTTTTATTTTTTATTTTAAACAGGTAGAAAAATTTTGTCCTGTTAAGCGAAATTATAATATTACAGATAAAAATAACATTTTTCATGTTACAATGGGGTTTTATTTTGCTACTTTCAGACTCTGGTGAAATTATGCTTGTAAAGTTTATTTTACATACTTCACAGGCGTTGTGCTTGGTTGGGTATGTATTTTACAAATCTAGAGTAATATGAAACCGGAAATCAATATTTAATTTTGTGATATTTATGTTTTTTGGTTTATTTTAGTGTTACACTAAAATCAGTTTTAGAATTAAGAGTAACTTTGTAAACTTCATCTTGAGTTTTATTTAATGACTACTCATGGGTTAATATATATTTATGTTCTAAAGCTTTCAATTTCAAGAAGTATCAATCATTTCAACATTCTAACGGTCGTTTGGACCAACTTTGGTAAGGTTTTTACCCAGGAAAACCGAGTAAGCTTAATAGTGACAATCAATACCTTTGTTACAATGTGAATATTGTTACGTGTTTAGTTCCGAATTTTTGTAATTGAAAGATTAGATGGAAATTGAAATTTTCACCGTCACTCATAATTAGTTAAGTTGTGTACGATTAGTGGTTTTGTCCGGTTCTAATATTAATTTTAGTATTATATGTTAATCGCAAGCTATTTTAAAAATAAAAAAATTAAAATTTGCCTTTTTAACAATTTCCAATTTTAGTGTACAACAACACCAAAAATACTGCATTAAATGAGAGTTGTTCAAGCAAACGTCCATTATTTCTACTGAATAATTTATATTAAATTTAATTTGCAAATGAATTGTTGAAAATAATGATAATAAGTTAAGTTTATTCGACAACAAAAACAAAAAAAAAACGATTTTGCTGATTATTTTAAGAATCTGAAATTTCTCACTTAGAAAAAAGCTTCAACAAATAAGCATGATTATTTTATACGATCCCAAAAGTTCGAATGGCGGATTTTTTATACGAGTATAGAAAATTAAAATAAATAAAATTTTTATTTTTATTAGAGCTTTACAAAAATCGATCTGTTTCGTGGATATATTTGTGTCAAATGCTTTTTTCTGTTGTGAACTGCTCATTATACTGATTGAAGTTATAACAAAATAGTTGATATACCATATAAAAATAATTTGGTTGAGCTCTGTTTATGTATATTTAATATAATTTGGGTATTTAAATACCAACATTGCAATTAAAGTATTAAAGATAGATTACAGGATGTGGAATGAATTTGTATTCAACTATACGTGCTGATTTTATAAAAAAAAAAATTAGTTCGCATTTTACAAGTTTTAATTAAAATATGGTAATTTTTGTTGAGATAAAACCGCAAAATGTGGATGTTTTGTGTATTTTTGATGCATATATTTAAATAACTGTTGCATTCAATGAGTGCTACTTTAATTATAATTTAAATAAATGGAAAACTTTCAAAATTCCTTTACTATAGTTGGCTACTTTATGTTTCCATCTCTAGTATTAAATGTAACAAAATTAAATGCAGAAGCATCAAAAATAGTTCACAAAGAACCAATTTATTAAAGCAATTTCGATAATATCAAGTTTATAGATTATTCGTATTTTTCCCAATAATGCGAGAATAATAAGAAAACACAAATAGCATCAAGATGGATGGATATTAGTCGGTTATCTTATAATGCCAGACGGTTCCTTAAAAAATTAAATATCGGGAAATTTTATATTATATGGCAATATTTAGGCGCATTAAACAATTAAGAGAATTTAATAAAATTTGCCTGTTAGTCCCATGTGTATTGCGTAATTAGTATTACATGCGAATACTGAAAGTATTGAGCGTGTAGAATTGTCTAAAATAGAGTCGCGTTACGGTATTTGTTGCTGCGGTTGGACTTATTATAAGTATGTAAGTGTAGTCCCTCTTGAGCGCTATTTATACCAAGAGCAAAATTCTTCCACTGAAACACACCCGCGAGATTGCCAGGTGTTTCCATAATTTTTCTCAGCGTATATACATATATATATATATATATATATATATATATATATATATATATATATATATATATATATATATATATATATATATATATATATATATATATATATATATATATATATGTATATATGTATATGTATATATATATATTTGTATATATATATATATATATATATATATATATATATATAATTTTTTTCAGCGTATATACATATATATATATATATATACATATATATATATATATATATATATATATATATATATATATATATATATATATATATATATATATATATATATATATATATCTATATCTATATCTATATATATATATATATATATATATATATATATATATATATATATATATATATATATAAATATAAATATATATATATATATATATATATATATATATATATATATATATATATATATATATATATATATATATATATATATATATATATATATATATATATATATATATATATATATATATATATATATATATATATATATATATATATATATATATATATATATATATATATATATATATATATATATATATATATTATATATATATATATATATATATATATATATATATATATATATATATATATATATATATATATATATATATATATATGTATATGTATATATATATAATTTTGGATTTCACGTTTAATAAAACATAAAAAAAATTATTTATTCACAAATTTCTTTTTTATTACAGAAATTTATTATACGATTTAACCCGAGTTAATTACAAATTCGAACTTAACGTTTTTAAATCATAATTATAACTAACCACTTTTTCTTATTTTATCTATTTATAATGATTTTGAAAATGCTTATTCTACATATTTAATATAAAAAGTATATGAAGTATTATTATTTATTGTAATTTGGAAAAAGTGCTTATGCTACTTATTTTATCTAAAAGAGAGTTTATTTATCCTCACATTACATTGATGTCTGGTCATTGGCATGGCGTGATCTATTTAAATGATATGCGCGTGGCGATATAGCATCCGGTTAAACTATGTATTCAGCATATTATGTTATTATAACTATATATATATATATATATATATATATATATATATATATATATATATATATATATATATATAACGTATGTTACCTAAATTAATCCCAGATATATCTAACTGGTGGTATGATACAAAGCGGTTAATTTTATCTCAAAATAACTGGCCAAAATTAAAGCACAACTGCCAGCCAAGGGTGCGGTTATACAAAATCCAAAAATAAATTAGTAATAGTGTTAAGCAAGTGATAAGTTATTCCGTACAACATCCCATCATGTAACGCTAAGTATATTGCGACAATAGTATTGGATGATTGGTGCTGGATACCTAATAAAGTGGTATATAAATTCCTGCATAACATGCATAAGGGACAGATATAGCCAAGGACAACAGAAAATGGCGGCCTACCGAGTGAAAGGTGTAAGAGAAACGGACCATTTTGACACCTAAGGTATACGTGGGAGTATTTATATGTCTAGCGGTCAACGCGGTACACTTGTAAGTAGTAAGCAGCCCTAGCACTGAAGCTTTTTTAGCTGAAGATTTGTAGCACATCGTGGATACCCCAATCAAATCTGGTGTGATAATGGCTCTAATTTTGTTGGAGCGAATAATGAATTGAAAAGGCTAAAATGGACTAAATCAACGAAACAATGAAATAATTTCTAATTTTGTCTTGCAAAGAAACATAGATTTTAAATTTAATATAGCGAGTGCATCGCATTTCGTCGGCTTATGGGAGACGGCGGTCAAATCCGTTAAGTATCATTTCCGAAGAACCACGAAAGATGCAAAATTCAATTCTGAGGAGATGATTACGTTAGTAACACAAACAGAGAATATTTTAAACTCTAGACCGTTATGCCGCTTAAATGATGATTCAACTAGCCTAGAAATATTTACGCCTGGCATTTATTAATTGGGTATTCAGCGATGGCAATCCCTGAACCAATATTAGAAATTGTACCAGTGCAGAAACTCTCTAGATGGCAAAACATTCAGCGATGTGCAGAATCTTGCTGACCTGGTCCAATGATTTCCTAAATACGTTGCAGTTACGAGGCAAGTCGAGAAAGGCCAACCTTGCTATCGACGTCGATGAACTAGTGCTAGTGAAATATGATAATTTGCCACCCAGTCATGGGCTACTCGAACGAATAACTCAAACTCATCCGGGTGCTGATGGAATAATTAGGGTTTCAACCATTAAAACGGCTATCAACACGATCAAACGTCTAGTAGCAAAATTAATTATGGCCATGAAACTGACAATATAACTTCACCTAATTACATTTATTTAGTAATCAAACTTTAAAAAGACTTTTGTTAAAGCTCATTACAATATTTATGATGTTCCTTCTGCTAAGAAAAATACGCTTTGTATTTTCTTAATGCGGGGGAATATGTTGATGAAGCCTAAAATTAAATTAAAGCAAACACTAACTTGTAATATTTACCAAATATAAAAATAAGAGAAAGAGAAGTTTGTCTGTGTATTAAATCAATAAGATTTCGGCGTGAGTGTATATACTACTTTCGCTTAGTGCTCGCCTGTACTCAGCACTTTCATTTTGTACTCGCCTAAGTTATCGGCTTTTGTTTGCAATAATTATAATATTCTGGGAGATAGCTGACTTTTTCATAAAGCATTTTTTCAAGGCTAATTTATAATGGTTTCTGTCATTCTCCGGCAATAACCCATAAAATGTTTTTCTTGCATTAATATGTTAGCCACTTTAGCAGACAATGAGAACTAAATTACTCCAACTCCTTCACCTCTAACTCTCACTCCTTTATAAAATCATCAATGCACTCTGTATGGGGCACCAGATAAATTCAAGCATGATAGAGATTACATGATTTTATCAAAACACTTTTATCTGCTTTGGCTAAATATTCACATGAATACCAAAATTACGTTACACAAGAAATTATGTGGTCATTTAGCCTTCCTTAAACTTAGATTAGACCTCTATATAAAAATAATACTGTAAGATAATTTCTGCAGTCATTTAACCTTTCCAGACTAGAAAGTTGGATGGAAGTCCGGATTTATACCATGTGATATGAAAAATTTCTTTCGTCCAATACGCCTTGACTTCAATATCCTCAAATCCTTTCTTTGTATTTGAATAAAATCCAAACTCCCATGCATCTTTCTTGTCTGTCAAGGTAAAATTTTGACACCAGGAATAGGGTGACCGAACGTTCAGGTTTCTCTAGACCTATTCTGGGTTTTTAAACTTCTCTGTGCATCCAGGAGAATATCCTACATTGTCCTGGTTTTTAGATAATATTCATTCAAACCTCTAAATTTATTAGCGGCAATTTAAAATTCAGAAGGGATCAGGAAAAAATAATAATTTCAACAAAATTTAATTCAAACTCCAGCGCAAATGACTGGCTCAAAAAAATCTTCAGGACTTTATATCGATTTGGCTTAATATCTCCGAAATAAAATTTCACTAAAATAGATCGACAAATGTGTGTGTTCCATTCGGTGCTAGAGGCGAAGAAAATTATCTGGGTTGGCTGTGTATGGAAATTTATGGTATCGATAAAAATGCCATTAGTACGAATAGTGTTCCAAAATATTTTTTGTCTTTGGGCCATGTTTTATTATAATAATTCTGATCCCAATCCTACCTTATACGATAGACATTTTTTTCAGGCCCTGAAATAATAGGTTTTATAATAGGAACTATTTATAGAATTTACAAAATATTGCAGATAATAAATTTCACTCAACAAATGTTCTTATTCCATCCATTTGATGCTGAAGACTGAGACGATAGTCTGAATTAGCTAAATATATATACAAGTTAATTTGACGATTATCATTTATGATTTAAAATTTCAACCCAATAATATCCTAAATTTGAACCATGGTTTAATTAAGAAATCTGACTCCAGATTATTAAATAAATTAATAAATAAATTTTGTGTTAGGAACTACTTAAAGAGTCGACTTAACCTCTTAAATCTCAGATATAAATTCTATTAAAATTCATCCACAAACGTACCATCTACTTCTATTTGAAGCTGGAAACGTAGTATACACTGCCTGGATTAGTTGTCTATGTATGTACATATAAGAAAAATTGGTAAAACAACGTTAATGGCTTCAACCAAAATATCATTAGTGGTGTTCCGCAATATTTCTTGGATTAAGTTCTTATTTTACTTGGAGGCCTGGAGTGGTTATGAAAGTAAAAAACAAATTTTTCTTTAGCAAATCTAATTGCCCCAAATTTTTTTCTAATAACCAAAATGTCATTATAGTGTCTTGCAAATTATGGTGTATTTTTATTGAATTCTAGCCATGTTTTATTTAAGAAAATCAATCTCTGCACCAAATGGAACTGCTGTGATTATGCACGAATTCCATTGAAATTTATTATCTGACTTAACCAATACATATGAATCAAGTTAGCGGGTTTTAAACTTTTCTAAATGAGATTTCACCACGTGCATGTTTTGTGCCAAGTCGTCCTCATCAAACCTATTTTATATAGCATTTTTTTAAAAATCAAATACATAACATATTTCGAGACTTAATAAACTTTTCGGACTTCCTCCAGGTTTAGTAATTTTTCCATTTTTGACCTGGCCATAGGTACCTACCATGGTATCGTCTGGCAATGACATTACTTTAAATTGCACCAAAACATCTTCTAATTCTCAAAAATTAGCTTTGTGAAAATGGCGAACATACATTTCACATATTTGCCAAAATTACGCTTTTGAAATTGAAAAATTTTTGAAGTTAAATAGCTAAAAATTAAAATTACGCTTACGGTTTCGCTGATCGGTGCTTTTCCCTATAAGAAAAACTTAAAAATTTCAAAACGATAACCTAAACATATCTGTAATTTCATGGAGAGATGTGGCGGTCTTAAAAAGACTATTTAACGGTAGCAGCGTACAAGCTTAGCGCTTTAATAGTAAAATAGATAAAGAGCTCTAAACCAATAAATAAAACAGTTTTGATAATCAAATTTGGCTACTCCCTTCTAACTAGAAATACTCCCCTGAAGATTTGAAATGTACTCCGTTTAAAGTTTTCATAGCGATAGTACTGATTAATGGCATTCACAAAAAATGAAGAGGCCATTCATTTATAATATATCTACCAAAAAAGTAAATATGTATATCAAAATCCCCCCCGTACTTTAACCCAGGAGTTATACAAAGTGTATTAACCCTGAACAAAAAATGAGAACCCTCCTTGAATTTTCTATATGGTAGTTTGGTTTCGTACTGAAAAGTACTGTCTACTGCTCAGGTCTCACTTCGTACGTAAAGTATGAGGTTTGAACGTACTGATCTAGCGAATTATATTCACCAAATCAAAAACTCAAGGAAAACCCTCATTTCTGTATGTTTTATGCGCACCCAAATAATTAAAAGAAAGAGAAGTTTGTCTATCTACAAAATCAATGAGATTCTTTCGGCTTTTTATAGACAAAATATGTTTTAACAAAATAAATTAGAACAATTGTGATAAAGGTAAATATAAAATATTTATTTTATGTTATAAATTTAAAACTTTAAATAAATTAAATTAAACTTAAAATCAACAAACATTTTGGGTAAATTAAATTAAATATAAATTTAACAAACACTGGCTAATTGCATCAAAAGCGAGCTGCGTAATAGTTTGGAAGTACCTTGAGCCCCAGAAAATAATGTCATGCTAGAAACAAACATACAAACGAATTACAAGATTACTTAAACAAAATTGAAAATTTGAATGATCAGTTTTCTTCTTACTATCCAACTCTATTCAAATGATAAATTATTAATTATAATGTAAATGAACAGAAATTTCGATGCTATAAAATTTTAAGAATCGTTTCAACGACTTTGGCTGTTCTTGTCGTCAAGTTAAACAAATTAATAAATTCAACCAGGTATTCTAAATAATTTAATTTAATTCAATTTTTATGAAAACCTATCAACATTAAATTTTCTCAAACCAATTTACCCCAAAATAAAAGTTAAAAATAAAAATAAATTATTAGTTAATATTTTTAAATTATGTTCTCCATGAAATAAAAAAAAATAAATAAATTTCCAAAATTTATAATACACAAGTTACCTAGTATGTATATATTATATAATAATTTATAGATAAAACTTTAAACTTATTATTTTATTTATTTATAAATTTTAATATTTTATTTTATAAATAACTTATGAAAACAAAAATTTTTATTTTGTTCAAAAAATAAAAACCCTAATATAATTTAAAATTTATAATCAAATTAAAATTACATTAGATTTATGATTTTTATAGTTTAGATGTTTAATCGTGTATACATATGTACATATAAAGTACATAAAACAAAATCAAAGTGTAATATTTAATTTAGGAAAATTAATAAACTTTTTCACTAAACAAAGTTTGGTTTGGGAAAGGGTGGTTTGGCTGAAATTCTCTACCTTTGTAAACTATGTAATTAATATATGTTGAAAATAAAACAAAACAAAAAACAAACAAACATAATGTGGTTTTTTATTTTATTAAAATTTAATCATAACAATTTTTATGTTGTTCGGTATAAAACATTTATTTATCCTCACATGCTCAAGTAAATTAAAGGTATTTGAGTTTAGATATTAAATTTTCCACATTATTAAATTTAATTTAAATTTCGGTGTGTTTAGTGTATATCTAGTGCAGGGCACAAAATTATTATAACAACAGCACGATAGGATCGAATACAGCCAATGTGTTATATTATATAATTGATGAAAATGGAGACGAGGATGGAGGCCAAACCAACTCTCAGTATAGCAAAAGCAAAAATGCTAAAGTAAAATTTCAGCAGAATATCACAATTCGATGAAGCTAACAAGTTTCGTAAAGTTATTGTGATGAAATTTTCACACAACAGTCATAATTATTTGAGGCTATCTGAAAATGTAAAAACAATAGACATCCAACAATAGACAATTTTTATCTCGTTCATTTTGATTAAAATTGGCTTAGGCATGGCATAAATGTGGATGCCCATGGGCCGAAATGTTAAAACTGTCGACGAGAGCTTTTATGTGCCGTAGAGGTAAAGTCCCGTTATAAAAATAAAAAAAGATCCGCCTTTCAAGTCGGAAGTTATTGGTGACCAAAACCAGTGTTGAATCAAAATTGAAAACCTTAGATCGAATTTTCAAACGAAAATCATATTTATGTAAGGCTATTTCCAAATGCTTGGACAATTCTTTTTCCAGAATTGGTGAATCTACTAATTGGATAGTATTGATATCAATTTATGTAATCTAGTGATGTTGTACCGTACTATAGTTATATTTGGTACGTATGTAGTTTTGCGATGGTGATGGAATGTCATAATGATTATGATAGTAATAGGAATAGTGATAGTGATATTTTATCTATAGTATTTTATTAATAATTTAATACTACAGGGAAAAGAACACATGCTTACACATTTTATTTTAAACAGCAGCTCATTTACAATAAAATATACAGCAAGAGGTGAAATAATATTAAACATTATCAACAGTGTTAATAAATATAAATTTGTCCATCAATCACATTATTCCAAAAATTTGGTCTTAAATAATTTAACCGATTGTAATCTCTTAATTTGCTGTGGAAACAATTCCAAATGGAGACTCCCCTAACATAAAAGGATTTGTTTAACGACCAACAACAATTGTTGGCCGGAATTTGGTGGAAGTTAGAGAAATGAAACCTACTAAACCGTAATTTCCTATAAAGATAACAACGCTGCTTAGCTTTGAGAAGTTTAAAAGTAAAAGATAAACGCGAAATTCGTAAAAAATCGATAAACTACATCCTAACATAAGGCTAGAGAAGCAAGAAATATGATGGAATTTTCTAATACTTTGGATAACTTTGGAGAACATTCGTATTTTCCTGATGCGTACCGAATAAAACCGAGCCAATTAAAAATCGACCAACTAACATTATTACTTAAGTCTTCATTTATTAGAGAAATATTTCTAACATTAGAATCCAGATCTAAACGACTATTTCTATAAATTTTTACGTCATCAGCGAAAATGTGAAGTGAACAATGGATGAACAGAGGATTTTATGTCATTAATGTACATAGAAAATAAAAGATGACCCAGCCCTGGACCCTGAGGAACGCCGGAAATTACATGAAAGAAATCAGACAAAGAAGTGTCGAAAAAACTGCCTGAAACGGATGAGAATTTCCAAAGCGTCGGTTGAAAGGTCGGGCCGACTACTAACCTTTCGTTTAGTGAAACAGCAGTTGAACTCTTACTAAAGCGATCTAAAACTGCCTATATAGTATGTTAGTATTGTGTACATTTCTTTTTTTACAGCATATGATGTGAATGATAAAATGTCCGCTTATCATTTAATAACCTATCTTTAGTTCATAAAAGTTTCATATATCCAAGCGATTGGTGGAAGCGATTGGTAGAAGCGATTGGTATTCATGAATAAAATGTACTTCTCCTTCAATTTATTATTCTTAATGAACGGATATGAGCCAGAATTCTTTTATATTCATTGTGCAATGAGTTTCCTAGGGATATTTCGTCCCTTTTGAATGGGAGCCGTACAACATATCTACTATCCTTCTGCCTTCTGTGGATTTGCTTGTAATGTGTTTCTGCATAGTGTCCTTCCCGACGCACTGTTGAAGCTTCTTCAAGTTCAAAAAATTCTTCCAATGTTTTGTCGACTTCTATATTTAAATTAAAATTATAGGGCGCATTCTCATTAATCATTGCTTGTCCAATTATCACCCATCCAAATATGGTTTTTTTGTGCGATGAGCGAATTCTTTAAGGGTTTTATATGATCGATCATCAATATTTGAAAAGTGGTCCGCTCCAATTATAATGTTAATTTCTCCAGGAATCCAAGGGATCAGCTAGTTGTAATCTAGAAATGAACTTCAAATTTTCTCGATCTACTGGTGTAGATGGCAGCAATGATGTTAATCTACCTAGAATATTAATGTTTGAATTTTAAGTGAATCAGTCGAATTATGAATACTTCATAGTTCCAATCGTCCTTAGTACCATCAACTAATACCTGACGCATGGCTCTGATATAAAAGAGCATTGAGATGCTGAATCCAGTAATACCCTGAAATTATGGTTGATTCGAATTAGGTGTACTTCTCTTCAAACTTTGAATGCATGCGCCCTTCTGCAGCAGTCCCTAGTCCTGCTACTTAAAGATTAAGAATGCTACAATATCCCCATACGATTATACCGTTCTTTAACTTTAATTCCAAGAATTTTTGATAGTTGGCATCCGTAACGGGAAAGCGCTCAATGAGATAATATTCTTCGCCATGGACCACTCCCCTAAATATTGAAACTTGTCAGCATTTGTTAGTGGGTGATTATTAATGATCCATACTTCAAATAGATCCTTGAACGACGTGAATTTGGAATACTTTACTGAATTGGGGAATATCTATCCTTGGTAGCCGAAAATAGCACGTGAATGTTGTTGTCTCAGTTTGCTTCAAATGATCAAAGTATGTATGATTGTTGTTGGTGAGCAAAACGAGATAATGTTTCATTTAGGGTGCTTTGAAATTATGTTTCAATCTATAATTTCTCAATTCATCTCTCTGATTCACCGAATACCTCTTTATGAGTTGCACCTCAATTTGTAATCAATGAATTTTAGACAAATATTTAGATTTTTCGCCTTATGATTTAAACCACAATATCACTGCGTATATCTAACGGTTTTTCCGTAATTACGATTTTTGGTTTGCGACGCTGGAATTATCTAGAAAATTCCAAAATCTTCATCATCCGACTCGAAGGACCATGAATAAGAACTCTATGAATGGTGAATAATATATATGAGCCTTGGTGTAATGAATAAAACAATTGGTTTATTTTTAGATCTGACGGTGGACTCTTATACTTATAGGTTTTATATAATAAAAGACAATTATTTTGGTTTTGTCACCTTCTTAATGTGACATTTATTTTTATTTGGAATTGAAATTACGATCATTTCGGATGTTACTCCTTTATTAAAATTCTAACCAACACTAACTAAAATTATGATAAAAGCTGCTTTTATACCATATTTTTTGTACCGATGTCCCTTGTGAATCTTCTTTCCCCCTTATTTTATTTTTTTTCCTAAAGGGGTGGTACCGCCCTTCTTGTTTTTAAGGTGTTTTATGATAAAAAACAGAGAAGAATTTGTTGACCATGTGAAGTGTGTGGGTGTATATGTGCCAAATGATATTAATTACGGATTTACAATGAGGTTTTAAATTTTCTTGCGACCATTTTTTCGCTTAGTACAAAGGGTTATATCGTTCCTTGTATATTTCCAGAAATTCTAATCTGTTCATTAGTGATCCTTTTTCGTATTCTGTGTATTATTTGTGAGTTAGTGTTGATGTTAATGTCAATTATGTTTTTCTGTAGTGAAGTGTTCATTTTTTTATTAAGTCCGTGTTATATCCGTTTTTAATTGCTAGGTGTTTAAAGATTTTCAGTTCTTCCGTATAGTCATGATTGTTCATCGGGATTGTGTTTAGTCTTTTTATTAAAAAGTTGAATGTCGCCATCTTATGTTCCTATGGGTGATTAGATGGTTTGTCTATGGCGTGATCCGTTTGCGCATCTTTTCTGTATATTTTGAATGTATGCTTGTTGTTAACTTTTGTTACTGTTAGGTCTAAGGAATTAATGACTTTGTTCGTATCTGATTCTAGAGAAAATTTTATTTTCGGATGTTTGTTGTTTTTGTTTCTGTGAAGAGGGCTTAATTGTCTCATTGTGCCGTTAAATAGTATTCCGTTAATATATGCTGATTTTCGAAGTCGTTTAGCTAAGATGTTAGCTAAGGTTCCTGATAGAGGATCATCCATTGGATGTCCATTAGTCCGTGATTGTTGTTGTGTTGAAAAAGGTTTTTTTTTGTAATGTGACGTTGTGATTATAGTGATAATTTCGTCAATATTTGCTTTCCTGGTTCCGTTTTTTTGTTGCAGTTCCTTTGTTATTTTAATTGTCTCTTGAGCTGAGATGTTCGTATACATTTTGGTTATGTCGAATGATGTCAGTTTCGCTGTAGGTGGTAATATCTATGATGCTGAAGGTGGTAATATCTATGGTGAATGTTTTTTCTGATTGAATGATCGTTGATGGTGATGGGTATCGTGATAGTGATGGTGATGGTAATGGTGATGGTGATGATGATGGTGATGGTGATGGTAATGATGATGGTGATGGTGATGGTGATGGTGTAGGTGATGGTGATGGTGATGGTGATGGTGATGGTGATGGTGATGGTGATGGTGATGGTGATGGTGATGGTGATGGTGATGGTGATGGTGATGGTGATGGTGATGGTGATGGTGATGGTGATGGTGATGGTGATGGTGATGGTGATGGTGATGGTGATGGTGATGGTGATGGTGATGGTGATGGTGATGGTGATGGTGATGGTGATGGTGATGGTGATGGTGATGGTGATGGTGATGGTGATGGTGATGGTGATGGTGATGGTGATGGTGATGGTGATGGTGATGGTGATGGTGATGGTGATGGTGATGGTGATGGTGATGGTGATGGTGATGGTGATGGTGATGGTGATGGTGATGGTGATGGTGATGGTGATGGTGATGGTGATGGTGATGGTGATGGTGATGGTGATGGTGATGGTGATGGTGATGGTGATGGTGATGGTGATGGTGATGGTGATGGTGATGGTGATGGTGATGGTGATGGTGATGGTGATGGTGATGGTGATGGTGATGGTGATGGTGATGGTGATGGTGATGGTGATGGTGATGGTGATGGTGATGGTGATGGTGATGGTGATGGTGATGGTGATGGTGATGGTGATGGTGATGGTGATGGTGATGGTGATGGTGATGGTGATGGTGATGGTGATGGTGATGGTGATGGTGATGGTGATGGTGATGGTGATGGTGATGGTGATGGTGATGGTGATGGTGATGGTGATGGTGATGGTGATGGTGATGGTGATGGTGATGGTGATGGTGATGGTGATGGTGATGGTGATGGTGATGGTAATGGTAATGGTGATGGTGATGATGATGGTGATGGTGATGGTGATGGTGACGGTGATGGTGATGGTGATGGTGATGGTGATGGTGATGGTGATGGTGATGGTGATGGTGATGGTGATGGTGATGGTGATGGTGATGGTGATGGTGATGGTGATGGTGATGGTGATGGTGATGGTGATGGTGATGGTGATGGTGATGGTGATGGTGATGGTGATGGTGATGGTGATGGTGATGGTGATGGTGATGGTGATGGTGATGGTGATGGTGATGGTGATGGTGATGGTGATGGTGATGGTGGTGGTGATGGTGATGGTGATGGTGATGGTGATGGTGATGGTGATGGTGATGGTGATGGTGATGGTGATGGTGATGGTGATGGTGATGGTGATGGTGATGGTGATGGTGATGGTGATGGTGATGGTGATGGTGATGGTGATGGTGATGGTGATGGTGATGGTTCTGTTTTACTTCGATGATAAATCAAATCTCCATATTTTTGAGCTTGAATTTAAACTTGGTATTTAAACACTATTATTACTATTAATGTTCGTTAATCGATTACACTTCTGTTCTTCATATTTATGTAGGTACATAAACATTAATATGTATGTATGTGTACCTACTATTAGCTTATGACACATCGATTTTCAGATAATTTTTTTTTTAATATTTTCATTAAATCTGACATCTAATCAAACATTTTTTTATTTTTCAAAATGAAAATTGGATAAGCTACGTATTAAATATTTACAAATACATAAAAATGTGTAGGTGTACGTTGGAAGGTTTATCTTCCTCCTTAAAGGGAAGCTGGGTAGATAACAATTTGCGGCTTTTTGCATTCATATTCAAATTTACAAGATTTCATTTTATTGTACACGAGAAATTTAATCAAAATATCAATCGCTTCAATTTTGAATATTTAAACCTCTTTCTATAGAAATATTGGTTTATTAAAAATGCATTATAGGGGATAATCAGATTTATGCTCTTTCAAACCAAAAGACCAAAGTTTTTTTATACATACGATGAAATATATGAATGAAATAAAGAACGATGGGATGGACATGTATTCTGGTAATTTCGACGGCCAACCTCTTGTCATGGATTTAACGCATAATAAAAATAAAAATTGATTAAATCTAGCAATAAAATATCAAAGTTTTAGGCAAAAGCAAAAATGTAGAACACAACATCATACGCTTCTTATATAAATGTATTATGCTTTCGTTTGCTTAAAAGCTACTAAATTGTTATTCTAAACAAAAAGTTTAAAAATAAGACAACAAATCGTAAAAATACCAGGTACATTTTATTTATTTATTTTTGGCTACATATTCGTATTAAAGATTTTGTTTTGTTCCTCCGTATAGCTTTTATAAAGCTTTGCTAGCTCTTCCCCAATATACATTTTTTTTATTGGTTAACAAAAAAAAAAGTAAAAAGTACAACAATGAATACGCAATAAATTAGATTACAATTTCTCAATTTTATTTTTGTATACAAACACCCCCCTGCCATACACACAAATGCAAACATAATATTTATACCGAATCGAGCTTAAAACAACGTAAAAAGGCAAAAAACGATGAAAAGCAGACAATTTTTTGGGAAAAATTTAAATTTTACATTTCGATTGCGATAAATTTTTTTTTTTTTTTTTTTTGTTCGAATTTAAATTGAATTGAAAATATTTGGTTTGAAGGTATGTAATTCCGTATACGTACAAAATCCTCTTCAATAGGATGTTTGTTAGCAATTCTAGAAACAAGTGTTAATCTTCGCTCAGTGATTTAATACATTATTATGGAATTTACTTTTATACTAGCAACTTAAGCCATAAATTTGAGTGTTTTTTCGATATATAAACAATAAATGTAGATAGTATTTCACCTTCAGTTTTATTTACGGTTGCAATATATTTTTTTTATATTTCAAGTACATATTTGGAAGCGGGAGCGAACAAGCATTATCATTATGGCATCATTCCATTTTTTTGTGTTTAAATAAAAATGTAATTTTCAAATGAAATATTCTATAAACATTTAGTTGCAATTGAAATACTGGAGCTTAATCAAATAAAAATGAAAGTACTTAGCATATATAAATTGAATGTATAGTGAAAAGTTCAAATAGTGAAATGAGACATTTGCGAATTTAAAGTAAATAAAATCTTTATGTTTATTCGAGCTTTTTATAAAAAAATCGATTTTTTGGATCTGTTTGAAATGCTCTTTCTCTCAAATGGAAATGAAATGAATATTACGACAAAAGACAGATAAAAATAATGATTAAGCTCCTTTTATTTTTTTTATACTTGGATAACTAAGATAAAAATGTAAAGTTTTGAAATTTTAAATAGCAACAGATCTGGTTTATTACATTACATAGGTAGTTGACTCACTAAGTTGTATTGCAACAATTTGTCACATTTGTAAGACTCGTAATTGTTATCTTGCATTAACATTTTATGTAAAAAAAAGTCGACTCTAATGCTGTGTTTACTTTGCGGTCTCATACCAATATTTTGAACTTAAGTTCCACTAGTGGGTTGATGACAACTTTACACCTATAATATTGTTATTATGCTGATTTGTTAAACCGTAAGTGAGAATAATTTAAGTGGCTTATCTGAGCGAAAATAAATGCCCAATTTGATTCTAAATGTGTTACGGATTCAGTAGCTGATACATAAAAATGAGCTATTCAATCAGCTCATTGTTGAATGTTCCAGTTGGAACTTCATGTCATGATTTCCTAATCAGTAGAAAGCTCTGAACATTGGTCAAGATATATATGTCGGTGAAAAATTGGGATTGAATGTAAAGTCGTTTTTCACGTTGGGTTCTATAGTGTATTCTACGTTCAGTAACAGTATTCAAGGTTTTTTGGAAAGTCATCACTACCGCGAAAGTTTAGGAAAGCGTTGGTTTCTCTAATCTATATTCAGCGACGAATTTGTTTTCACACCTAATTTGTCGTATTAAGGCGCTGGATGCTTTTTTAATATGGCCAGGGTTATTGCCAATGGCCTAGCCAAGCAGAAAAGTACCTTTGGACCGATGATAATTGAGCTTTCTACTCATAAGCTAACCATTAAAATTTAAATTGAACGTTCGACAATGAGGTTTCAGAAACACTTCAGAAGGAGATAAAAAAGGCAACAGGCGAAAATTGTTTTCGAAACCTTTCCTAAAAGCAATAACAAATGTTTAAGAAACAACCAGCAAGAACTTCAAGGACGTTTTTAAGACGAGAAAATTTTTCTTCACCCTAATTTTATTAAGTAGTGGAGGTGTAATCCAGTAGTTTTGGCCAGATATTTAATTCTTAAAGCGTTAGGAAAAGATGCCCGACTCGGCAAAAATACAACGGATGCCATGCAATGATCAGTTACATTATCGTTATAAACATTCGCAGAATAATTGAATTGAACTTATCCAGCTTATGCGTAGAATTAGCAATCAACCTGAGAACAATGCATGACAACGCCCTTGAATGCCTAAGCACTCAATAATTTAGGGATCCAGCCAAAACACTTTAGTGATAGACATTTTAACAAAAAAATTAGATACTAAAATTCATCGCGTGTACGAATCAACAATCAAAAATCCAAAAGAAATCCAATCAATGAAAATTTTCTTTGAATTTTGGAAACAAGATTTCAATCTCTTGCTACAATCGCTAGAGAAAAGGTCGACATGAAAAGGGATCCACCACAAACCAACCCTAAGAGGACAACACATAGTGTAATGACTGATTCATCTCCAAGCTGTGCTCTATGTAGCGGTGACCATGAAATTATTAGCTGCAAAAAATTCCAAGTTTTGCCGGTTTTGGAGAGGACGGCAACTATAAAGGTGAAAGCTTTTTACAGAAAATGCCCTGGGGGTATTACGGGCCTTACTGCCCTATTTGTGAAAAATGTCATAGAACTCAACATAGTCTACTCCACGACGTTTAAAAGGAGCCAGTAAAAAAGGCTGAAACCCCAACAAAAACCACTTTACAAGCAACCTTCAAATCTGTACAAGGTAGTATCTTATTGGCAACCGCTATGGTCAAGATAACTACCGACATTGGAGAAAGTTTAGTCCGGATTCTGATTGATCAAGGCTCCTAAACCAATTTCATCACCGAATAAGTGGTAAATAAACTCAGTTAAATAAGGACTCCGATTCAAGCAATAACATTGCCGGCATGGGAGTAACAGAAGCCGGAACAGCGAAGTTTACTGTAGAATTCACCATTAGACCGATGTTTTCATCAAACTTCAAAATTCATTAAATAGCAAGGCTACGGTCTTCAAGAATATAACCGAAAGCCTCCCGATGTCACACTGCGAACCTTATCTGTGCAGATCCAACCTTTCATGAACCTAGTCCAATCGATAAACTTTTAAGGGCTGATTACTATGGTCAAATAATTATGACTAATCTGCTGAAAGGTGCCCCAAATCCAAGAGAAATCAGGTCGATCACAGTGGTAATACATAAGCTCTAAAGAGAACCCTGCTGATTCCGAATCTAACCGAATTGAAGAAACACAGTTTATGGTGGACTAGTCCTATATGGCTTCAAATAACTAGTCAAAATTGGCTACAACAGACTTCTTTCAATGACAATATAGGTTTAGAATTAAAGCTGGTATTAGCAGCCCCAAGCTCTACAAACATAAACCCGTTTGGGCAGTTAATAGATACGATTTCTGATCTAAACAAAACATAAACAAAAGATATTTAAAGGAGCTACACTCCTTGTCTGATGATGAGTTACTTTGTGAAGGATCCGGCGATCCTTCACAAAGTACCACACCATCGGGCAAGGGGCTAAAGGATGCCCAAGAAGTATTATGCAGAATAATTCAACATCAACAATTCCAAGGGGAAATCAGATGGATACGCAGACATAGGTCAGTTACAGCTAAAAGCAAAATCGTGTTACTTAACCCTTTCATGGGAGAGAAAGGAAAACTTCGAGTAGGAGGTCACATAATAAACAGCGAGTTAGATTTCGATGTCAAATATCCGATTCTGCTGCCACCTAAACGCACATTTACAAAGATTTCATGAAGGAATCCAACTAACTCTGGTCTAATAAAGAAGGATTTATTAGTTTTCAAGTCGCAAACGAAGAGTGTGCTCGGTAATCAATAAATGCGTAAATTGTCATCGCTTCGTGGTTACTACCAGGCTATAACTGATTTACCAAAAGAGAGGATGGTCCCTTTTACCAAAAGAGAGGATGATCCCTTTTCGTCCGTTTACTTACATCGTTGTAGATTTCGTAGGTCCAATTCTAGGGAGGTGTCAAAGGATAGAGGTACGAAATCTTACAACAGATATATAGCAGTATTTGTATGCTTTTCAACCAAAGACCTAGGGGGTCATTAGGTTTCAATCGTTTTATTCATTCATCTACTCTTCATATTACTGACACAGGAAGTACAGAAGATAAGCCACAGAAGGACACTCGAAGCAGTTGTATCTGTACAACCTCCAGCGTCAACCGTCCACTTCGAGCATATTGGAAACACACGACTCACTGATAGTAATAATCAACGGAAAATCATCGCATATTTTAATCTGACAATGTACTATAGAGATTTGAATATGTTTTGACTAGACAAATTTCTCTCAAGAAAGGATGCACACTAATGGCTGGCTTGGCCACTTTATGGACTCACAAAACAATCAAAAGCAGGATTGACTTATCTTTTCTTACCGACCCTCAATCTATCGATGAACTGGTCACCAAATCGCTCAATTCAATTGCAAGCTCCCTCAAATGAAACTGACTTAAGCATTCTACATAATCCAGAGTGAGCCATCTGTTAGTCCTTTTTTCAATCAATGAATTTTAGTACTTAATGTTATCTGTTATAAATTTTTTTTGGACGTATGACTAGTCAAAGATATGCCATTTATCGTCGACAATGCATTGTGATTGTTCAAATTTAATATGAAAATATCATTCAAAAACAACAACATTTCGTAAATTACGTGAGAGTTTCCACATGGACGTCCTACTGAGCTGTTAGTGAAAGTGTTTGTAATGAACCAAGCACATCATATCGTTCACAAGAACTAAACATTTCACGAACCACATTACGATGCATTTTGCATGTTGGTCTTTATTTACATCCATACAAAATTCTACTAACTCAAAAATTGAGGCCACCAGACCATTTAAATTGTCGTCGTTTTGTTAATTGGTTGTTTGATCGAAATGAAGGTTTTTCATCAAAAATCATCTTTAGCCATGAAGCTCATTTTCATCTTAATGGGTACGTCAGTAAACAAAATTGTCTAATTTGGGGAGCGGAGAATCCTCATGTTATTCACGAAGCAGAACTTCATCCTCCAAGAGTCACTGTTTCGTGTGGTTTATTGGCTGGTGGCATCATTGGGCCGTTTTTCTCTGAAAACGAACAGGAAAATGGGGAACGTTATCACAACATGTTTACTGGTTTTTTGTGGCCCAAATTGAATGAATTGCGTGTCAACGATGTTTGGTTTCAACAAGACGGAGCGACATGCCACGCAAATCGTGCAACAATCCATTTATTCTCAACAAAATTGCTGATCGCATAATTTCAAGAAATTGTGAAGTTCCTTGGCCACCAACAAGCCCGGATTTAACGCCACTTGATCATTTTTTATGGGGTTATTTGAAAGGTAAGGTTTGCACTAATCATCCACAAACATTTCGATAACTTAAAAATAACATTCGAGCTGAAATTGAGGTCGTTCATCCGCTTTTATTGGTGGTGGGCATATGAACGATATTGTTTTTCATAAATAAATGTCATAGAACCACCTTCCATTATCAATAAAAAATTTTGACTTTTCATCCCAAAATGTGTGTTTTATTTACAAATAGAAAAAGGACTAGCAGATGGCCCACCCTGTAGGATAGCTGGGCTGGAAGATATAAGCCTACCAATCTCAAATCACGATGTACATAACCATACGATAATATATATCCTGATCGGAATGACCATATTAGGAACTGCTGTCTTAATACATAAAGCCTCGAACAGACAACCACCTGAGAAATCCGGCGCAGCCAAAACTTGAAGGGAATCACCATAAATCATACACCAACAACATTTTAAGGAGGTAGCGAAGATCAATGCTGCTCGGAAGTATATTCAGTCGTAGAACAGTTTATCATATACAATATTATTGTTACAAAACTAATTATGTTTTCTTTGGTTACAACAGCAAGAGAAACAACCGTCATAAATAAATGGTATATATATTTATAATCATATCACCAAAGACGGTAATATTTTTCGAACTGGTATCTAAAAGAACATTACTAAATTCATCAACCAAGCCAGAAGATTTTGAAAGTATGAAATCTATAAGTGCACACAACCGAAACAGAAACAGAGCCAAACTTAGACTTAAGCAGTAGAACGACAGCACTAATAGTATCAAAATATAAGAGTTTGTTTTGAATGCTGTCGTCAAAATTTACAACAATACCACTCGCCCTATAAGTTGAATTACCTTACCAAAAATATTAAAACTCGGAATAATTTAGCTATCCATTTCAAAATTTTCATCCAAACCTCCGATAGTAAAATGATTTGTGGAGTCTTATCAAGTGCAGCAATATTGGCTAAAATTACGACGAATATCTCTAGTATTTTGATGGACAATAAATAAGGAAAACCATTTATATTATTATTCCAGACCGGTTGACTAAAGCAGCTGGTGTCCCAATTTTTACCCGAGAAACTGTTGGAACTCGTAAAAAAGGCGACCACGAGTTCTATTTTGAAATTCTTTCAGCAGCTATTCTAGCTATACCTCTAAAGTTGATGCTAAATGCTTAGAAAGTAGCTAGCATTGTTTGGGAATGCTTCTATGGCTCAACTATGTTTGGGAATGTTTGCATGATTAATAATAAATGTTACAGCATCTGGTCGATCTGGTCTCGTCTTCAAATAAAACTTCTAATCTGGAGTAATCCAGTAAATCTCTGTAGCAGGCGCTAAGTAACTTAATGGTACGCTAAGCAAATCTCGGCGATCTTAAATATATAAAAGCCTCGAATAGCTAACAAATCTTTACGTTGCACGTCACTATCTAAACTTGAACAGTCTACTACTAGAAAAAGTTCTCGAAAGCGTCGAAAATTTCGAACGATGTGTGAAAGGAAGCCAAACAATTCAACTCCAAGTGAATCTTGAAAAGTCTAAAATCACGACATTGAGAGATATTAAATAAAAATTGAAATATTCTCAATAGTATAAAATACAGAAAAATTCTGAAAAATCGTCCCGGGTAAATCCGAAATCGAGGCGACCGATGCAGCTAATTTGAATGTATTTCTATGTGCGTTGGAAATATGATTCTTAAATGATTTTGGGATAATGTTCTGGAATATGGCCAAGTAGGATAGAACTTGGTGATTTTTGAACTGATTAAGATGAAATTCGATAGGTATTTTAAAAATGGGATTGGAATATGGCCAAGTATGGTGGAATTTGCCTAATTCTCAACCGATTATGATGAAATTGGACAGGCACACTAGAAGTGGGATTCTAAAATTTTTTTTAGATGAAATTCTGGAATATGACAAATTAGGATGGAACTTATCTATTTCTTAACGGATTTTAGGGGAATATTTGTAACCGATTATGATGAATTTTGACATTCTCAACGAACACAAAGAAATGTGATCTAAAAATTATTTGCGGATGAAGTTGTAAAAAATTTGTCAATATGGCTTCTATATTGTTGAGGTTTCTGTGAATCATGTAGCTGTTGAGTTTAAAACTTTTCCGTTTGGAACTTTTCTCACCAATCCTTCATTTTATACTTTGGGTTATGTTTTCTGAGTGATTACTGTCAGAGCGGTAGGTTCGGCCATGTTAAATAAAAATAGTGTGTGGCGAACATGCGCCGCAGAATTGAAACTACTAATAGACTTTCGGAATTAGAAATATTATTTTAGAATCTCATTCCCATCGCAAATCTCTAATTTCATTATAATCGATTAAGGAATAGTCAAGTACCATCCTACTTAGCTTTATTCCAGAACTTTATCTAGAAATAATTTTAGAATCCCACTTCCATCCCCGATGTCAAATTTCACTAAAACCGGTTAAGAAATAGCCAACTTCCATTCTACTTGGCCATATTCCAGAATTTCATCTAAAACTCAGTTTAGGATGCCATTTATTTAACGCACAGTCAAATTTCATCATAATCGGTTAAGGAATAGCCGCACGCTCTATCATAATTGGCCATATTCCAGAACTTCATCTAAAAATCATTTTAGAAATCCAATTCCAACGCCTTAATTGACGAACTCCAAATTTCACTCAAATCCGTTACGAAATATTGTAGATAAGTTTTATCCTAATTTATCATACATACATAATTTGCTAAAGGTTCAATTTGAAATGTAAAAGATTCAATTGGAAGAGAAAACCTGTATTGTGGTAAGCAACACGAATGCACACAACTGTGTCAATAATAAAATGATCCAATCTTTGAATTGACTTCTTTACGAGCTAAAGGCAGCATTGTGCTGTACAGTCTCAAAATCTTACAAGCTACTCGAAATAAAAATTAATTCAATTTCTAATTTGTGTGGCAGAATTAATCGACGACCATCTTTATTTGACTATCAAATAATTTACTTGCTAGCCGATCGAGTATGCACCCAAACCAATAATTGAGCCGTTTTGTTTGCTAATCCATTAACACTTTATTCAGAATTTAGGAATGTTATAGGAAATAATTCACAGCCACCAATTTGTATGCATTACAGTCCTATAAAATAGAGAATGCTCCTTTAAAATATAAAAGAGCTTAACTATCGTTGACTTTGTTTGTTGATAATAGAATTATTTCTCGCTCTGTAAAAGTTTTACCATAAATTTGAACGAATCGAGCATTTTTTTCTTACCCGACTTATCAAGAATGTTAAGCGAATTTTGAATTCTGAAAACGACGAAATGATATCAAAAGTTTATAAAGAAGGATTGTTTTGTTGTTGTTGTTGTTAATTTCATGTTTTACTGATTTTTTTGAATGGATAAAGTTTAAAATTATTTTAATGAACACAGTGATTATAAGAATGTTTTCCTTTCTTCTTATGTATTTGTGAGACTCAAGATTTTCTGTTTTTGTTTTGTTTGTAATTGTATGGGTGGATTGAGTTTTAATATTTATAGAACGGAAATTAAAAGTTTATTTATACTTTTTGGTATAATATTACACTTGGAGTGGAGTGAGAAAACATTTTTAAAGATAAAACTTTTCGTATGTACCATAGTTTAGAAAGTAAAGTTTTCGTTTCATTTCTATTTTCTAACAACTAAAACATAAATAATGAAGACGTGTTAAGAAGATGCATCTAAGCACTATAAGATTTTATATGTACATTAACATATATTTATGTATTTTTAAGATGTGTGAAGTTATAAAATTTTTAATGATTTTGTTTACACGATTAAAATGTCACTGAAAGCTCATCATAGTAGTACGATATGGATGAGTTGAAATATGTGGGATTATAATTATTATTATTTATTTATTTTTTCTTCACACAACTTTAGCCATATAATTTATTTACGTTACAAAATTATGGTTTAATATTTAACAATAAATTAAGAAACGAAAAATAAAATTTAATAACGCAAATATAACAAAAAAATCAAAATTTATATCACTAAAGTCAAGCTTCACCTTCACATTTACAAAATTAAAAATTATAGCTATAACATCTTCGAACAATCTCGGATCTACCAATCAGAAAAATTCAAAATATTTAAAAAATTTAACATAGAGACATTCGACTAGTAAGTAGCTTGATCTGTGGTTGATGATCCAGAAAACATAAATAAAAATTTGTTAAATTAATCTCAATAAAAACACTTCAGTAGCTTATCTTTAAACGAATCTAGGCTACATTATCCCGCGCAATTCATCTCGGATCAATTCATCCCGCACAATTTATCCCCGATATCATTTTATCCCGCACAATTCATTCCACACAATTCATCCCGCACAATTCATCTTGCATAATTTATCCCTAAAGGTGCTTTGGAAAAGAAATTGTCCCGCCGCGGGAAAATTTTTTTTCCAAAGCACCTTTAGGGATAAATTATGCAAGATAACAAAGAAGTGTTTAGGCTATATTATCCCACGCAATTCATCCCGGATTAATTTATCCCGCACAGCCTACAAAAAATATTCAATTATATATATATTTTATTCTTTTTTATTTGGGAAAAAATTTATTTTCCGAAGCCTTTTAGTGGTAAATTATACATGAAACATATAAAATTAGTCTAGTTGAAGAATTAATTATGAAAAATTATTACTGTGTTTAAAAAAAACAAAAATACCATTATTTTTGAAATATTTAAAAAATGAGTCAACATAAATTAAACAACAATTATAATAGAAGAAAACTGAAATTGAATCAAATAAATGATGAATTAGGTAAAATCTTGGAAAAAAATTAAATAGTTTTAATTTTGATATTATGAGCCAAACATCTTAAATATTCTAAAGGGTCAGTTGAAGAAAATTTCGCTACGATTGTCTTCAATTTGGCATCCAAATCCTTATAAATACGTCTCTTGGATGCTGATGGGCCTCCACTCAAATGTTGTTCATATATGAATTCAAAACGAGATTGTTCATCAATTATTTTTTTGAAAAAGGTCCATATATTCGGATTTTGAACACTAACTAAATCTTTGAAGCCCCTATGCCATCCCTCGACTTTATTGTTTGTTCTGTCATCTTCCATAAGCGTATTGTGGTATACATTCCATAAATTTATTGGAAATCTTGGCTGGTGACGCTGTGTGCTTGATATCATTCTATCAATGTAATTGTCTTCAAAATACATGATAAAATCGTCAACTTCAGTTAAAATATTCGAGGAAATTAGAAGATCAAAATATTCTGGAACTTTTTCTGGTTCAACAAAAGCTAGAGAGGCTACCATATTTATACGCATTGCAAATATTGGTTCATTATTATAACGTGATTTGAGACCAGATGAAGCCAAATTTCTGTATAAGCTTTGCTTAAGGTGAAAATAACAACAAGATACGGCACATTCTGGGAAATTTTTTCTGAAAGCGTTAACTTCCGCGAGTTCAAAATCAATGATGATCTTTTCTGTAGCAAGATTAGGTTCATGTTTTCGCAATATCTCCAAAACTTTACAATATATTTTCTCTGATTTATTTGGTAAAACAGCGTAAACTATTGGAATGTTGATTCCATATTGTAGAGCATGTATAGTAAATAATTGTTTGAATAAGTAGCCACATACTTCAAAAGTTCCATCGGCATACCAGAAATTACTTCTTGCTAATATATTCAAAAAGTTTTTAGTTGCAAATATTATGAATCGGTGCTCGTGATTTTCTCCATTTTTATAGGTTTCATCGGTCAGTGAATCGTGAAGTAAAAATGTGTCACCTTCATTGTGCTTGTATAACATTCCGGAACCACAAGTGATTTTCGATCCTTTGGAAGTGGTAAATGTGGAACATCGGAATGTTTATTACGTATTCTTCGATTAGTACGCTTGATCGATCTCTCCTGTAGCATTTTTCCAGCAGCAGCATCGGAAATAGTCGGTATTTATTTGCAAATTACTTGTTGTGTGCTACCAATCTGAGAATTTCTGGAATTCTGAACAATATTTTCCATATGCTTACGAGCTGCAAGCTCTGCAGCTTCGGCAGCATGGTTGTGTTCAAAAAGGTTCGGCAGTTTCTTTTCAATAACGTTATCACGAATATGTAAGCGAGCACGACAGTTTGCGGAATAATACTGAGCGCACTTCCAAATTATTTATTCATTTAATGTTTTATCCAAATAGAAAACGAATCCCTGATATATAAAACAGTCCTTATTCTTCTCCGTTTTTGAAAATTTTATTTGTTCCTCCATTTCTTTCTGCTAATTTCTGGTTAAAAATTATGTTTTTTTAAAAATAATTTTTTTAAATTTTTCTTTTTAAACTCATAAAATTAATAAAGCCCACTTACTTAAATTAAAATTAATAGTTAAAATGGCATAAATATTTTATTAATATTTTCCAATTTTTAATATATAGTATTCCAGAAGGCACGGAAATTTATATAATACTTAATGTGTTTATATCGTTTATACGAGTAGATATAACTCATGGCACACTAAAAAAAAAGAATTTTAAATCACCTTAAGGGATGAATTGTGCGGGATGAATGGATTAGGGATGAAATGTGCGAGATGAATCAGCCGGTTACCATTTAAACACTTACTTTCTAATCTTATAAAATTTAAATACTTATCTTGTTATAGTTTATCATCACACATATTCCATTAAATTTTTGGAACCTAAAATAATTTGGATTAAAATGACTTTAACCACCAATAGTTAGTCTTTACCTATCATCGAACAACCAAACCAGCCAACCAAACCAGCCAACATTAGAATAAAAATAAATGTATGATGTTTTTGTTATTTATAACAGCATCACTATTATGGTACCGAGTTGTTACTGCATCAAATTTTTATTGACCCTTATGTGCCTGTAATGTACTAACATTTCATAGGCATTATACTTAAATTGTAAATAAAATAAATCCATGTATTTTAACGGGGTTAAATATCCATCATTTGTAAAATAAATATTAACCAGTATAATTTTGAATATCGTGTGTATTACATTTAATAAATAAAAATTAGGTATTAAGTAATTTATAAAATATGATTTATTTTCTGATTGTCATAGATAAACACAATAAAACATTAAAGTGGCTAATGAAATGTTAATGTTATGACCCTAAACTGAAGCGCTTTTAAAGAGTTCTGTAAAATAGTTTTTAGAGGTAGACTAAAACACACTATTGCAGTGAAACATTTTATGGTTTTACTTAACTGACACAATGTCTTACGACAGAGGGAGTTTTAAAGTTTTTACGGTGTTCTAAACTTTTACTTTTGGCAATTACGAAAACAGGGACAGGGACGAAAACAGGACACTTTCCTGGCAAAGTATACCAATGATGTAGAAGAACAGTACATAATGAAGATGGCGTGAGGCTGGTTGCTATTCTTACGAAAACCATATACTACAATGACAATGTCTGATAAATAGTACTTTTCCCCCTATTTCGGGCTTATTTTAAATCAGTCCGCTTGTAATACATACACCTCTACAAAATATCACTTTAAAACATGTTTGCTTAATATGGCATCGCTGTGAACTAATTTTGAAATAGTCCCCTCCACGTTAATATGAATGAGGAAAGGGAATATTTCTCACCTCTCTTAGAATTAGTTTGTTTTATAGCATCACATTTAAGTGATTGGTTTTTTTAGGGGTGCCATTCACAGTGGCGGATTAACGAAAATCCTGGCCTTATACAAGCTTTCGTTTTCGGGCCACCCGAAATAATAGGAGGATCCGAGCCACACCATAATTATTTTACACAACACAACAATAATTCTTTCAATGCGAGGATTAGATTCGAACAGCTGTTTGCGAAAAAAAAATTAATTTTGGTACAAAACCTAAAAGGAACTTGAAAACAAAATAACGTACTATCGATTTACATACATCTCCCGATGTAAATGGTGTGGAAATCATGTTAAATTAGGGAAATAGTTCAAAAACAAAATTACTATTTAACTTTTCAATTGATAAACTTAATTCAATTTAAAACATACCACTTACAGAGCGTGAGTTCTGTTGTGAGAAAATGCACGAGGTACAAGGCTTAACTATAGATTTCAAAAAACCTTTCAGTTTCATTTAGAACCTTTCAGTTTGATCTAGAATATTGAATTTAAAATAATTGTTCCTAATAATTGTTGTCAACTTCATCCTGTATCCTTTCAGATTAGAGAAACATTTCGTAATAAAAGCAAACGATCGGAATACGCTTTTATTTTGTTTTGTTTGTTAGATTCAAGATAAATAAACACAAAATATATGAAAACAATATAGAAAAGGTTCGGGACTGAACTCTAAAAACATTTTTGTTGTGTACAGAACTAAGCAGATAAGCTAATAAGAGAAATAAAATAATCTTGGTAGCAGTAAAAAGTTTTTAATTTGTTTGTAAACAGGGTGTCCCAGAAGCGCAGGATTAAATGAAGTAGGGTGATAGGGAAGGCCATTTCTAACCAAAATAGCTGAAGAAAGTTTTATCCCACTTTTAGTATTTTTTGGTGAAATCGCATGCGCTCCCACTAAAAAACTAATTTAAAAAAAAACCAAGAGATCTTTTGTTAATCTTTCTGTTTTAAGACGACTTTGAATAGTGTATCTTTCCAATAAAATCATCTTTATAAACTCTATTATTTTCTGTTAAATAAAAACATTAGCTTTGGGAAGTCTTTTCGTTTCCCAAAAATTTTACTTGATTATTAAGTGACGCTGACTGAAAAACAATGTACGATAGTTGACCAACTATCAGGAAAGCTTGCGACCCTAATGCAGATCCTAAAATGGTACCACGCCTAGGGGTATTCAACACCAAATATTTTTTTGTCAATTTTTTTTTTACGAAATAGTGTTTATATAAAAATCCACTTAACAAAATTTCGAGGGCTAAATAAGCTGCTTTGTCAGAAATAAAACAAAATAATTAATAAACAACCAGCGAGTTTACGCTAAACTCCCAAAAGCTTTACGTGAAAACGTATTATACGTAATAGACGCAATAGACACTTTTCTATTGATCCATTTTATACCTTTTCGATAAGTCTGAGAAACCTCTGCAGATAGCCAAGGACGTCAAGGTTCTTATTTATTTATTTATTTATTTATTTATTTATTTATTTGACCACTAAAATTCTCTCCGGCTTACCTACACACCCTATTTTGAGCATGTGCTCATTCATAATAGAGTATGTAGAAAGGGGTTCACAACATATAGTTAACAAAAAAAAATTTTGTAGGCCTGCGGTCCAACCAACAATACTGCATATTTCTGGATTTACATCCTTTTTCTGGTTACTTCTTCAATTCCCCGTTTTAATATTCTTAACTCTAGTGGCACCATGGGTTTTATTTTTCAGTAGGTTTCGCTCAGGAACATAATTAAAACCATTTTTAATTAAAATGAAAATTTTGAAAGAAATACGTCTGACTGACTTGAAAGTTAAAGCCGTTTCTTTCTTGCTTCCTAACGCTTCAGACGGAGTTAATGTCCAAATCGACAGGGTTCTTTCGCTTGGGTTGATAGAATGTTTAAGCTAAAAACACACCAATTTAATGAAACCGTTTTGTTGCCTTCCCTTCTACGTAAAGCAACGTATTCTACATCTTGTACATTTTATTTTTTATTTTTTTATTTTTTTTATTTTTATATTTAAGGCTTAACTCCATTCAGCTTGGAGCCATCTTGCCAACAAAATTTTTTTTACAAAATTCCAGTTATAATAATACTATATCGTAATAATAATTAATATTAATATGAATAATAATAATACTAATGATAACTCTTAATAATAATACTAACTTTAGCGATTTACCTCTTTATCCCAATAACTCATTCATACATCCACTCGATTCATTGTTATAAATTCATATATTTTCTTGTACACACATCCCCCTGCTTTCATACAATCAGTCAAACTGGTCGCATTCCTGAGGATACTGAAATTTTCACTACTCCTGCTGTATTTAGTACAGTACAGCAGGATGTGTTCAATATCCTCGGTTACACCACACGTTTCACATTCAACCAAATGACAACCAACTTACTTTCAAGTACCCTTACTTTCAACCAAATGACGTTTAAACAAACACTCTTTCCAGTTACCATCATTCAATCTAACTCTTTCAATCGTCCTTATCATTCTGGTACTCCCTCGAAGCTCCTTATAAAAAGGAGCTTTTCGGGGAGTTCTACACAATTCACGGTACTTCTTTCCTTTTATTCAACTCAAATTCTCATATTCATTCATCCATTCATTCTACACATTCACCTGAAACAGTCGAAGTACATCTCTTGCATCCATCCTGTCATACCTTTTAATATTAACACATTCAAGTACTCCTTTTGCAAGCATATCCTCGATATTTTTATGGGCTGGAACCCATTGAATGGTTACCTCCACATTAAAATATCGAAGCCATTCAAAAATTTTGTCCACGTACACGTTGCCGTCTCTGGGAGTCAACTGTCTCTTAAAATTGAGAGGTAGCTCACCCATCTCAGAATATATGGTGTGTATTGGGGTTGAGTTAATCGCACCCAATACCACCCTCGCACATGCATTCTCAACTCTCATCAATTGGCCAAAGGCCCCTTTCGCTCCATCGCCATACACACTAATGCCATACGCTATTTTGGAGGATACCAACGCCTTTCGCAACATATTAGTCACTCCAGGGTGAGCGCTCCATTTCGGTTTACTCACCCTTTTGATTACATTTAAACGTTCCTTACAATTATCAGCCAAGTACTTCATATGCCTACTAAAATTCAACCGTCGATCAATCCATACTCCCAAATACCTATACACATTAACTTGCTCAATACGTCGTTCATTTATTCTTATATCAATCTCTCCGTTATTCATTCTGAAACCCATTATGGCACATTTCACCGGATTCAACTTAAGATTCAAACTGGTCAGATATTCAATAATTTCATTTACTCCTATTTGTGCATTCTGTGCTGCTCGATCAATGCGACGACCCCTGCCAATTACAACAAAATCATCCGCAAATTGTAAGACAACTTTGTCTGTCGCATTGATCCGGTGAACAGCAGCGGTATACAGGTTAAAGAGAGTAGGAGATATTTTGCTCCCTTGGGGTAGTCCAAGTTTTACTACTCCCTGCAACCTGTAATTTTGTCCTTTTAAGATAACCTTCCTTTCACATATGAAATCTTTCACCCAATCACAAACTTTCATTGGAAATTTCAAATTGCTCAGAATTTGATGCAATTTCCACGGAACCACATAATCATATGCTCTTTAAACATCCAAAAATACCGCAACTACCTTTTTATTCTCCTTTCTCACTTCCCACACAAACTACTCAATACATTCAATAGCAGAGTGGCCCTTACGGAAACCGTAGGTTGTTTTTGGCAACTAATTATTCTCATTCATGAAAATTTCAATCCGCTCATTCAACATTCCATTCAACAACTTAGTAAATATATTTAACATACATATACCTCGATAATTCGTTGCCATATTCCGATCTCTATCCCTTTTAGGTATAGGCACCACTCTGCATTCCTTCCATTCGTTTGGTATTCTGGACCCCATCCATACCTTGTTGAGTACTTTTAGCAGACTCCTTTTGGATTCTGTATTCAACATCTGAATCATTCCATAACTTACTCGATTCATTCCTGGGCTGGTTGATTTGGAACCTTCCAGCACTTTCAGGAACTCATCCCATTCAAACATTTTATTCATTTTCCAATTTACCCTCCTATCACTCGCAACATATCCATTTTCAAGAAGGTTATCTTCTACATTTAAAAACATATTCAAAAAATCACTCCCTTTCGCGCGACAATCATTCACCATATTATGGGTTTCTCCACATTTGCCTTTCACTCGGTTAAATTTATCCCATACATTCTTTGTTGTGGTCCAATGTGTCATTTCTGATACATATTCCCTCCAACTTATCCTTTTAGCCTTGCGAATAGCTTTTTTCAATCGTCTATTCATTCTGCCATACATAATTCTATTCTCTGCATTCATATTCCTGTTAAACTCACGCAAAGCTATTCGTTTTTTTTGTACCAATGTTCAATCTCCTTGTTCCACCATCCAATTAAGCGTATCTCTTTCATATCGACAGTTCTCACACACCTCACTCTTTGTATTTCAGTAATAAGTTGGCTTTCATTCAATTCAATTACTCCGAGAATCTCATTCATTTCTCTTACCCATTTACCTTGATTCATAATCTCACGCTTTCTTTTAAACACTCGATTGTCACTCATGATCAAATGAATCATGAAGTGATCCGAACCCAAATTTTCTTCCTCCACATTCCATGTGACTTGGTAAGCCAACGCGGCAGATACTAAAGATAGATCCAATGCGTTGGCTGTACCTCTCAAGTTCGCTAATCTTGTTGGCCGCCCATCATTAAGCATTACCAGGTCCGAATTCAAAATGCAGTCGGCCAACAGATTCCCTCTCACACACTTTCCCATACACCCCCACATTCGCTCGTGTGCATTCCAATCTCCACATACAATTAATTGACTTTTTCCATTTACCCAGTCAAATAACTTGACAATGTCGGCAGACGCCCGGCCTCTTTCATCAGCATCCAAAGCTTGAGGTATATACACACTCACAAGTACTAGATTTCTGCCCAAATTGGCTGTTTTACCAGCTACTGCTTCCAAAAAAGTGAAATCTGGTAAAGTTATTTGTTGGAGTATGATATTATTGCGAAATGCTATCGATACCCCACCATAACCGTCCGTTCTAGCTTTGGACAGAAATCCATACCCTTTCAAATTAACCGTCTTGCCCATTTTTTCCCATGTTTCACTCACACATAATATATCTACATTTACTCGGCTCAAATAATTCACAAGCCTATCCTTTTTTGCGTATAGGCTTTGTGCGTTTATTTGGCCTATAACACTCTGCTCATTCGGTACATTCATTCTACTATTTAACGATCTACTCATACTTACATTCAATTTTGGGATAAATCGGTCTTACTATATATTGCTGTATCTTTTTTACTCATTATTTAATTGTTCGTGCTCTAATATAGCTAATTCCGCCTGATTTAAAAGTGGTCGCTTCTTTTGTTGAGAATCGCCGTTGGTTGCATCGACCTCCATTGATGGTGTAACTGTATTTGATTGTTGTGTTAAATGTTGTTGTTGCGTTTGTTGTTTTTGTAATGGTTCTATTTGTTGTTTTAAATATACTGGTTGTAAATTTTGAATTTGTGGTAAGTTTTTAATATATTGTAGTTGTTGTTGTGTTACCAACAGCACCTGTTTATGTTGTGTTTGTGTTTGTTGCGGCTTGGCTTGTTGTACTCTCATTTGTAGTTGTGGTTGTAGTTCCTGTTCTGTTGTTTGTTTGGTTTCGGTGTTTAGTACTGCATGTTGTTCCTTTGGTAGTTGTGTCCTAGTATTACCTTTTAAGACATCAGCGAAGGATGTTGTCTTGGTTGAGGCTGGTGTTGTATTTGCATACAGTCTGTAGTATTTAGTTTTGGCCTCGTGGAATGTTAAACGATCAACTGTTTTTATTTTTACAATTTCCGCTTCTCTTTGGTAGACTGGACAGCTTTTGCTGTTACTGAGGTGTCCTTGCCTGCAATTTGTACATTTTATTGTTGTGCATTCCTCTTGGTAAGGCAGTGGATCGCTGCATTTTATACATGTTGAAAATTTGTTTTGGCATCGTTTTTTGGTGTGTCTAAATTTGAGGCATGTTGTGCATTTCATTGGGTTTGGAATGTACAATCTGACATTTAATATCAGAAATCCCGCTTTGATATGTTCCGGGAGCGCCGGCGTGTTGAATGTTAAAATTATTGAGGGTGTGTCTCGTAACTCATTTTTACCCATCTTTTCATTTTCCACTACACCTTGTTCCTTTAGTCCTTCGGCAATGTCCTGTTCACTTACATCTTCTAAGTCTTTTGAGAAAATTATTCCCCTCGAGCTGTTCAATGTTGGATACTCAATTACTTTTATTTCAACTAAACATCCCAATTTGGTCGCCTTGAGCAATGCGTTTACAGTTGTCCCGTTTTTGACCAACAATAACAGTTCGCCGGCTCTAGTCCGTTGCGTTTTCACAATGCCTGTTGCTGTTATCATGTCTAAGGCTTTTTGGATGTAAAACGGCGATAGCTTGGATAGATTTTGTTTTTCATCCGCATGCTTCATAATTAAAATTTTTTCGTTTGAGTTGACTTCGCTTTCTCCAGCTTGGAAACCTACTCGTCTGACACGATAATCTTCGGCCCTTTTTCGTTTATTCATTGGCTGAGTATTGTTTCCAATTTTCATTAGTGGCGAAAACGGATTCTGAGATGCAGCCATCGTTATCGCAGTCTCCTCCAGGGCCGTAGCCCTCACATTATTATAGATAAATCTACTACTTTTTGATTTTTTTTTTTTTACAAAAACAAAAAATAATTTCAACACAAAATGTTCAATGCCTTGTGTATATATCACTTTATACTGTCCCACACTTGGTATATAAATTGTTTATCACACTTATATTCACTAACTAATTATATTTCCACTAAAAAATGAAAAAATTGTAAAAACTAAAAAAAAAAAAAATATAAAATTTGACAGCTCAATAACACGACTTTTGCCTACGACGTATGACATATTGTAGGTACATATTGTTACGTTTTTGCCTTGTCAATCAAGGTTTGTATCACTTGATTGTGAATAATACAAAATCAATTTAATTTACCTTCAACGAATTTATTTATTTCACAAAATTTATTACAACACAGTTTATCAATAAAAATTCACAAAATCACTTTAAATAAATTATTATCAAATTTTACTGTTCACTTATAATTTTTATTTCGCACTAAAACACTTTTTAAATCACTTTTTAATTACTTTTTAATCTTCACACTACCGCTTACCAAATATTACTAATCCAATTCGACTTCGTTCGCCTTTTTATATACACAAACCAAACTTCTAGAAAGCTTATGACTTTTCCAGTTAGAATAGCGTAGAAACATTACGTAACAATTTTTATCATGGAAAGTTTCATTTTAGTACGGATAAACATTGAACTATTCATTTAACTTCTTCTATTATACACTAGATGTCACCGTCACACTACGCTTCACCTAAGCATGTTCGTCCCGAACGTCATCCAAATCACCTCCTCTGTATAGGGCCAGCCTCTCCAAATGCACCACCTTTGGTTTACCTAGATGTCCCTTCCGTATCCGATAAACTACGTCGTTCATCCTTGTGATGACAGTGTAAGGTCCTTCCCATGCTGGTTGCAGCTTCGGTGACAATCCCTTTTTCCGTTGCGGTTTGTGAAACCATACTAATTGCCCTTCCTGGAAGCCCTAGTTATTTGCTCGTATGTCATATCGAGCCTTAATAACCATAACCATCTCCTTAATTCCACGAATGCTTCCTCCTGGTCATTCTTCCATTCGAATGGCTTGTTCTTCCTGGTCAACTCGTGTAAACTCTTAGCGATGTTGGCGAATCCTGGCACGAAGCGTCTATAATAGGTGCACAATCCCAGAAAGCTTCGTAATTCGTGTAAATTTTTAGGTCTTGACCAGTTCTTTACCGCTGCGATCTTTTCTTCGTCGGTGTGAATTCCATTAGTCGCTACGAGATGACCCAAATATTTGACTTCAGTTCTGAACAGTTTACACTTCTTTGGGCTTAACTTTAATCCGGCGGCCTGTATCCGATCTAAAACTTCTGACAAGTTCCTTAGATGCTCGTCGATATCTTTACCCATGACGATGATGTCATCCAGATATATTAGGCACGTCTTTCAATGTAATCCCCTTAACACGCGCTCTATTAATCGTTCAAAATTCGCGGGGGTATTACATAATCCGAACGGCACAACATTAAATTGCCAAAGTCCATTACCCACACTGAAAGCCGTTTTCTCGCGATCTTCCTCATGGACTTCCACCTGCCAATAGCCGCTTTGTAGATCTAATGTCGAAAATATTCGAGCACCCGATAATGTGTCTAATGTATCGTCGATCCTTGGCAATGGGTAGCTATCTTTTTTAGTTACAGCATTGAGTTTTCGGTAATCAATGCAGAATCTCATGCTACCGTCCTTCTTCTCGACCAATACTACTGGTGAGCTCCATGGGCTGTTAGATGGTTCGATTACTCCTGCTGCCTGCATATCTGTTACCATTCGATTGACTTCTTCTTGTTTTGCCAAAGATAGCCTCCTTCCTGGGTGGTTGACGAATCGGCATCTCCGTTCCCGTATCAATTCGATGCTTTATCATTGAGGCCCTTTCGTTATTATCCGATGTACTGCAGAATACGGACGTGCACTGTTTGAGTAGTTGATGTGCAGAATCTTTCTGTGCCTCAGTAAGATCTTCGGTTCATTTCTGCATGAGTTGTTCTACCATTTCTTTCTGCCCTTGCATGTCGGCTTTTTCAATCGGACTTTTCTGTTCACACTTTACTATAGTTGAAACCTCGTTACATTTGCCGATGACTGTCCCTTTCTTGATGGTTTTCGTCTTATCCGAGAGATTGAGAGTCCTAATTGGTACTCTATAGTCGTTGTCTGGTTTAACTAGGGCTTTTCCGATTATAATTTCCTTGGCTCCGTTCTCCTCTTCGTTAGCTTCCACAACCCACAACCTGGGTGACCCAAAACCTCCCTCCAATTTTCCCCACACGATCGTCTCCGAGTTCGGTGGCAGCTTCTCCCGATGATCAATAACAATTCGCCTGGTACATGCTCCTGCACTGCTAGATTGAAGTGGCCACCCGATGTTATCGTAAATTAAAACTCCTCGTCTAACATCCACCACGAAGCCATTTGCTCTCATGAAGTCCTTCCCCAAAATTACTTCATCCACAATATGTGCAATCAGCACTTCGTGTTGGAAAAGGGTTCCCCCGATCTTTATTTTCACGATCTTTCTGCCTTTTATTACTGTACTACCTCCAGTTGCTGTTTGTAACTTCAATCCATTAGCTGGTTGTATGCCTCCATCGATCAGATCTTTACGGACAATTGTGCGATTTGCTCCCGTATCCAGGGTGATGATTTAATTCGTGCCATCAATGTCGCCTTTGATTGTTAAGCTGTCACCGCCTTTTGCTACTTTCGAAACGCGGATGGAGGTCATGGGGCAATCAGTTGTGGGAGTCAGCTTCTGCCCCTTTAAGCTGACTCGTTCAAGTTTAACGACTTCATCGTCATTTGGCCCTCTTGCTTGGCCACTGTCTGTGCTCCGCTTGGTCGTCGCTGCATAGGAGATGGTGATCTTCCCCTTTTTCTTCTTAATTCCCAGCAGTCCCGTGAGATGTGACCGATTTTATCACATGCCCAACATTTGATTTTGCCGCTTCCGTCTCGGTATCTTGGTGTTTATCGCTCTGTGTTTATGCTGGTGTCGATTTCCACTCGGCGTATTTTCATTGACGGTTTGGTGATGGATTTTGCAGTTTCATTTATTAACGCACAAACGATGGTTTCCGCGAAGGTCGCTTTAGGTGACAACATCACCGCCTTGCGTGTCTCTGGATCTCGAATGCCGTCAATGAATGCGTCAATTTTTATCCATTCCATATAATCGGCTGATGTACTGGTATGTGCTAGATGTACTAATCGCTCGATTGCCGATGAAAATTCCTGAAGTGATTCTCCTCCCTTTTGACAGCGGCTTTTCAATTGTATGTATTGTATTGTTGCTTGTGATCACTGCCGTACTTCCTATCCATTTTTTTCATAATTTCGAGATAACTGGCGATCTTTTTTCGGAATTGTTTGTAAGGCCTCCGCAGCTTCACCTTTAAGGGCCACTATTAACGCTGCGACAAGATGTCATCATTCCAATGGTTTTGATTGGCTGCTGTTTTAAATTGAAATTTGAAAATGCCGAAAGATGTTGTACCGTCGAAGTTTGGTGGTTTTAACTTAACTGATTGAACGGTCTGTACCACTTGCGTCGTTCTTCCACTTGCCTTGACATCAGTTAGATCTTTCTCGAGACGTTGAAATTTTTCCGCAACTGTTGAATCTCCGTTTGCAATTTATCTTCAACATGTTGAACCTTCGTTTCCAATTTTTCGTCAACTTTTAAATCTCCATTTGCAGCTTTTTCACTTCGCCGTGTATGTTCGTAGATAATTCGAGAAGTTTATCGTCGATTCTCTTATGACCATCTGTAATTTGGTCTTTAATTTCTTGGTTAGACTGATTTTGTTGTTCCAACTGTCGCACATTTTCTTGTTCCATTTCATTTTTAATTTCTTGGTTTGACTGCATTGCTTGTTGTACCATCATCTGCTTCACGGCAGCCTTTAACTGTGACAAATCGAAACTTCCAGATGGTGTTTGTGTTGTTTCGGCTGACGGTAGTTTATCTCCTTCTTTCTGCTTTGCGGTTGCCGCATCCGTTACTTTCTCTCCAAAATCATGTTGATCCGCGTCTAACCCTTCTTTCTCCATGGCATCACGTAGTCGCGCTTGTAAAGCTGCTCTACTACTATCAGTAGCCAAAACCCGTTTCTCAAGTTCCCTCTTTAATTTTGTAACTTTTAATTCGTTGAGAATCATTTTCTTTATCTTTTTATTCACAATCCCACCGCTGTCACCAATTTGTTACGTTTTTGCCTTGTCAATTAAGGTTCGTATCACTGGATTGTGAATAATACAAAATCAATTTAATTTATCATCAACTAATTTATTTATTTCACACAAAAATTATTACAACACAGTTTATCAATAAAAATTCACAAAATCACTTTATATAAATTATTCTTAAATTTTACTGTTCACTTATAATTTTTATTTCCACAAAACACTTTTTAATTCACTTTTTAATTCCTTTTTAATCTTTACTCTTTCGCTTACCAAATATTACTTATAATCTTACAAGTTTACTCTATCGCGTTCCAAATACGAATAATCCAATTCGATCTTGTTCGCCTTTTTATATACACAAACCAAGCTTCTCGAAAGTTCATGACTTTTCCAGTTAGAATAGAGTAGAACAATTTTATCATGGAAAATTCCATTTTAGTACAGGTAAACATTGAGCTATTTATTTAACTTCTTCTATTACACACTAGATGTCACCGTCACAATATTTGCTAAGCCAAAGAAACAGACCAAATAAACCAAATTTTAGTACTAAATGTTTCTATACCTAGCAAAGACTTAACCTTTTGTGCATAGTTTCAAATTATTTCCGCTGTATACAATTTGGCGCCACTATCGTTTGGTTGACGTCGAAATCCCAAAGTAGTTCCCTTCTTTCATTGCAATTGCATTTTGTTTTGAGGCCCACTTTTGAATGTGTAATTCGGTGAGTAGCATGTCACCAAAAAATAAGATAATTGTTTTGCCGTATATGTCAAATTTGGTTTAAAATGATTTAGAAGCAGATCAAAAATAGCAATCACGCCTAATAATAAGGAAGCCTACAAATGCTAGTCTACAATTTTAGTTCCTGTGGGAAACCTCGTGTAGAGTTTTACTGAAATCTCCCTGAATTTGCAATATCATTAAGGGTGATATCTTGCATTTTTTGCCGGAAAATCATATTTTGAAGCAAAACTTAATTGGTTTTGCCTACCGATATTCTTCGTGTCAATCTGCTCAATTTCTTCCGGACAAAACAAATAATTATTTTAAAAATTAAAAGAAGGCTTACTCGACCTTAATCTACTAATTTTTTTGAATTATCTACATACATTTTCTAAACGAGTGGAGAATTAATTAATTACTTCATGTTGAATAATCGGCACAATGATGGGGATACCCCGCAACAACACACAAATAACAAGTTTAGATCTGAGTTGCTAACATTAAACTCTTTTTAGTTTAGCGAACCTTACAAATTAAATATAAACTATACATAAAATTTGTGAATATTTAGTAACGAATACACATTTTGATTCGTATATACAACGCTAAAAAAATCTAGTAAAATTCCATCATCCAAACCCCATTATCATAAAATACGAGTACACCTACAACGTACTATGTTTTTAAATTTACCTTGTAAACCATAAAGTAGCGTCTGCTCATCATTGAAAACTTAAAGCTTTTAGGTACACTAACATTGTTGTTGTTTTTAGCTTTTTATTTATAAAATAAAAAAGTTGTTTAATTTATGATATTTTCGCTAAAAATATACCAACATTCTGTTGTTGGGGCGTGGGTGGTGGTGCGCTCTAGATACGGTTCATATCCGAAATATCAACGACACTCAAACAAAATATTTATCGATGTGGAAGTAATAAAATTTATTTATTGTTTGGTTTTGATTTTATTTTTCATTATTCATCTTATCATTTAATAATATGTATCTATATAATATGTATCTATATAATATAAGATCTTTTTGGTTTATTTCCTCTTACTAAGTAGATTATGTTATTGTTGGTAACAGCCGCCAAACCGATAAATGGAAACAAAGTGGGTTTATATAAAAAATATTTTAAAGCTTTAAAAATATTTCAACTCTCTTTGTTTTTATTTTTAAGGTTTTAAATTAGCGGTGGTTGCAAATTTTAATTTTTGCCTGGTTAAACGACCACCACATTTTACATATACGCATTGGTGCTTATATGGGCTTATCGGAGGCTAATCTAAATTTTTGTTTGTTATGCTATAAAAACGTAATTACCATATGTGTATATGTATGTAAAGTGGTATATTATAGTAAACAGAATTATATCTTGCACATTTACCATAATCATTCTCTTCACATCATAACATTTTGAAAATGTTGTCTGGAAATATACATAAAATTCATACATTAAAACGAATGAGGCAAAACGATATTCTAAATATGAAACAGATTCGAAAATGTTATTGCCTTGATGAAAAGCAAAAAAAAAATGTTATCCAGATTATATAGTGATATGTATATATATATGTATGTATTCGTAGATTGCTTATTTGTTAAAACCATTCGATTTTTTCTAAATTTCATAAATCTAATATACATGCCAATGTATTTTGCTTGAGTAGTACAAGGATCGTTCATCTATATCCAACATTGTTGATTACTCTTTATCTCTATTTCATCGGTTCTTGCCAATTAGCGACTTAGTTGATTCATTATTTACTTAAACTTTAGAGTTCACTCTTTTTACCGCGCTTATTTTAACTACCTGTTACTTTGTTGATTTGTTCTTTGTTTACACACCTTTGGTTCTCTGGTGACAGTACAATATAGTATGTATACTCAACATTAATCGCGGATTCAATTTTTCGATACAACCACCTTGATATGGGTATCGAATGAAAGGGCTTGACGAGTAGAAAACGATAAGGTGAGTGACGATATAACAAATGCAATATGGCGGCCGCCCCAAGATAATGGATCATCCATTGAATTGGATTGTGTAGAAATAATCTCCTTAACATTGGTATCAAATGAAATGATTTACCAAGCACAATACTTGACGTCATCCTAAATTCAATATGGCATATCGGCATATGCCCCAAGATGGCGGACTAATTTTCTTTTCCACCCTCTTGACATGGGTTTTAAATGAAAGAATTTCACGAGCAAAAGAATTTATAATAAATTCGATTTCTCAAATATTTTTCCCATGTAACATGAAACTAAAACCAAACTCTATAGGTCATTGAAAACCATCTTAGAAAATATAGGATGCCATGGAAAATTTGAATGTATCGACAAACTCGAAAATTTGTGAAATGGTTTCTGCGATATTCAATCGTTTTATTGTCTAGTTTACATTTTGCTGTGTCAGCGTGTTAAATTTTTATTATGTCGTTAAAGTCAGAAAGTGTAGCGGCAATCGTGGCATTATTGGAAGATGGGAGAATCAAACGCTACATCGCTAATAAGTTCCGAATTTCCCGTAGTACCGTACAACGTGTTTCGTCATGATTTTGTCGAGACATTGTTGTATACTAGGCGACCAGGTAGTTCCAAGCCTGAGGCCCAAGAGCTTTAGCTGGTTCCAACCGTATCTATAACGGCCGTTCGCTATATTAGCACCATTTAAAGGCGCTAATTTTATGCTAGTACATGATAATGCAAGACCTCATGTTAGCAGAATAGTGAATGAGTACATGGCACAGGTTAATATTTCGACGATGACAAGGCCGGCAAGGAATCCCGATGTGAATCCTATAGAACATGTGTATGATATTCTTGATAGAAGAATTCGCTCTCGTATACCAGCTCCGAAAACGATGGACCAACTCCGAAGCATGATTTTAGAGCAATGGGCAATACACGCTACTAAATATTTTTATTGGTTTGTTGAGTTTATGTTTTTGACGAATAAAATAAAATTTTTAAAATAATTTAATGTTTTGTTTTTTAGAATTTCGAGAAACCTCAACCGAATGGCCTCGAATTTGGTTTTTCTTTCATGTTTCCAGTTAGTACGGTTCAAGCCGTCACATTAGAAAATTGAGTTTTAAAACATGTTGTGGGATAAGTAAAAAAAACTGAGCCACATGCTTAGACAAAGTATGATATATGGTAATATTTTCGAAGATTAGGTTACTAGCTAGTGCTGCTCAAAAGATATTCGCATCTAAATACAAATTTTTTAGGTTGGCCCGTTTTCTGTGCTGGGCATTGTATAATACAACTTGTTGTCATATGGAATGCGGCTATTAGCAGCAAACCTCTTAGACTTTCGATGAGTGAAATTTCGATTCGCCAATAACGGCATATAAAAAAAAAATGATTCCGTTTTACAAAGATTCTCTTTTGTAAACCATAGCTAGTTTTGCAGTATTGATTTATACAGATAATTCTAGAACAATTGATCAAACCTTCATGGCTTACTTACACCATATTTTAACCAGCCAAGTACAAGCCAAGGAAACTACCGTGACAACGAAAACACTGGGCGCACGATTCAAACCGTCCGATCGCTAAAGCAAGATATCGGATATTACTAGCAAATCGGGTAATACTCGTATGTTCGAATTTCTTCGTACATTTAATGAGACGAACGAATTGATGAGAATCTGCTGCAATGTAATCATTCCGGCAAAGGAGTAATTATCATTAAACTGCTGACATATGCACCGGACTTTATAACCCAAGTATAATGCAAAATGTCATGGAAATTATTTGGACTACTAAGATTCCCCCAGAGTGGATCGACCACATTTAATTTCAATCTAGTCAATCACTTCACTGAAAACTACATGCTTAATGTTCATCACGTTCACAATGTAGAATAACGTGCCGCACACCTAGAATTCGTATTTCGTTTTATAGATGTAATGAACGTATTAGTTTGGTACCTGATTGTTTACAACGGTCTGATGGTATAACTACCATCACGTAACATCACAGCTTTGCGGATTTATTCAAAGCGGCTTAACTTACCAAGAAAAATGTACCAATTTCCTCAGAGATATGTATATAGCTCTCCGCACCTTTCGGCTGTATAACCATTTACCCTCAGTTATTAAAACTTTCAAAGTGAGCTCCGAAACCTAACTTCCAACCATGAAATTTATACTTATAGACGTAATACTTAGAAAACAAGACCACCAATTGAACTTTTGTCACTAACCCTTTTTATGTTACAAACTAAAGTAATGTATACTACAATATATTGGGACGTCTTTTGGTTAGCGTAGCGCTGGCTCCAGACTTTTCGCCAGTGTGGGATTTGTTAAACTGTTAATTTTATTTTTAGACAAATAAATCATAATAAAATTGACTACGATTTAGCAAAAGATGTTTAGCATGTTTTTCCGGTTTAGTCGCAGTATTCAACCTTAATTTTAGATAATTTTATATTTTTTCTTTTAGTCAAAATATATTGTAGAAAATAATAATAATTACAATAATTAATCAACTGAAGCGTAGCCAAAAGAATTGCTTTTGCTAAATGGCATTTAGACGTTTTGAGATTTAACAATTTGCACTAGTAAGAGTAAATTCAAAGTGCTTGGAAGTGACTGGAAACCATACGTTAGACGTCCCCCCAAACCAGGAGCTTATCCTTCGGTATACCATTCTAGACGTGTAACCACAAATAACATTATAAATCACTCGACAATTTATAACTCGCAAATTAGTTGCACAGGGACTGTTAGGCGGTCGCTATTAGCCGATTAGACTTTAGGGTGGTGATAAGGCTATCAGTTCTAGACTGCATATTAAAAGGAATTAAGAGGAAACAAACCAAACATCATTACACCAGCTTACCTAAGATTTGTGTTCCATTCACGTCTTATGCCATTTTGTTCCAAATGGTAGATGCACCATGTGGCTACCCGAATAAATTTAATTATTATATTGTGACAATTATGACCATCTTATAACGAATTGACATTATGAACAGCGATAGCTCATACAGTGTCGATGGTTCGATGCTCGTCGTAGCCAATGTTTTTATTACAATTATTTATTGTGGACATCGAAACATGTTTATACACCAACTCATAAATTCATAATGATCTAGTAAAAACAAGAATGTCCGAGATATAGCATACAAAGGAAGGCGTGGTTTAGTGATTGATGAATAAAATGAACAACAATACAAATACATACACAGACAAGCCATAAACGATATTTCCAGATGATTATTGGTCATAAACAGAATACACAAGAATGAAGATGATTTATGACACGCAATAACGGAAATTTCGAGAGCAATATCAAACTGGTATATAAACACGACCGATGGCAAGAAGAGGGCAGTTTCTAGTTTACTTTAAATCATGTAGCAAGTGAAATAAGATTTAAATAATTAAAAGCGAATATTAAAGTGTATAAAAGTAAAGTGAAAAAAAATCGAGTGCCTAAAAGTATACACAGTGTTGTTAATTGCAAAATCCAGACGAACTCAGAAGCCCACTTCGTAACAATATGGTACATATAAAAAGAACAAAAAATTTAATTAAGAAAATATTTATAATTATTTATAACAAAAATATTAAATTTAACGTATTTTGCATAATAATATGTCATGTTGCGTGTAGCTTCGTGACATTTTTCCGTTTTACAATATTATTCAGTAAATTATATTGAATGTGTCGCTAGTTGATACATTTCTTGCCAGGTGTTGATAATTTTGTTTTCACAGCAACACCAAAAAGTCATGTGGCAAGTTGTAAGCATTGTTAAAACAATTATTAATCAACTATTGGTTAAATGTATATGACAAAACAAGTAACTATTTTTGATATAACAATAGAAGCTAATGTTTTAGTTGCGTTTATACCAGCAACTTGTTATTTTGTTTGTTTGTTAAACGTTACACACATTTTTTTATTATTTTTGGTCAGATCACTCGACTTTGAGCTTTTTATTTAATTTGTTTTTTATTTTATATTCTTTTTTATGGTTCATATTTTATAGCTTTTACCAACTTTTATTTAAGATTACTGGCTTACAGAATTTAGATAATAGTGTTTGAGCACGTTATTATGAACATTTTGAACTGTTTTAACACCTTACACACACGTATTTTGGTCGCTAATGTTTTGTTTATGGTCATCGCTTAGATTTTATTATTCACTGCAATTTTATTGTAATGGTTTTATTTAGCTTTCTATTATTATATATTTATTGTGAATAAGTTATTTATTTATAGTTTATTATATTATATATATATATATATATTTATATTGTACATATTTTAAAAATTAATTATAAATTTTAATATATCCAATTTAACGAACTCAATCATATTCATGATTTATTGATTATTATTATTTTTTTCAATATTGTCCAAATTTAATACAAGAACCTCACTTGAAAATGTTTAAAACACAATCTTCTCTATATCGTTTACTCGACCGCCAAAATCACATTTTTTTCAATACATATAAATAATCCATTGAGATATACCGCTGACGAATTAAGGAAAACCCGGGCCCTAGGCAAGCTTCCATTTCAGGGACTGGAAACAATAGGAAAATCGGGTTCTAAGCAACCTTTGGTTTCCGGATGCAAAATCTCATTTTCCTACATAGTTTTCTCGAGTATCTCGGGAATTTTCGGCAATTTTTATATTTTTTTTAAAATTAGTACAGCAAATTTAAGGCCCCTAGGCCTCCTGATTGATGGGACGTTGAGTAATTAACCAAGTAAAGAAAAACCCTGAAAAAATCCCCGCCCCCCTTTTTTCCGGCCTTTTTTAAAATTTAGTAACGACTAAACATGAATGTAAAAGAAAAATGATTTCTCAATCCTGTGATGTCAGATTTAATCAATTTTTATTTGTTTGGATATTGAAAAAAATAAAATGAGATTTTGTTACTTAAACGGGTTATACGTAACGATGACGAATTTTAAAGAACTACATTATTGTTTTTTATTTAGAACCTTGTCCTCTATCATCCTCTTTCCCTTACACTGTCAGTGCTTTGCACCCTGTATAAAGTTTAAATGCTGTAATGGAATTAAATTAAATTAGCGTTTTTAAGATTCCCAAAACTATTCTTTGAGAAACAGAAATTGCCGAAATTAATGAAATAATATTCTCGAGAAATGACGAACAAGGGTTAAAAACTATTTAAAAGTCTCGAGAATCATCGAGACTTGAATTCCCTCTCGCAATCTCTAATTAAAGTCAATGAACCAAGTCCCTGTGCAGTTTAGCTTAGATATAAATATTTACCCACTTTGGCATGTTTGAAGACTGACTTTTGCCGGAATTTAAGGTGAACAGAACATAGTCGTTTTGCTTTATAACACGAAAAATGCAATTAAGATGGCCACAAAATTAGAAACAATGATAAACTAGAATACTAAATATTTTTCAACAGTAATTTTAACGTAAATAGACGTCTAATTTTAAATAATGTATTGCAATAACGCGAGAAATTGCAGCAGATTTAAAGTCATTAAAACTTATAATGGTACTGGGAAAGAGCGAGCTCCAAAAACAATGAAACGGTAAGGTAGATTTCAGAGTGACCCTTTTGGACCAATATTAAAATCGAATTGCGCAGAGTTTGTCGGACGGGCCAATTAGACGTTGGCCGATTGAATCACGGTTTCGTGCCAATATTTAGAATTAATAAGCAAATGGACCAACACACGTACAAATAAATCATAGAAAATGTGATGGAGTCTTATTCCTTCGAAAACATGACGGTTTAATTTATTTTCCCCACGGGATAACGACCCTAAATGTACTGTAATATTAGTCAAGCGTTTATTTTTGGATCAAAAAAATTGATGTTTGGAGCGCAAGGCTCCGAACCTTAACCCAATCGAAATAACTTATGGATAGAAGTTGAGCAATGAATAAAAAAAGAAAAGTTTCACGAATTCAGACAAGCTGTTCCATCAATGAAAAAAATCTGAAAAAACATAGCAAGGTCCGCATTTTTGATATTCACTTTTCAAATGAATTTAAATTGCTGTATACTCAGTTTGCTGTATACTAAAATTAATCCTTCAATACGCAGTGTAGCGCGGTTCTGAAAATGGAGGAGCATTAATAGAGCACGAAAAGTACGAGCCACCAAAATTTACGGGCCTTAGGCACATGCCTAGTATGCATAGTAGTTAACACAAGTGTCACTCAAAATAAAGAAGCGATGGGTTGATGGATCGTTTTTATTTCATTATGTGGGTCGAAGCAGTGATTCGGTGCTTCAGTAATACTAGTTTGCTGATGCATTACTTCTCGGTGAGTGTGCCTTTCAAATATTCGAAATACTCGATCAAAATTTATATGACTATATGGGGTCCCGCTATGGTGGCATTATCCACATGATACCAAGCCCAAATACAGTTAAAATATGGACTGGTATTAAGAACGACAAAAAACCAAAAATCTAAGGGGAAATGTATCCTGAGTAGTATCACAATGGAGGTTTGGAAGAATACAACGCTAGTCCAATGTGCCTCAACCTGATTGGCAACCTTTGAATTTAAACTATGTTTTAATTTATGTGTTTTACTAATTGTGTCTTAATTATAAAACCACCAGTGTTTGTATATAGAAATTCAATTTGCGTATAGTAAGAGTTTCGACTTTGCCTTAGCAACTGCCAACCATTTATTAAAAGATATGCTCAACAATAATTACGGCCTTAAAAATATTTACCCTAATCATGAGTCGCAGGGCACATTACAAGGTTTTTGTGGTGGGATTCATGAAAAATCGCAATTGATTTGCGGTGAGAATGTAGTGAACTTACAAATGCTGTAACTTGCAGCTTGACACACGTTAAGCAAGCCCCATTAAGGGATTACCCATTTCCCCCTGAAATTAGCCATAATTTAAAGTCCAGTATACACTCAAGCCAAATCCAGAGATCTGTACCCCAGTAAAAACTTTTGGAAAAATTCCGTGTTTTAAATCATTCTTTTCAATTTCATGTTTTAAATCATTCTCGATTCCTTAATTACTCCCATGCATTTGAGATTGCTTCTATTTGAGCAAGACTGAAAGGTGGAGAAATTTCCTTAATTTGGAATATCGCCAAAGTAATACCGAACCCTCGCTAATGTACGCTGATGTGAGATTTAGAATCGGCGCATGGAACGTGCAGTCATTATGAAAAATAGGTGGTTTTGAAGGCTTCAACACAAGCATGAAAGATTATCGGCTAGAATTTGTTGCTCTCCAAGAAATTGGAATGCCTGAAAGTGCGGATCATGTGTCCCAAGGCTCTCAATCTTGGCGTATGTTTTCTATTGGACTGCAGATAAAAAAAGCTGATTATACTGACGATAGCTATTCCAACGATGAAGGTACATCATTTTACAATAATTTGGATAATCACTTTAGTGCTAGAGCTGTCAAAAATCAGGCCGATTTATGTGAAAACAAAGCAGCATACTCCCGGTACGAAATTGTATTCGATAATCATGAGAGAATGGAATACTTTGCGATCCAAGAAGATCCATTTAAAGACATGGGTAGCCAAATTCACCATACGTTAATTGCAAAAGGCCTCGTTTTGTAAAAGTGGTATAGCATGATTTAATCAGCGCAAAGCTATGATGACAATTTTCTTAAAGGCTGAAGATTAAAGGAAAGCGTAAAGAAAATTTCAACAAATTGAGGTGCAAACTAACAATTCAAAGACCTAGTTATTAACGGCGTTGTTGAAGTCAACTACCCTTTTGGCGAAGTAAATAGTATTTGGAAAGTTTTGAAATTTTCGGTTGTCAGTGCTGCCCGGCGGACTCTTAGTACATGTAGTGAAAAACTAACTCAAAAATGCTGCCGAGTAACAAAATATAACCCAGAGAGAAGAGCAAAACCGTTTTACAATCACAGAGAAAAAGAATGCCGTCCTTGCTTCCCTAGAGAACCGCTAGGCGAATTTGAAGAAGAAAAAAGCGTTAGTGTTGGAAGGCCGAAGTTTTGATACTGCCACAACTCGACAATGAGCATAATTCGGAACTGAAATGGAAGCCTTCGTGTTTTAATATCGGTGCGTTATTCAACACATGGAGTGAACAGTTTCCCCGATCTACAATTAGAGAAACAGTTCACCTATGTTTGATTTTATTAATTCAACGTTGTTTTTATTCGGAGGGGCAATCTTGTGGAACTGTCTTTTCGAACTTATTCGATTAGTGTGGCGAAGTGAAGTAATTGCGAAGGATCGTTCCATTGGAATTATGTCCAAATTTGTCCGTCGCTGATCAAGATTTTTACTCGAATGCTTCTTTCTAAGTATTACGAGGCATCTACATTTGGTCTTTCTAGAATTCAGACAATCTTAACTCGGTAAATCAAGAGAATATGTGCCCGTTTGCGTTGGAATAACTTGAAATACTTCAAAAATATGTTAATCTATGTAAAATGACTACAATAGAGTCATAATGTTGTGTTAAAATTAAGAACATGTTATCGATCGGTGTTCGCTAAGGAGATGCTCTATCGCTAATACTCTCTAATGTTGAAATGCATTTTTCATCTTATCCCCACGATCCAATCAGATTATCGCTAATGTGTGGTGATACCTGTGAGTGGATGAGTTTGATCCTCTACTCCAATTTTTAGCTTTCGTTGCTCACAAAATCAAGGAGTAGCAGTGGTAATTCCATATTTGAAGTAGTGAGAAGATTCAAATACTTGGGCTTTTTTACTCATGATAATAATGTGGGGGAAGTCGTATTATACATCGTCTACGTCCACTACTAAAGCCCAAATATCTTGCAAATGCCGACAAGCTGACAATACACAGCGTGTTGATCAGGCTTCCCTCACGTGTAAAAGTGGGCACTTGATGAGTACAAAGGATTGCTGATGACATTCAAGAGAAGAGGCATGAGAGTGATAATTAGATCTTTTTTAATCGACCTTGTCACAATAAGCATGCCGATCGAGAACGAATAGTGTAGTGATCTCTCAGGGATGAGCCACCTTTTGGTGGGCGCTAAGGCCGTTGCCGGTGACGATGGCTCCTTGGAGTAGAGAATGATTAAGGATTTTCCGCGGTGGTCTAGGATAATACAATGAACACGGTTATTATATAGAACAAGTTTTCGTTTCCCGAGAATCATGGAAGGAGTCTCAACCTACCTCAGAATTATGCGGACGAGCCAACTGTGATAGTGCCTCCTCGTTTAATTTTCTATAATTGCTCTGATTTTTGAGATCCACAAATTTAGAAATTGGTTCACTATGGGCAAGAAATACGGTTATTGATACAGAAAGCCAACTTGAGAATTATGTCGACACTTTTCTTATCGAACAACAAGAGGGAATCATTAAAATTTGTAAACTGATTAAAACAAAGTTTAAATATGAATTTACTTGTATATGTTGGTAATTTGGTATAAAGATCTTATTTGAATGGTATCTCCACCAAAGGGTCTGTATCCTATTAAATTCCCCAACCGTAATATTATGTATGCTGCACAAATCTTATTCAATCCAATATCTTGACAACTTTTCTTTATAAATAAATATCTGATTTTATTAATAAAGTTGATTAATAAAATTTATACTGTTTACGTTTCTGTTTAAAAGTTTAGTAAAATATACGTTTATGTGTACATATGAGTACGAGGTTGTTTGCTCAAATAAAAAAAGCTTTTCGCTGATTTAAAAAGAAACAAAAATTTTCATCAAAAGTTTTTTATTTTCCTTCCATGTACCAGCATCATCTTATTAATAATGTGAACGTCACAAAAGAAACTAAACTTTCGAAACTTTATTATTTTTTTTTTATAAAAGCGTTTTTTATGATTTCCATATACATGTATTGTATAATATATGCAAAGTAGAGCACAAACAAAAATTATTTATATTTAAAACATTAAATGCTTCTTAGCATATTTGTATTTTGATTGCTGAACTTTATTATTGCTTTTTATTCCTGCTGCTGGAGAAATTTGAAAAACTACAATAATTTAACAATAACGAATTGCAATAGCAAATATACATATTTTAAATGAGTTAAATGCAAATGTTACAAAGTATTTTAAAATATGGTGGTTGTACAATATATCTGTACACAGATATAAAATCTAATTTATTTTATGGATTTTTTGTATTTTTTGACGAAATACTATACATTTTCACTTTAGCAAATCAACCTAAACAGAGTTTACCTTGCACTTCAAGTTGCTACAATATTTTATGATACATTTAGAGGAAATGTAGCCAAGCCTTGTAGTTCAAACTTGCCTTTCTTCCTGGGGCCTATTATGATTTTTTTCCGATTTCGTAAAATCCGATCCGTCGCGGATATACATATTATGATTTTTTTTGTTCGTAAAAAATACGATCTCGTTTAGTCCGCCTTATCATGAAAAAAAAAAAAACGTCATCGTATTTTACGAAAATCACATGTTAAAATCCGATAGCTATTTAGGTGACGGATATTGTTTATACCATTAAATTCTTTATAGCAAGTAGAGGTGTTTTTAACGAAAATTAAAATTTATTATATTTATTTACGTATTTATTTACGTTATAAAATGTAAGTTTTAAAATTATTTCAATATGTTTGTATCTAAAAAAAAAATAAAGTTAAATTTATTTATTTTTATTGTGTTAATTTATAGGTCATCAACAAACGGACATCAATTTGAAATTCTGGTGTCGTTTCTGGAAGAAAATGAAGGGATCGCCAAAAATTATTTGATCGGTGCTCAATTTAAAGAGACCACTCAACATTTATGGAGTGAAGTGACCAAAATATTAAATAAAACTGGGCCACCTGAAAAAACAATTGAAGGATGGAAAAAAGTGAGGTTATGTGCGATGGTGTTTTGATGACTATTAATACATATATTTTTGTTATGGAAGGATTTTAAATACAGCATCAAAAATAACTTGCGAAATAATACAAAAATGTTAACTGGTACTGGTGGGGGACCTTACAGGTTAAGAAAATTCAGCCATTTAGAGGAGAGAGTCGATAAATTATTAGACCTAAGCGGAGAAATCGTGGGCTTAAATGTAAAAACTTTCGGATGCAAAATTGTAACTGCACCGGATGAAAGTCAATATAATAATAATTTAAATATAGACACCCAAGAGTTCGAAGCCGAGATATTAAATGAGATTAGTGGCGAGTTTTTATCTACTACAAATACTCTAGCTAGAGCAAATACCAGCCTCACTAGCAAGATAAAAAAAACGAAACCTCACGTCTCACCTTCTCCAAGACGCAATAAACCTGACACCTCATTTTCTACAAGCCGCAATAAACCCCACAACTCACCTTCTACAAGCAGCAATAAACCAGCTAGTCGATTAAGCAAAAAACAGAGAGAAAATTCTAAAATGCTTTTAAAGAAACAGATATCACTTCAAGAAAATCACCATAAAGAATTTAAAAAAATTTGCAAATAACGTCACTAAATACCTGAAAGAGAATAATAGAATTCTTAAAGAAATTAGAAATAAGAAACACAAATCTATTAAAATTATAGAAAGGAAAATGGATATAAAAAAAAAAAAATTTTATTCGAATCCAACAAATTGAAAGCAGAAAAATTAGAATTAAAAAGAATTGTGATCAATCTCAAACAGCAAAAGTTAAAAGCAACAATATAATTTTATTTTGTTTAATTCTTTGAATTATTTTATTAATTTTATTTTTTATTAATTTAAATTTGAACGAATATTTTATAAAATAAATCTTGAATTCTATAAATTATTTTTTATTGATTCCCGAATCCTCTTGGCTTCTTATTTTATATTTTCGGTTGTAATTTCTTCTGTGGCAATTGTTTCTATACTATCCTCTCTTTCAATTAAATTTTCATCCAAAGGCACCTTATATTTTATACACAAATTATGAAGTAGACAGCATATGTTTACGATTTGTGTAGTTTTCTCAGGAGTATAGTGTAGCTCACGAGAATGAAGTAAACATCGCCATCGCCCTTTCAGGACACCAAAAACTCGCTCTATAATTGCACGAGCTTAGGCCAGAGCTGTATTATAGCGACATTCACTGATTATGAGCCTTCACTGGTTTTCCTGAATGGTGTCATCATCCATGGTTCTAAAGTGTACCCGGAATCACCTAAATAATTCATTGTAATTAATTACATATAAAACTATATTAACATTATATAATTCGATTGCTGCTGGCGCCCCATATTCTGAATTATGGGAACAACCTTCGAACCGTGAATCGACGGAAGTAATCCATTTTGTAGTCGCACGTTTACATATGAAAAAAACATAATTAGTAAAAGATATTTAAAATTACCATTTTATTTTATTTACTGTCCCATCATTACATTTAAACTATGAGTACCCTTCCTGTTGAAAAAATGATGTTCATTTTTAGCTGTGGGTTCCGTCGACACATCCTATAACTCCAGGAAACCCAGTTTTATTTTGGAAGTATTCTTTTGATTTGGATTTTTCATCGTTCGATAAATGAAAATTAAAATATTTTTCACACATGTTCGACTCCAAAATGTTCAACGTCTCATTCATTACCACCGACACAGTAGATTGTGCCATGCCTATCAAATAATCCTGACCTACCGCTTGCTGGTAAGAACGCTCTGCCATAAATCTTAAAGTGTTTGCCTGTTTAAGAATTGGTGGTATAGCATCATTTTTTTTGTTAATTTGAAGTGGGGTTCAATTTCATTCAAAATAAGGGTAAACACTTCTTTCGTCACCCGAAATAGTCCCATGAACCTAAAAATGTTGTTTATTTATTAAATGTTTTGTTTATAAAATTATTTATTATTAAATTTTGGAATTGTGATACATAATTTCAATTACCTTTTATTTGTCATATTAAGCGGATTAGAATTCATACGAAGCCTTTTTCGTTGAATATATGCTGGTGTTATTTGCTCGTCGGAATCATCATCACTTGAGTGGACAAAAAATCCAATCGTATCCATAGTACAATACACTTTTATCACAAATTTCTTTAACTGTAGATTAAATCAATTTAGAAAAATAGTTTTTCAAAGGCAAAAATAAACATTTGATACCAACTCGATTGTAAACACAAAATTTAGATGTCAAATTCAATTGATTTAAGTTTGTCTCGTTGAATTTTTTTCAATAAAGTAACAAGAACGACAAAGTTCATTTCGTTGCATTTGACAATGAATATCCGCGGCGGATTGTATTTTTCGATATCGTATTTTACGAAATCGGAAAGAAAATCATAATAGGCCCCCTGAATTGATGAATGAATGGATTGGAAAGTTTTTGGTCAGTAACTTTTCCTTTGGTCAGCACTCCTTTTAGGTATGGCATTTGTTTGTTTTAGGCGGAAGCAAGCATTTCATTAAAATGTAATGTTTCTTTTTTTGTAGTGTTTCTGATGTTTGGATTGAAAAAGGCACCGACTACAAAGTTATCCAAGTGTATCTTAAGTAAAATAACTGCTGCGTAAATGAATGGTCACGTCTTTAACAAAAACAATATCGATCGCTTATTGATTAGCATTTAATGAAATTACATATAAAACCGACATTATATGACTAATTTGTAAAAGAGGAAATGTATTTAATTTAGTAGCTTTTAATAATTTCCAAACTTTATTTCCCAAGACTTCTTCAATATTTTTGACAGTTCTTCACTTCTAATTTTTATTTCATTTGATTTGCACGAGTTAAATCAAACTGAGTCTATACCAATTTGGTACAGCTTTCAACAGGTTCCGCCGTTCTTAATCGAACACACTTTTTTTTTCGGTTTTCTACTCATCAAAAAACGTTCTTTATTTTCTTTTCGTATACGTCTCCCTTTCCTCCAGTTCGGCGGTTCGTAACCATAAATTCAGAGTGGACTAAATACATGCTCGCAGCAATTCAATATTTAAAAATTTAAGTGGGTTTTCACTTCACCTTGTTACAGTATTATGTTGTATGTCGGAACGAAAAATAAATCGACAATCTTGGTGAAAATTGCGAAAAAAATAGGGTTGTCTAATAATCTTATGTATATGTGTAATGTTGATGACGTTGTTCAGGACTAAGCAACCTAACAAATAAAGAGGTTACATTTAATCAATTCAACATAAAAAATAAAAATCGATAATTTCCGAAAATCTATAACAAGGTCCTTTGAGCCGGATTGATTAATTATACAAATATACTGGATTTAGAGCATAGCCCAGGTGTCGCTTTACGTGTCAAGTATTTAACATACCGGAGAAGACGTGCATATTGTTCGATTACAATTTTGACGTTATCGCCATCGTTGTAACATTGGAAATCGGAGCTAGTCAGCATTTGGGGACAACACATGATAAATATTTTTTATTCCTATTTTGTAAGATGCAATTATTAGCCTAAAATTTACTATAAAGTAGATTTCTATTCAGTAAATAAAACTTACTAAAATTCGTGTAAAATCCGTCTATATAAAATGTGTGTGTTAATTATTTCGGTCGTGTGATATTACTAAAATGACAACTGACTTAGAAGCCTTACCGTCATTTTCGTGGTACACACAAATCGTCATTTCAAAGGTTGGTTGCATTCGCAACAACATTTGCTGAAAATATCGATGCAAGCAACCAGGATGAAATAAAAGTAAAATTAAATCGTGCAAATGAATTAACGAATCTAGTGGTCGATGTTGTCGATGTTGAACGAGACATATTCAAATTAAATTCCGAAGAGCATTCTATAATGCATTCGATGGAAGACAGATTTTATCTTATTTGAACGCAATTAACCGGCTGCGTCCATAAAAAAATTATGGCTGAAAATGTGTAATCGACTATCAGTGAAACCACTCTAAATAAATCACAATATCGTTGTTTGGTTGAAACTATTTAGAGTGGCAGTCATTTAATGACATATGTTGCACTACTATACATGAGAAGGAAATTTAACTCCATGCCAAAAATGTCAGTATCTTAAGTCGTTTTTGAAAGAGGATACCCTCGCGCTTTTGCGCAATTTAAATGTCACTGATGCAAAATATTTAGATGCATTTCAAAAATTATATAACCAATTCGATCGTAAACGTCACAGTGTTAGTGCTTATATGAATTTGTCCATCAAGCTAATGCCAAAAGTATTCGTAAATTAGCAGACGTAACGGACGAACTAAACAAAGGATTAAAGGCTCTAGGCTCAAATGGTGAATTACGCGATCCGTGGCTAGTCCTCCTGCTAGCCAACAAACTAGACCCAGAAACAAAACCACACGATACCGCCGAGAAATTTACTAGATTTTCTTAGCAAACCGTCAGGCGCATTGGAGTTATTAAAAGGTACCGACAATTTACTGAGTAAGAAATATCACAAAGGTCACATGTATTAAGTACTAATGTTACGCCCGCCGCCAGTTGTTCCATTTGTGTCGCAGAACACTATAGATTAATCGATTGTCCACAGTTTAAATCCATGAGTCCGGAGGAGAGAATCAATAAGGTCAAGGAAATCAATCAACAGATGTTTCAGTTGTTTGGGGTCATCACACCGAGTAAATACATGTAACAGTCGGGCTAGATGCCTGAAATGTCAACGTCGTAGCAGCGGATACAAATTCAAACCACATAAAGCCTCAAACAAAACAAGCTCCATCTCAAGCAAGGACTATGCTTATGCATCTCATCACTACCAGCGAACTTTCTTTAATGACGTATTGTACGAATATAGTATACCAAATACTGTATCGGCCGTTGTTCTTCCCACTACCATAATACATATACAAGATGCCTTTGGTAAATATCATCGTATAAGAGCATTAATGGATTGATTCCATGTTACAAAGATCCTTTATAAGTGAAACGATTTTCTCAATTTGGAGCCTAATGCGTATAAATGGAAGAGTACTGGTATGCAGTTTATCTAGTGCAGCGGTTGGATAAGCACGCGGTAAATCCATTTTAACCACATCATGAAATGATGTTGACTGCATATTTGTTTATTTACGTTACCTGAAGTTTTGATCGACAAACTATACTTAGATAAATTGAAAATCCTGAAATTAGCCGATGACCATTTTTACAAGGCTAATCAAATTGATATTCTTTAGGAGCCGATGTCTTTTTAGAGTAAAACGTGATATTACTAATATTGAAATATCCAATGAACTAGCTGCGTTAAATACATACATGCTTCGGGTATATTATCGCTGGGCAATTGGCTGAAAGTAAAAATCAACTGTGCAGAATTGAACGTACTTGTGATCGTACCTTATGTCGGTTTTGGGATATGGCAGAAATTCCTGAAAACAAACATTTGGATCCCGACAAATATGAAATTATATTGACAAATTCAAGACACGCGAATGTCGGGAATGCTACCATTTCAGAAAAAATCATGAATCAGCAAAGATGGATTACATTGGAATCCTACAAATGATTGCTTCAGTTATAGTGTGGGGCTCGATGAAATTCCAAGGTTAACCAAACAATATTTATTATCAGAATCAAGCAAGCGGTTTGACCCGTTGGGCTTACTATCTCCAATTATTATTCGAGTTAAAATTCTCTTTCAGGAATTGTGGCGCCGGAGTATTGAATGGGATGAACAATTACCGCAGGCTATTAAAAACTCATGGCGAAAGATTCATCTAGAAGTGATGAACATGGACAAGCTGATAATTCCCAGATGGCTGTATACAAATAATTTTGCACATATTCACGGGTTCTGTGGTTGATTTATCAAGCGTTTGAATATTAGTTCAAAGTTAAGATTAGATAGGCGGTAGCTCAGATTAAGCTTAAAGTAAACCACCCTTTCAAAATTGTAGAAAAGGACATTTCTAGAAAATTTTTAAGAAAAGGCGGTGGTCTAGTTTTTAGAGAAAAAAGAAATCGTTCCTTTTGCTATTAAATATTTTCTTAAGACAGACACAACAATTTCTTCGCGGTTTGCTGAATTTAAAGTGAAGGTCAGAGAGTAATTACACGCAATCTGACTCCCTAGAAATAAAAATGGCTTTAGGTTCTGACAGATATTTAGATTTAGAAGAAAATTTGCTAAAATAGTTTGAAATTAAAGCTTACGGCATCAAATGCGATAACGATTATAGAGTGTTTGCTGGGTTGAATTATTTTTAATATTCGGTGCTGTGCAAAAGAAATTGGTCAAAGTCATTTTATTACAAATTGGGGTCTTGGTTGCTAAAATTACAAAACATTTGGAAGCCATTGGCTTATTGCTTTATTATTTTTATTTATTTATTTATTTTTATTTTTATTGTTGACTTAATAATTTACCTTTATTTCGGTTTTGGTACGCTCTTTATAGAGAAGGAGCTCAATCATTAGAGAGCATTTCCAAAAAGGATGCGTAATTTAGAAATAAAATAGACACGATTCTAGCCGGGATGAACGCCAATTCCGTAACTTCGTCTGGATCGTTGCTTAAAGCATGCAGCAACAGGGAAACTGTATATCTCAATCCCTGCTCGATATATTCGACTACGTCCGCCAAACGTTTTAAATGTAAATTTTCAGGTTTGGAAATCCAAAAAAATTGAGACCATTGTTGAAAATCTATTCGAATAATAACTCGGCTGGATATGCTCCGGGAAATTTCCACAATTTTCTGGAGAATAATAATTTAGAGAAATAAACGTTAAAGAAAAAATTTCCGTTTTCATCTTTAATTTTGGACTTTGCTATTTTTAGAGATTTATCTGTTTTGAGGTCCCCTGAATCCGAAAAAGTGGGTTTCGAAATGATGTATGTGTGTCAGTCTGTCCGTCTGTCAGTTTGTCAGCCTGTGTCCTCTATACAGCCCAAATGGTTTAACCAATCGAACTGAAACTGTGAATTACTGAACTAGTGAATTTTATTCCAAATCTGCTAACCGGAAGTGGCCACTCCCTTGGTACAGAAAATTTATTTTGCAAATATCTTTAAAAGTATAAGGTTTACAATAAAACTGCTTAATACAAAATGTTTCCAAAATAAAAATAAAAATAAATAATAAAAAATTAAAAAAAAAAAAAAAAAAATTCTCAAAATTCTCTGTTCGTAAAAGAAAGTCGTGTGTTTTTTTTTTTTTTTTTTTTTTTTTTTTTTCGTCCCTGCCCAAAAGCGGCTAGCACTACGACCTAAAAGATCTTTTGTGCTGTTGGGTACTGTTACTCCAGGAGCTTCTCCACCTCTCTAATAAAGGCGAGAATGCTATTTATAGAGGCCAATTTACATTTCTCCGGGGTCAGATACCTCTCTTCAAAATGAATCCACCTCCGTGTGCACAGAGCAACACACTCACATAGTATGTGTTCTGCGGTTTCTGTCTCTTCCAAACAGAGTCGGCACTCCGTCTCTGTGGACAGGTTCATTTTGTTCAAATGATATCTCAGGTTACAGTGACCTGAGAGAAAACTCACAAGTTTCCTAATATTTCCTTTGCTGAAATTGATCGCCAAATTTTTGTGGTGAAATGGTCTGATCAAAGATTTGGCTTGTCTAAGGCCGGGAATACAGTTCCAATAAGTCAAGCACTGTATTTTTTCCCATTTACTGATTGTGTAGGTTGCAGAAGCCCACGGGATACCACAAAAAGGCTCAGGGCCAATGAGTGTAGTCGACGAGCCTGCCCGTGCAAGTTCGTCGGCTATCTCATTTCCAGTGATGCCCATGTGACCAGGCACCCACCACAACCTTACTTTGTTTTGACAAGAGAGAGATTGTAGCAGTTTATAACAACTTTGAACCGACTTGGAAACCAAGCAGTTAGAAGCCAATGCTTTCAGTGCTGCTTGGCTGTCAGACAAAATGTGGATGGATGCGCCTTTAAGACCTTTGGTCATAATAATAGAGGCGCAGATTTCGATGGCGTGAATTTCGGCTAGAAAAACACTGGGGTAAGTACCCAGTGATTTCGATATTTTGTGATTGGGTCCAAACACACCAATGCCGACTCCACTATCCATTTTTGATCCATCAGTGTACCAGACTAGGCTGTTAGGTTCCATCTGCGGTAACCCAGTATCCCAGTCTGTTCTATCGGGGATTGTTACCACGAAATTCCTGCCAAAGCAGAGTTCTTTCGGCATAACGTCCGGGACACTAAAGAACATATTCAGGTCTGGAAGTTCATTCAAAATGTCCAGGTGACCCATATGGTCATCATGACTGTATTGATTCGCGAGCTTCAATCTAGCTGCACAGGTAGCAGCTGATTTTTTGACGTGGATATGAAGTGGAGTGAGCCCGATGAGAGCTTCCATTGCCGCCGTAGGGCAGGTGCGCATAGCACCTGTAATTCCGAGACATGCTAGTCTCTGTAATGAGGTCAGCTTGTTCATAATAACTTTTTGCTGTACCTTAGGCCACCAAACTATTGCCCCATATGTTACAATTGGCCTCACTATCATGATGTACATCCAGTAAATCATTTTTGAGTTCAGGCCCCAGGTCCTGCCGAACATACGCCGGCAGGCCCACATGGCCCTGGCCGCGCGTTCGGTAGTTGAAGTAATATGAGAGTTCCAAGTTAGTTTCTTATCTAGGACAACACCCAGATATTTGACTTCATTGGAGTATCCGATATTTATATTATTAAGACTAATTGAACCAAGGTTCAAATTACGTCTTTTGGTGAAGGGCACCAGGACTGTTTTGCTAGGGTTAATCGAAAGGCCCTCCCCAGTGCACCAATTCGAAATAACAAGCAAAGCCTGTTGCATGCTGGCGGACATCGTACGTTCATGCCCTCCAGAGACTATGATAACCAAATCGTCCGCATAACCAATGGCATCGTACCCAAGTAGATGTAAATTATCAAGCAACTCGTCGATCACGAGTGACCACAGCAAAGGGGACAGGACACCGCCCTGCGGACACCCTCTTGCTGCCGTAATCGTGACTGACTCATTACCTAATTTAGATGTAATCTTCCTACTAACCAACATGGAACTAATCCAGTGGTTAGTCGGATCGTCAATACCTCTACGCTTGATTGCCCTAGCAATTGAGTCGTATCCAGTATTGTCAAAAGCTCCCTCAATATCCAGAAATGCACACAGAGCAATTTCTTTCGAGCGATAGGCTGCTTCAATCTTGGTGACAAGTAGATGCAGCGCACCCTCTGTGGATTTGCCTTTCCTATAGGCGAATTGATTTGGATTTAGAGGTCTGGTTGCCGTTAACCAGTCTCTGATATGAAGATCTATAAGTCGTTCCATGGTTTTAAGAATAAACGATGTAAGACTGATAGGTCGAAAGGACTTAGGAAGTTCACATGGCCGATTGCCAGGCTTTGGGATAAAAACCACGTTTACTTGACTCCAAGCCTGTGGTATGTGACCCCAATTGAAGCTAGTTCTAAACAAGGCCACCAGAGCAGGGGTAATCAAGTCCAGGCCCCTTTGAAGGAGGGCTGGGAAGATTCCATCCCCTCCTGGAGCCTTGAAAGGCTGAAAAGAGTTAATGGCCCATTTGACTTTATCCGGAGTAAAAAGCTTACCGGATAAACTATTAACCCAACCCATATTTACACCCATGTGTGTACCAGATATGGAGTTAGTGATTGTATTTGTGTCGCAAACAGTGCAGCCCGGAAAGTGCACTTGAAGCAGGGTTTCGAGCGACTCTTTGCGACCTGATGTATAACTACCATCGGATTTCAGAAGAAGCCCAATCCCGTTGGACTGATCTTTAGCTAGAACTTTATGGAGTCGAGCAGCTGTAGGTATATCCTCGATATTTCCACAGTTTTTCCTCCACGTGAGGCGTTTGGAACGCCTTAGTTCTGTGTTGTAACTGGTTAGGGCTTGCCTATATTCATTCCACTCATTGGAATGCTTTGCCCTATTAAATAATTTCCTAACCTTCTTACGAAGTTTAGCCAGCTGTTCGTTCCACCATGGAACTTTGCGATTAACCACAACGTTACGAACCACACAGCTGCTTTCGTAGGAAGATAGGAGCACGTCATTAAGCAGACCAGCTGCGGTTTCTAGGTCACTAATTGAATTCAAAGATGTTGGCAGCATGTCTGCTTTGATAAATAAAATATCCCTATATGTTTTCCAATTTGTAAAACAAGGGATACGACGCTCTGTTGCCTGTATGATCACTCCCGGTATATCGAACCTGATGTGCATGTGGTCCGACAGAGAAGCTTCGCTTGAAACATGCCAGTTGGCAACAGAGTTGGAAATAAACTGACTTGACAAAGTGAGGTCCAACACCTCTCGCCGAGTCGAGTTTATGAAAGTGGGGTTCGAACCTTTATTTAAAATGTCTATGTGACTACTCATAAGATAATTTAAAAGGGACTCACCTCTGCCATTTGTATCACTGCTGCCCCAAATGATATGGTGTGCATTAGCATCGCAGCCTATGATGAAATGCTTGTTTTTTAGGTTGCAGTAATCCACCAGATCCTGTACAACTACAGGTGGAGCACTAACCGACTCACCAGGGAAGTACGCAGAGGCACATATTGTCTCCTGCATTCCCCTGCTAGTCGGAACCTCCAGGATTACTGCAACCAAATCCTTAGTGGTGAACTCTGGAATTGGAAGAACGTTAATATTAGATGAAACAAATATTGCTGCTCGGGGAACTTCCTCCCTTCGATCGTAAATCAACTTACATGACTTGAGGTGGAGGCCTCTGATTTTTCCTCCATTAACCCAAGGTTCCTGGATAAGGCCAAGGGTTAAGTGTTGTTTCGCGAACCTGTTGCAAAAGGTATCCGAAGCTCCTTTTGCGTGATGCAGATTCGCTTGTAGTACCCTAATAGTACCAGCCATACTGGATGATTAGGGTAAAGGAGCTCTACGCTCCTGGCTGCTTGCCAGCCGTCTGCTTTGCGGGATTTGGCCTGTTTCTGCCACTTTTCCCAGTAACACCCCGAGCGCCCATATGCTTAATTTTCGGGGTGAGTGCTGATTTACTCGATCCCACAGTAGGAGTTGCGGAGAGATCCGTTGATCGTGCGTTGGTCACACCTCCAAGTCGTGTGTTGGTCACACCTCCATTTTTTTAAATATATTTATGACCGAATTTTTACAAAAAAAATTATACCTGCAATTTAGGTGGAAAAATCGAAAAAATGGCATAAAGTTAAAACCCTATTTGGGACCTAAAGGCGTGGCAGTAGCCCAGCAAACGTAAAAGTAGTTTCTATGGTACTTCAATAGTACCGAATGATTGTAATTTTTTTCCACTGAAAATGAATAGGCCAGTGGGAAAAAATTCATTTATTTACTTTCATATTGTAATTGTACGGGTACAAATTTTTATGCTGTTGTTTCTTTTTGTCTTATTTGGAAATGATATTACTTACCTACTCTTTTAATTATTGAATTTATATAGCTGTTTCTTTTATAAACCTGTTTTTGTGTATGATAGCAAGAGACATAAATATCATTAAAATCACTTTGAAAGTACTTCTTTAACTAATTCTTAATACTTACAGTTGAATAATAAATAATACTTAAATAGTACGTTTAAAGAACGGATAGAGAGGCACTATGAAAGTAACATTAAAGTTTATTTAAAGCATCAATGGTTAGTATAGTATGTATAATACTATAAACTACTTCAATAGTACATCGCAGAAATCGGTTTAAAAGTACATACAATGAAAATTTCTTCTCAAAACACATTATGGATATTAGAGAACATACTCATGTTCATAGTGTATTAAATGTATACCACCAAAGGTACACTGGTTAAATTAAATGAAACGCATCTTAATTCTAAAGCTCAATTTCTGTACTTTTTATTAAGCAATATATAAAATTCAGATTTTCAGTAATTCAGAGTAATTAAATGAATAAATGATAAATGTAAATATATATATATATATATATATATATATATATATATATATATATATATATATATATATATATATATATATATATATATATATATATATATATATATATATATATATATATATATATATATATATATATATATATATATATATATATATATGTATATATATTTATATATATATATATATATATATATATCTGTGGTCACAAATCAAAAGGGCATAAGTCTAAAAACCTAATTTTCCAGTAGAGTGGATAAAAGGTTTAAATCAAGTTGCTGAAAATTTTACGCTTCTGATGTTCTTGATTTCAATGACTATGGTGTATGGTATATTTACAAATTATAATAAGACACAAAATATGTGGAATTCCATTTCGTGGCGGGAAAATTTTTGAATTACTCAGTTATGCCCTTTTGAAAAAATTGGAAATTTAATATTATTTGAAGAGTCAGTTTACTTAAAAGGCTTAAGTTAAAATAACATTAGTTAAGCCCTTCTGTTAACGATAAGAAATAAAAAATGGGTTAGTTATCTCAACTAAAAGGTTTTATTTAAAATTCATTCACATAATTAATAAAAACAATTCATTTTCTCTTTTATATCCGGATTAGTATTTAAGACCAAATTATTCTTAATCACTGTCTTGTATACCTGGATCATAATTGGGTTCCTGGTTGGTTGGTAAATTCTTATAAAAATCGTGGAAATTTGTATCCAGTAACGGTAATAAGTCTAGGAGGTCCTTCTTTTTTTCCTGATTAATTGGTAAAGTACTTGTATAGCATTTCCGGAGGCAGGTCAAATTAACCGAATTAATTCCACGTCGCGCAATTTTAAAAACTTTAAAGGCATCCATCGAACTTTGTTCCAAGTGAACGGTTCACCTTCTGTGTCAACCTTCCGCCAATTGAATTTAGCTTTAGAAAATTCATTAAAATTGTAAAATGAATCTTGTTTCATTTCAATAACATGGAAAGTGTTTTTGGTACCAATACCGCGCACAAAGTTATACCAATCTCTTGGGTGGTGTATTTTCATGGTGGTTTTCTTCCGCTTTCGTTCTATGACCGAATGGTCAACGTCACATTCCATGTGTGTATGTCCGACCGTTAAAAATTTGTGATCTATTGTTTACAGACTACCGGTTTGCATGAATAACGCAAACATGGATGCCACAAAACTATTTTTATTCTGGCCGGGACAAGAATCACTATAAAATACGATGTGAGATATTTGCTGGGGGGTAGAGTTCAAAAATGAAATCAAACATGATGCTATATCATTACCACCTCGCTTTGCAGTGGTTTCATCCCACATAAAACAATGTGGTTTGTTTGAAATACACTCGTGTACCGTAAGGTTATACGTCCATAATTGTCTCTTGTAGAACGATAGCGATGTTTTTAAGTAGGGCGTTGGAAGACATTGTTCTAGGTCGAATGTGCAAACCATTTTCGATGTGTCAGTTTCGGCCAATGATTTATCTAGCTCCTTCATTTTGTAAGACATATCAGCGTCATCGTGATGTTGTTTCTGCTCGTTTATAAGTTGCTCTATTTCGTTATTCCCAGCTACCTCTATTTTACATTTTAATGTTTCGCATGTATAGCAAACGTCCGTTTTAGGTGCTTTGAATTTTAAATTCATTCCTTTGAATACAGAAGTATATTTCGAAAGTGAAACTGGTTTACTATGGCACTCTGTATATAGTTTATACATAAGCGATAAATTTAAGTCACTATTAAGATACTTTTTAGCAGAATCTCGCCGGGTGTAGTGACTCTCGTATGCCGGAAATTGAGATATATGATTTTTGACCTCATTTACAATTTCATCAGCACATTTACGGTTATTTTCATGCTTCCCACGCTTATCAGTTTGTATTATTGCCCCATCCATAAGAAGCTTATTTGTGATATTCCTTATAAATTTCGGTTTTTCTCCTAATGTAGCAATTAAGCATGATTTACAAATGCTAACATCAAATCCATCAATCTTTAGTGCATATTTGCAAGTAAACCGGCGTTGTCTTACTGAAGTTTTTTGCAATTTTGATGTTTTTTCCCCGATAATTTCAATAAATCCAGCAACGAACGCAACTTTTTTGTTATAGTCGGCCAATTCCCAATATTCATTAAATAGGTTTTGCTGTTGTTGTTGGTTAATTCTGGATTGACATTTATTGCGGCAAGGACCTAATTGTGTAAACAATTGACGAGCTGGGACTTCCTGTTGAATTTTTTGACTTTTCGTTTGTTTGTGGTCTTTTCGATTGGAACGGCTTCGACAGAAGTCAAATTGCATTCTAATTGAATCGCCATGGCTTCTAATTCCGAGTCTGTAATCTCCGACATGTTACCAGGATTATATTCGGGGTCACAATCGGAATCGTAACCATCCCCATCGTAATCCATTTCAAAATGGTTAACTTCCTTTAAAACAGTATCATTTTGGATGGTTTCGTTTTGGACGACTTCATGAAAAAGCTGATCATCTGGAATGTTTTGTTTTTCTAAAAATTTAAAGGAATATTTAATATTTATTGAAGCCATCATTTATTTTTAACTTATTCAAAATCTTACCGCTATTATCAAGTTTAGAATTTTTTGGTTCGATTTCTCCGATAGGTTCTAATTGTTTACATTGGCCCACTTTAGATATTCCTGGAATATAAACTTAAAATTATTTACAAATACAATAAATACCCTAAATTATAATTTTATAACAATTGTTTAAAACTTATACATACCAGAAGGTCCGGCAACAGGAACATTCCTATTATTAGACAACATAGCCATCTCTACGATTTTACGAGCACGATTAGCCATATTATTATTTTAACCACTTTACGCACTTATCAAAAGGAACTAAGTATAGTTAAATTTTAAAAACTCAGAAACTATGATTCAACATAAGGGCTTAACTGATGTTGTGACCAAAAAAATACTGCTTTGACATTATACATAAGGTCACAACTCAAGTTAAAACAATATGTGAAAATACAAACGATTTTAGAAAAGGGCCTAACTTATAAATAGATATGCCCTTTTGTTAAATTAAAACTTAACTGTTATGTTTTATTTTTGGTTTTCGTAACAGACTTATATAAACTTATGCTACTTGAATTATTAAATTTAAAAAATTTTAATTTTTCAATTGGAAATATAACGAGATATGCCTTTATGAAGAATGCAAAAATATAAAAATATAACTTGTGCCCTTTCAACAAATAAAATTTTCTCTATTTAGAATAACTCGATTTCGAAGAAAAATTTATGGTATATTGAATCGAATACGTAGAATTCAAATATAACATAATTTGTAAAAGGGCATAACTCGAGTTGTGCCCTTTTGATTTGTGACCACAGATATGTATTATTAAGAGATAATTTATTTATTTTTTTTTTTTTAAAACCTGTTATGTGCATGTAGCACACATTTTCTCAATTCCTTTTGGTAGTTTTCTTTACCCACGGATCCTCCACAAGCGTCTAATATAAAAACAACGAGAATTTTCAGATCATTTATATTTTAACTGTGAGGTTACATTAATTGCTTACCGAAAAGTACGTTCTTAATTAATTTTAAAGAGTTTAAGGGCCGTTTCCCAGCTCGACCTTCTACATTAAATTCGTGATACACTGTAACGGTAACCTAAAACCTGAAAACGCTTTCTAAAGATGACATTCCTTTTAATCGTCTTAAATATGAATTCTAAAACAGAAAATAAATTCTTAAAATAGAGCGTTTGTATTATGATAATATAAATTACAATTATTGACGCAAACGTTTCATCTCCTAACCGAAGCTCCACGTCACTTAATTCGGCAATCGTTTTCACCGGAAAGATAGTCTCCATTTCAATCGATCCGTCGTCCGGACTAATGAACTTACCTAGCCCTGAATGAATCTTTTTTACGATTACCAAATTTTCAATAAGCAATTTATTCTGCGTAGCCCTATGAATTTCATGATCATTTTGAATTTTGTCCAATTTACTTTCCAATCTTTTTATTTAGTTAATTATTTCATCAACTTTTTCGAATAGCTGTTCATTTAAATTGTCTAATAAAAATATAATATTATATTATTTATATGCAAATGAACATACATATTTAATTAAAATATACATACCTTGATTATGAATCACTGAAGCTACATATTGTGATGGTGGTGTTGTTACTGGAACTGCACATGGATTGTGATAGTTTTCTAATAAAACAGGTTGACTATCGTTCATTATTGTATGGCAAGTTTTTTCTGGGTTGATTCGTAGTTCTTCTGGAATTGGTGTGGTTACTGGGACTGCACTTGGATTGTACCGGTTTTCTTTGAATAGATGCCGTTTTGGACGAAATAAACCAGGTTGACTACTTTCTGGGTTGATTCGTATTACTTCTGGAACTAGTTGTGGTGATATTTTGTTTTGGGTATAGTTGCGTTAGTACTCTGGCTGCATTCAGTTTTCCATCGAAATCGTTTAATTGCGACTCAAACGATTTTTCTGTAAACGTTATAAAACCTTCTGAAATATTTGTACTATTACAACTATTCCAATAGTTGTTTTTAATAAGTGATATTGGATCTGTAATAAAATGTTAAACATATTAAAAGCTTTCGCATTGTAGTGTAAATGTGTTTGCTTACTATTTTCACTGGTCCCGGCCATGTCTTAGATATAGTTTTTATAGATGTGATTTTATTTAATTCCTTTTAGTGATGCTAAGTTTAAGACAAGTATTTTAAATTGATATTAATGAAAGAATATTTATAAAAATAAAAGTATAACAAAAATTAGTGCGAAAATTGTACGAAATTTTGATGTAATATTGGAATGAGTAAAAATTTCTCGTCTATCGGGATACAGACCCGGTAAACCACAAGTTGATTATTCGCCGAGAGATTCGGAAATTTATAAAATCATTCGTCGACAAATGTAGTCACTTATCTATATAGGTAAGTCAGCTAAGAGGATATATGAAAAGCAAGCCGGTTACCTCTCCTATAATTGACTTTGACTATAGAGGAAGTCACTTTATCGTAACTATACTTGTCAACTAACCTTTGATTTAAAAGGGCATTGTACCACTGACTTTAATTCTGTTTGTATATCAGTCGACTAATCTTACAAACAGTATACGATCCTTCGACTTCGATGAACTACTTATTTTTAACGTTCCGATCAATCATTGAACAGGCAATATGGACCAAAATACGACGAAATAATTAAATACATAGAACGTTTATAATAATAAGGTATTTATTTAATTTAAAAAAATACAGGTTTTATAACAATTCCATTGTTATGACTATTTAGTTCATTTAAAATAAAATAAAATAAAATATAAAAAGGTATTAAAATAATTTCACTACTAGCTATTTTTTTTATAATTCTTTCTTTTAAAAAAATCTTGCGTGGCCTGTGACACGTTATCTTTATTATAATAAAAAGATGAATCTTTTTTATTTAAGTTGCATATTTCGGTCATCAACTCCAGTATATTTGAATATTTTTAAAAAAATATTTGTTCTGTAACTAAAACAAGCAAATGTAAAAAAGCCATTTTTCAAAATTCAAATTTTAAGGTCTATATGACTAGTGAAAGTTTGTTAAAAAGAACCTCAAAGAAATTGAAACAAATAGACATTCAAGGTTCTTGTCAAGTTAAATAACAGGTTTTAAAACTATAATATTAAAATTGTTTACTTACCATTTTCCTCAGTATGTAACTCATTAACCTTTTTAATTCGGTCCCACTTCAATTGGTCTCCAAAATTTGTGTCTAGTAATTTCGTTAGGATAGATTTGACAAACCCATTAACTTCTTTTTTTGCGTCACCTTTCCACGTATACTGGGTATACGCATGAGCCTATCGAAATCAATATAAGAAAAGAATAAACAATATAAAAGTTATTAAAATAAATAATTTATTCAAAATACGTATTTATTTAAAGAAGAAAAAAACCGTTGTATATACAGAGTATTAATGGGTGTAGTGAAGGGAGGTAACGATATGATATCTACTGTTAAAAATATCATAGGTGACCCCCAATAAACCCACATCGCTCCATACGTATAAACATATATGCAGAAACAGAACGGAACAGAACCTTAATAAAAATAATCAATAATTGTATGCATACCATATTATCTTTAAACTGCTTATCCTCCAGATTTTTTTCCAGTTCATCCAATTGCGCTTTATTGTCTATTTTTGTTACAGGAACAAAAGAGTGTGCTAGCGATTTTTTGCTAGATTCTGATATAATCTTGATCATTGTTTTATTTTGCGCGATTAGTTGATCCATGCTAGATTGTATTTGATCAACTTTTATGGCCAGCAACACTTGAGACTGTTTGAGATCCGCTAATTCTTGCAAAGCTTGTTGCAATGAATTGTAATCGACCCAACTTACAACATTGTTGACTGAATTGCTATTCTCAGTTATTAGTTCCACAACAGATTCCTCAACAGTTTCTGTGTTTGGCTGTTGAACTGTGACCTCAATAGTTTGTTCATCTGATGGTAAAATGAGATCCTCCACAACCTCATCAAACAATTTATTATAGTTTCTGGGGGAGCTCCTAGCATCTAATATATTTGTTTGATTTCGCATGGTTTGTTCTTCATCGGATAAATCAGTTGTTGTGTAGTTTAGACGCAGGCTGCACTCTATATTAGCTGATTTTATGTTGTTTTTTAAGAAAAAAACGAAAAACATTTTAAACCAAATAATAATTATAAACTAAAAATAATTAAAAACTTACCAATATGATATTTCAATACCCGACAAGGATGTTTAATCCAGTCTGCCCTCGGTATACCAAAATTTTTTAATTCGATACTCTAATTCTTAGTTTTCGGACAAAAACATTGATTGCCATCTTCTGTCAGCCATGCGAATCGTTCAACCTCTACAAGTTTTTTGTGTGGTTTATTTTTATCCGCAGCAAACTCGACGACTGCAAAATGATCTTTATTCATTTTTAGATAAACGTCAATCTATTTAGTTATTATAAAGAATTTTTTAGAATGAATTATTAGTTGTATATTTTGGAATAAATAGACACAATTTTAAAAACACTTATTTAAAATAATTATTTCGAATGATTCTCACGCTACGATTTTATTACAGAGTCTAATTTGGATTTATAAAAATTAGTTATATTAGATAAAATGTAGTATAAATTTGTGTAATTATCTTACTTCTTATTTTGAATTTATTAACTGTTTATTTAGTATTATTAGTTTTCTCATTTATTTTGTGCAGTAGGAAACTTAATTAACGGAAAAAATATTTTTAGTGACGGGCTCTCTTTTTGTACCATTGCAAATAATTTTCGCTCGATTTGTGAAATATGTAATTTTTCAACATTTAATGTTAAATTTTAGCACTGATATATGTTGAGCTTTGAAGAATTTATTGGGTATGTATAAAAATCGGTTTTTTCTAGGTATTGTTTGGCAAGCAGGAATATTTCGTTTTCGTCCTTTATGAAATGTATTATTTCATAAATTTTATTTTCCTTAGTTAGAATATATTTATTTTTTTCATCATTATTTAATTTATAATCATAATATAACAGCTCCAAATAAATGTTTTCAAATGATGTATTTTGCTTCTTTAATTCAATGTTCAGAGCAGTGTTTGTTTTTTTATTGATCAGATAACAGTTATTATTTTCATGTAGTCTATTTGCAAACTCAATCAATGGGTGTTTTCGGGCCGCCAATAGTTTTTTAAATGGATTCATATACGATTCGAATTGAAATGCTGAAAACGTATCTAAAGGCCCTTTAAAAATTAACACATCCTTTGCTAAATGACTTAACACATGAACGTTGTGATTTACCATATGTGAGCCATACAAAACAGCATATTCCTTTATAAAATCTTTTAAAATAAGTTCTGCAAACGTATTATATTTTATATAGAAATCTGGGCAACACAGAATTTTTATTGCGATATGTAGTTTTAAAAAATTAGTATAATATTTTTTCAGATGCACTGGCAATGAGTTTTTCAGCACAAATGGTCCGTAAAAAAGTAAAAAATTCCTAAGCTCACTTCCTTTGAAAACGGCGAAATGTTCTAAGGGTCTTATCTGCCTTTGAAAATTATTTGGAAGAAATTGGTTTAAAAATACCATTTTATTAGAAATTAAACTTTTTAAATGTTTTGAGAATAGAGGTTTTTTCAGAACCATATTTTGAGCAACTTTTTTGTTACTCCCAGCAATACAACATGTAGATAATCCAGAGCTATTTGTGACAACATACCTATACCAAGTTCTTCAAGTGGGGAACACGAAATATGGTGATCTTTACCAATTCGTTGAGCAAATGAGTAATCTGTACGGAGCGGGGCATCTAAATTATTGAAACACATCCTGTGGTATTTCTTATCATATTTCCCTCGAATACAACATTTTGGACAGCCAGCAATCCCGTTGTATTGCTTAACGCCACAGACACTTGCTCTAGCTGGAGCATCACAAATGATTGCTCGAATTTTAATTAAAATATTTTGTCCGTTATAAGCAAAGCTATCTTTAATTTGTTTCATCTCAGAAACAAACGGGTTTAAAAACTCCACGAAATTATTAGGCTTTTTTGGGCCATGATAAATGCCAATGACAAAAACATTATTCAAGTTAATGTGAGTAATTCTACCTAGAATGAGCCAGAACGAATGCTCAGTATTATCACTCAAAACGGGCAGCCCATCCACATTTAAATCAATATATAAAATTTGCGGTAATAGACCAATGGAATTTTCATGTGCTAAAATTCGTTTTAAATTTTCCTCTAAGCCAACATGCACATATTCTCCTGGACAGACTGTAATTTTTTCTAGTTTTCGTGGAGTTTGTAATAGAGTTCTATAGTCCATTGGGAGTTCCGGGAAAAAAATTTTCAAAAATTTCAATAATTCTGATATTGAAGTTTTATTTATATTATGATCAATAGACCATTTCAGCAAAAATTCCTTAACGTACGAATTAATTTGTGGGTTGTTGTATGGTTTAACAAAATTAATCAAATCTAAATTTCCACTAATGTTGTTGGATTCAGAAATAGAGGATTTCATAGCCATATTGCAAAAATCATCTTCACTTGAATTAGTAGACTCATCACAATAATTAGAGTCATTTTCTTCACTTGATTCATTTAAAATAGTATCAATATCACTTAACCTAACACGTTTATTTGAAACTTTATATATCCCGTTATTTTCATTCAAATCCACATGTACACATTAATTAGCATCAAAACTACTTTTTCCCGGTTTGTTTAAAATACTCGTATTAACATCATCACTTTCTAATTCACTTATAAGAATATTTGAGGTTATTTTTTTTTGATTTTCCATAATAAACTTTTCTTTATTTTTATTTTTTTAATTTATATTTAAAATAGACGTTCAAGTCAGTTTTCTGTAATTGACTTAAACAGACAATAATGTAACACACTTGATTGCCTATTAAATATAAGTCAGTCATTATTTAAGCCAGTTGTCAGACTCACTTAAATGTCGGAATTTTATAAAACGGGTTTTATTTATGTTGTACAGTTAGCATTTACGCCATAAATACATATATATTCTACCTTTATGTTTGTTTTATGTAAACAATAAACAGTCACGCAAGTCAAATTATGAATTCTGACGCTATTGTCAGTCTTAAGATTAACTATTCGAAAATATTAAGACTTGTGGTTTACCGGGTAAGACTTGTGGTTTACCGGGAGAAGTATTTATATACAATTTCATTTTTTGCGAATGTTTTTATTGTAGCATCTAACCCGCTACATAAAATAACTCCTAGACCATCTGCAGATTCTAATGGTTTTGTAAAAAAATTTGTAATTTCCTTAAACGAGTAACCTTGTACAATCGGCTTGTTTTCTGTTGAACCGAGCGCAATCACTTTAAAAACAATGTTCTTTTGAATGAGACAATAACAATCTTTTATGCGAGTGCTGGAAACCTCGAAAACAATAAATTTTGACAGTTGCGGATAACATCCAGGTGAATTTATTTCTTCCAATCTTCTGTTAATCTGTTGTATTATTTTATTCGGTTTCTTAATAATTTTTTTAAGAAATTGCGTGTAATTTTCGTACTTATATGCTGAAAAAGAATCCAGTGTACCAAATTGTTTCACACAATTTGGTAAATGAGGTAAAGCATGAACATTAAAGCTGACTTTGTCTTCACCGTATATTACTGGGAACATTGTTACGAATTCAGTGAGCATTTTAAAAGCTACGTCAACGTTTTCTTTGCAGATTTCTTTGCGAGAGAGCAGTCTTATAGCACAGTGCAACAAGAGGAAGTGATAATACATATTGTGATCAATGGCATCTTTTAGAGCTACTATACCACTATACATAAAGAATTGTCTGAACAACGTAGCTTTCCATAAAGCCAAGTCATCCAAAGTTTGACAGTTTCTACCGAACTCTGATGGTGTGTATTTTGCACATATTTTAAGCTTCTCGTTGATTGCATTAACGTCTACGTTATATCCAGGGACTTTATTTTTAGAAATGAATGATACAATTTTTTTCGTTATCCCTAAATCGACAATATGCATAGGATCGATTGGAAACTGAGATACCCTTCGTATACCGATGTCTTCTAATACAATTTTAGAAGTGACAAATTTAGTTTGATGATGTTTTTGATCATTTCTATCTTCAAACATCTGATCAGTTCTTTCACTGGCTATTTCCGTTTGAAATGAAATTCTCTTATTCATATATATTCCTACCTGATTGCACTTGGGACAGCTGTGCTTTTCTGTTGGATATTGGGTACCAATTATGAAAGCTCTGGCTGGACTATCACATACGAAGAGGCGAATTTCAAAAAATTTAATTGTTTCCAATCCACCAATTTTAATTCCATTTGCTTGAATTTTTAATACTTCTTCTACAAAAGGTTTTAAAAATTCATTTACGGAGTGCGGCTTCTCAAAACCAGAATAACACCCTAAGAGAAATGGTGCGTCTGCAGGAAACTCACTAAAACTACCAATGATAGGCCACAGTATACGACGAGAGCTTTTAAATACTTGTAAGCCATCAATCCCCACATCAATTAAAATTAATTCTTTATCGACTAAAAAATCTAAACTGTGGGATTTCAAATAATTTTGTATGCCATAATGAAAATATTCACCAGGTGAAATAGTATTAACAGTAATGGCACTAAGTTTCGTTTTTAGAAGTTTTCTTGCGGTATTTGGCAGATTTGGGACGCCAGATTTCTTTAACGTTTTTAACAAATCATCAATTTGGTTGTGCGGAATTTTATTTCGAATAGCCCAAGAACGTAAATTTGTTTTTATTACAGGTTCACCATCCCAAATTTGATCCTAGAACTGTTCTTACGTTGCTCTTGAGTGTTAAGGTCGTAAGAATTATTATGACATACTTCGACATCACTGTCATCACTCACTTCTTGATTGTACGTTTCATTTTGCGAATCACTTTGTTGGTCCTCATTATTTTCGCAAATTGCAAAAGAAGTTGATGGTTTCGCGAACACACTTAAATTTGCATACCGCTAAACGTCGTTATTGTACAATAATTTTTCTTTAGATACGCGATTTGAAATCGATTTTTGGGACATATTTAACATACTACCTTGATTAAAAAGTTCTCGGAATAACCACCGTGTGGCGCTCCCATCGTTCCGATTTGAGTTCTGTTTTTTTTGTTAAGTTGGTACATCTGTTGTTGATATTCCCTCTAAATCTTAGCGTCATAGCTTGACATTTGCAAAAGTTACGTAGTCAAGAGTACATCTATCTCTGTTGTGTTGGCGATTCCACATTCATCAAAAGGATCATTACTGGAGACGAGACGTGGGTTTATGAGTACGACAGCCAATCCAGACATCAGGCAAGTGAATGGCGTTCACCAAAAATAAACCACGTCGTTTTCAGTCAAAAAAGAAGGCAATGCTCACGGTTTTCATGGATTACAACGGTGTAGTGCATCATGAATTTTTGCCAGAAGGCCAGACCGTAAACAAAGAGTATTATTTGGGCATTATGAGACGTTTGCGCGAAGCAATTTGCCGAAAGAGACCAGAATTGTGGGCAGAAAACTCGTGGATTTTGCACCATGATAACGCACCGTCGCACAGTGCCATCATTATTCGTAATTTTCTGACGAAAAATGCAACAAATACCATCCAACAACCACCGAATTCACCTGATTTGGCTCCCTGTGACTTCTTTCTGTTCAATCGAGTTAAAAAACCATTACGGAGAACGCGTTTCAGCAGCCGAGAGGAAATAATGGAAAAATCGCAGGAAGCACTGATGGACATACCGAAAACCGAATATAAAAAATGTTTCGAGGATTATATCAAACAAAAATGATATGATTGTAGTAGTAACTAGTGAACTCACGATTGCTGGGAGTGGAATAAAGTTAATACTTTGTTTGTTTTTTTTTGTGCTTTGTTGGTTTATGCGGATTCTATCTTTAATATTAATACTTGTCGAACTGCCTTTTGCTTTCATTGGTCAAGGAATTCGTTTACTTTTACGCCTACCGTCAAAGGACACAACGAGCAACGGGCAAACGAATTTCATCCAGCTTAGTGAAAAGAAGACTGGTTAAAGCTGGCTTGCGAGCACTTGAAACACTCCAGAAGCCAGAGTTCGCGTTACGAGTCAAACAAAAACAATCAAAAACAATTTGCTTTGGGCCTAGGAGCATCTTTCTTGGACTCAAGAGATGTGGAATAATGTTATTTTTTTCCGATAAACCCAAATTCAAGCTGCTTGTTGGAGATGGTAGAATCCTCGCAAGAAGAGAACTTCGAGAGAGGCTTAGCAACGAATGTCTTTTAAGACTACCTCCGAAAACTGAATGTGTTGTGGTCTGGGGTGTTTTTTTCAGGAGAATGTTTATTTATTTATTTATTACCAGCACTAACAAATAGCATAGGTTACAATACCAATAATTTTGCATATAAAAAAGAGTTACAAATTATTATTTCGAATACGACTCTTAAAAAGATCCCTTGAAATGTTAAAATCGAAAAATTCTGAATATTGGTTAAAATATTTTGACGTATGCGCGACCGGTTCATCAATTCCATAATTCGTACGATGAAAAGCAATACTCAGTCTTAACTGTCGTGGACGAAGAATTCTCTTAGGAACGTAAAATGAATATAAGTCAAGCAATACCGGGCAATCAATCTTAGCACAAATTACATCCCGAGCAAATACTGCATGAATCATCTCTCTTCTGAATTCAAGACAACGAATGTTTAAAAGTGTACAACGACCGGCATAAGAAGGTAAACTAAATCCTGAATTTGACCTTGGAAGTCTTCGGAGGGCAAATATTAAGAACTTTTTTTGAATCCGCTCAATACGATCACTAAAGATTTTATGCCCAGAACTCTAGATAACTACAGAATATTCCAAAATAGACCTAACAAAAGCAGTATATAATGTCTTGAGAGTATATTGGTCAGAAAATTGACGAGCATGTCTCTTTATGAAACCGAGCATCGAGCCGGCTCTAGCTACAATCATAACTGAATAAACTGGTCGAATGTGCTTTCTTAGTTCTAATATCACAGCTTAACGATTTTGAGCGCTCTGTGTTAGAGCTTTTTCACTAAACTTGCAGATTTATTTTTTAACTCCATGTCATACTGCGAAAGTTGCTAGTAACTACCATACGTATATTAATTTTGAATTGTAGGTAATAATATTGACTTTCAGAAAAAGAACAAATATTTATTAAAATTCTACTTTTTTCTTATCTCTTCGTGTTGGACTGACTTTATTACAGGTCAGACTAAAACCCAAAAGAAAATGTCTTTAATGAATCTAGACGTAGCTAAGAAGCGCCTAGAATCAATTCAAGCTTTAAAAAGATTGTTAACGAAGAATCAAACTCAATAAATCGGATGTGACTTTGTTCCATTCCTTTAGCTCTTGGCCTAAATTGCACATATTAATTTTTTCAAAAACTTGGGTCTTAAATGTATTTAAAATGAAACAATAAGCCAATAGCTTTCAAAAGTTTTGTAATTTTAGCCACCGAGACTCTAATTTGTAAAAAAATATGTTTGGCCAATTTTTTTTGCACAGCACTGTATGTTTTGCACTCCAACTTTACCTCTTTTTCATTTCAAAATCAGCTTGATTGACAACAAATAAAATTTCTTAAACATTTTCCTAGTAAAATACCTAACCGTGACGGAAAACAATTTCTTGTTTCCCTTGTTAGGAGTGCCTTTATCCTTATAGGGAACTAACGGATACCTGAGCTCAACCAGTCAGTTTTTACAATGAATTCATTCGATTTATAGTTTCTCATTTACCGAATTTTTTTTTATCGGTACACTGTAAATAACAACTAAAATTACCGATAAACCCGGTTTATTTTGGAAAACTGCAATTAGTGATGGTGTTTTTTTTGGTTGTTTTCGGCGGGTTCTCATGTTTCATTTATTCCCCCTCTTTTAAAATTTCGCGAGATTATTGGAGTGCAGCATGGAAATGGGATGCTTGATGTTCAAGTCTTAATTGGTGGTTCGGTTTTTCGAAGCAGTCGGGTTATTCGAGATTTTCGAGGGTTTCATTCTTATTGCAAATCGTTTTGTTGAGCTTAACTTGCTTAGTATCATTTTGCTTTGTAGTATTTGTAACATTAAGTTACTTGACAAATAGTTCGATATTTACACAAATTTTCGAAATTTTCGTGGGTTTTCTAGATTTTAATCGTAACATAATATGGAGATTATTCGAATTTGTCTGAAAGAGCGATTTCTTATATTTTTCGACATTTCAAGGAATATTCGAATTTGGTATGACAATATTCTGCGCTTAGCTTTGAGTTCTGGCAACTTGATGAGTTACACATATTTAGATCTGAATCGTGATATTTAGTAGGTTTTCCGAGATTATGCTAAAATTTTGTAATTTCTCAGTTTCCTGAAGAATGACTAAGTTATTTACGTTTTACAATGTGGTCATTAGCGCGTACATACACCATTTCCTTTGGTTTTACATACTTACAGATAATTCGATATTTCATATTTGGAAACTTTCTAGAATATTCGACTTTCTAAAAATTCGACATTTTTGTATTTAAAAATCATCATAGCATTGAGTTGTTCATTTAGGTATACAAGAAGTATTTTAGCGCCCCAAGAAAAATTTTGCGGGAAGCCCGAAATTTGTAGTTACGCTACTGCTAAGGTATGATAGAAATCATTCGGCCGCGACCTGCTACGAGTTGGACAACACTGGTGTATATATTTTAATTAACCATTTTTCTATAAAATTCAATATGAATAGAGTGCTTTCGTCTCAGTCTTCAATGTAGAACTAATAATAAACAAAATTAAATAAACTTTTTATTATTTCTTAGTTACTTGTTTTAAAAGAAATATAAACAATCAAAAAGTTAAATTTTAAATAAAATAAACTTAGTTTTAATTTTGTTTTTCTTATTCATCAACATCAGTTTCTTTGAACTATGTATGCACTATGTATGTTAAGGTAATCAAAAGTCATTATTTTTATTTTGTTTAAAAGAAAGTTAAAGGTTGAAAATAAATAAGTTTTCCAAAGAGCATAAAAAAATATTTAGCAAAATTAGGAATACTTTGAATATCGTTGTTTGGAAAATTTGTTAAAGTTTCAATTTGGTATATTGTTTATTTATAGAATATTTCAGTCGTGCACTGTGTAAGTCTCTATAAATTGTTGAAATCAATTATGTAACCATCATAAAATATTTGTGGTTTAAGGCACGGGGGGGTAGGTTTTTAGCTATTTTAACCAAATTATCCAAAAAAGAATGTAAAATCGTCCAAAAATTTTGGTTTCAGCGATTTTACTCACCTAAATATGGGAGATTGTTTAGTTAGAGAAACTGCCCAAATTAAAAACAAATTAAGAAAGACCAAAAAATTGTGGGCGATTGTTCAATATGCATAATTACCTGTTGTATAATTGGTTCGTATTGTGAACTTATCCAATATATCCGATAATATATTATTCCGGGTACTATCGATACAAAATTAGTGCTAGTTCAGTGCAAGGCAGTACACAGTGGAAACCGTATGTGACAATAACTTACGGTAGTGTTTTACAGCACACCTAAAAAAAAAAGGACAAATATAGAGGGCTGCAACCTCAAACAATACATGCATGCGGGAACAAGTCTCATGTCAAGTCAATCTAACCTCGAACTCACCTTCCAAAACAATCCCGAAATGAACGCTTTAAATCGTTAGTCAAACTCTAACTCAATTTCCAGGTTCATCGTTAGCCCTGAACTTAATCACTCATTCAACCCCAAATCAACCCCAGCTTGAATGCGATTTCAACCCTTTGCTCAATCCCAACTTAACCTCAAGCTCAACTTACAACTTCCACTTGATTCGATAAACATATCATGCGTAAAAAACTCAACTCCGGACAACTAAATCTAACGTTCAATCTCAACTTAAGTCCAACTCAACCCCAAATTAAAACAAGCGCAACTCCAACTCAACTTCAATTCGACTTGCAATCCATTCCTTAATTCAGCAACAAACTAAAGACCAACTCAGCTCCCAAATCAACATGGCCTTAAAATCTCGTATTAAATCAAGCTAATTCTACTTCAACCCAAGATAAATTCGCACCTGAATTGTTCACACAGCAACTCAGCTTCAACTCAACCCTTAATTCAATCGCCAACTTAACGCTCAACTTGATCCTCAAACCAGCATTATAAAAAATTGTTACCCAATCCTCTTGACATACATGTTGCAAAATCTTTTCAATTCTCCGCATTGACCCTAGAAACAGATTGGTGCAAAGAAAAATTCAAAATCATACAAGCCCTGTAATCAACACACATCCACACAGACGTACGTGTATTTTTTTTGTATTGCTCATTCGCACAGAAAGACTTCCAAAACGTCGACAAAAATGGTTTTGGACTAACAAAATTTGGACTAACTAACAAACTAATGCCAACACCGAATTGGAAATGGTGAAACCAAAAAAAAACCTGCAAGTTTCAAATTTTAAACCAACCACTACTAGCGAGGACATTAAAAGTTATCTTAGTCATAAGCTGAGTATTTCAATGCCACCAACTTGTTGCAAAAACGCTGATAGAAGTTTGCTAAAATTTATTACGTTTAAAGTTCACTTGGAATCTACAATATCCAACAAGGCTTGTGATGGTAGTATGTGGCCACTGTAGTAAGCCTATTAAACGTCAAAAGAAGTTTCCTTCACATCATCATTGTAGTAATGAACTTAATTATAGTGATTATTCGCCGATCATTCAAGGTCAAATAGTTTGTGTGTAAACTTTGGATTTCTTAATGCTCGCAGTCTATTTGCCCATATACTCGTAGGTCAAATTCGAATTTTTATTAATTTTAATAACATTTTAGTAACATTGATGTTTTTTTGGTAGCGGAAACCTGGCTTACTTGTAATAAGATCAATGATCAATCTGTTGCCATAAATGGCTATAATATTCTACGGTACGATGGAACACACAAAAGGTGGTGGGGTCTGTGGATACTGCAGAAAATGTTATAAATTCAAGAGAATTTATTCAGATGCATATGGTAAAACTGAAGTTATAATGGCTCAAGTGAAAATTCCTTCCATAACAATTCTAATAGTAGTTTGTTACAATCCCCCACCTGCTATACTAATTGACAGATGATTTCCAAAAAATACTCTCTCCTTTTATATTACGTATATCGTATCATTTCGTAATAGGTTGTAACTTCAATTTTAATATTCTTGCCAGGTCGCATAAATTCCATGATCTTTTGAAAGCAATTAACCTTTTCTCAGTTCCTTTTTCACCAACTCGTGGCCCATTATGGCTACAGCAGTTTACTGTTTCTAATCCGGGGCAGGCTAGAATTTTGGGGTTCAAATAATTCTCTATGCCACATATATCTGATCATTCGATTTTCTACTAATCTAAACAGGTCAAAAGTCGGAAAAAGCTTATTTTCGACTATAGTAATATAGCTGATTGGGGTCAAATGTATTCGACCGATAACATTAATTGTATATGTTTCACTTATTTTATGAGTGCTTATACTCTATTCATGACAACTGTGTCCCGGTGAAACGAAGAAATGAAATGAATGTTACGTCAGGATCAGGCATTTGCTAAATTCCAGAAAACTTAAGATATGAAGTACTGCATATAATGCGTTAGAGTGGCAAAACAAAATTATTACTTTTGTAACCATAAGCTAACTATGGCAAGAATTTGGGGATTGGCACAGGGAAAAGTAGTTCTGATGTTTTAATTAACATTGACCCTGCTGTAGTAAATTCTTATTTTTGCAATGTACCTAACAAGTCGATTATCTTTCATCTTCCGGATTTTATGCTACAAGTAGTTTCACTTCTAATTTGTTTTCAGATGGAATTGTAATGTTATTAGATATTTTGGAAAGTATTTAAAGCATAAAATCTAACACAGCTAAAGAAGATATTTCCTTTTGTTATATCACTATTAAGGTCTTAAAAAATAATTGTATCATGCGGTCAGAATTTCCTGATGTATAGAACACAAATTTAGTGATTCCGGTCATAAAGGAACAAAATAATGACTGGTTGGATAATTTTACGTATTACCTAAACTTTTCGAGATTCTTATGCGTAATCAAATCAATGACCATATAAAAAAATATAAATATTTAACACAGTTTCAATCAGGTTTCCGTAACAATCATGGTACAAGCATCGTTCGTCTTCAAGTTAATGATGATATTGCGTATCATCTTGATTGTAGTAAATCGTTTGTTGTATTAGTATTGCTAGATTTTTCTAAAGCTTTTGGCTGTTTAAATCATAAGTTACTGTTGCAAAACTTGATACTTTTTTATAAATTTGATAAAACTGCGCATAAGCTTATGTATAGTTATTTATCTGACACATATCAAAAAGTCATAATATAAAGGATCAGTTATCGGATCTGCAACGTATTCCTTCTGGTGTTTTCCAGCGAACTATTTTTGGGCCGTTATAATTCTCCCTATTTATCAATGATCTATACAACAGGTTTTCAAATATTCGAAATGTCATTTGAATGCAGATGATTGTCAAATTTACCTCAGGGGCGGTTAGAATAATATATCTGAATGATTTATCCAACATATTAGACTAGTTTATATCTAATGGTGTCTCATTGAATATTACAAAGCGTGATTTTTTAGTCATCCTGATATTCACATTTATAATAAGATAATTCCATTTCAAAATCGCGTTAATACAATAATTTAGGCACTTGTATTAACACTAGATTCACGAGGGATTTCCAGATTATCAATGTACATATGTATTAAAATCAATTCTCCATTATATGGATTGAAACTCCATAAGAACACTTGGCCTAAAACCATTAGAATTTTGCTAGCTAAAACATTGGCAATCCCCCAAGTATAGGGGTACTTTGAACAACATAGCCAGATACTCTTGTATAAAATTATCAATAATCAAGTTCTTGTTTATTTATACAATAAAATAAAAATTGGTTACCGTTCCAATGTTTACAATCACTCTCCATTAATTACTTTGTGTACAAGTTGGCATCCGGTTCCGGTCCAGAGTCTAGAAGTATTAAAACTTTTGCTAGATTTAAAGTTTCATTGTTTGAATGTGTATGTTAAATAAATGTTGCTTAATTTTCGAGATTTACCAACTATAGAAATTTCTGGAATCGTGCATCAATTATTTTTTAAATTTTTTCCCGTTTTTGATTGGTTTAACGAACATTCTGTGTATTTACGGTACCGTCTATTACCAAGCATGTTTTGGATACAACCGCCACAGGTCACCACACTGACTTCCGAGACTGTCTTTAATCCGTCCAATAAAAGGCCACCGACTATTGGATGCACTGGAATCATGGCACGTCCGATAAAAAAGAGAACAAATTCTTAGCTCGGACTTAGGGCCCATGAATACCTGTCTACAATAATAACACGTTACAACAACAACAGGGAATTTTTGCTTTCAACACAAATTACACAGATTTGATCTTGTTTTTATGTTTATTGCCTTGCCAGAATTGTGTCTCTCATTAGATATGGTTTGTCCTCGATATATTTCAGTCGAGATAAAAATATCTGATGATGTAAAGGTAAATTGTAGGTAAACTCAAATCTGGTGATGACTACATTAGTGAAAATCAAAAATAAATTTGTTTTTTAAAATATTAATTGTTTTATTTCAATTAATTTTCGTTTAAAAAATTCAACAAGTGTTGAAGGTGAAGTTTAAGAATAAATCACAATTGTTGTTCGTTCAAATCGAAACAAAATCACATTCTGCACATGCTCTAAACGATTACCAATTGCTGACCGTTAAAAACGAATGGTCAAGCGACAAATTTGTTATGCTGTAAAATTAGGCATTGATTTTACAATGATATCATTTTATCGGCCTTCAAAGCCTAAACATCATGTTTGGTTTAGAACAGTTTTGTAAACGTCGAACCCAATACAAATTTTTTTCTAAATTTTATTGAAACGAATGACCTCGGTCATTGTAGCCTTTACATAATTATTTCCTAATTAGATTTCTGTATATACCACAATATTTTTTACCAATGATCCGTAAAAGCTCATAGAATTTTTTCTTCACAAAGAGTTTATGTAAAAGCGTTGAAGTAAAAACCACACTTGGGAAATTACTCACATAGAAAAATTCGCACGTTAAACTTAAGTTTTGAAATGACTGAAGATTCAGTTAAAGTTTCGGTTTTATTATTTCCTTTTCCGCATGGTTCTGAATTCGGTTCCTGAATTATTGAATCACTAGAACATTCTGTTTTAATTTCAAGTTTAAAAATATCTATCGAAACCAGCTAATGCTTTCATTCTGAAACCTGGATAATTTTGGTAGCATTTTATTTTAAACGTTTAAATACTACAATAATTAATAGAATTATGGAGATAGCGATTGAGAACCCATGAATTGAATATCGGTTTGATAGGGATTCTAATTGTAGTATTTCGATTGCATTTGTGTTATTTATATGAAGTTCATCCATCATTTCTAACGACAGCATTTTCTCGTTCTCGTTTTGCTTTGGGAATGGGTGTAGAATTGTCGGAAGGACTTAAAAATGTGATTCTTGTGAGGTGAAAAGTTTAACTTTTACCTTTATTGAGATATTTCGAAATTTTATCAGGAAAGTACCATTTAGGTTTTGAGATATGAATTATTAAAATTATTTAGAAGGATTATCCCCGGTGTTATTTCTTCTACAGTTGGAATATGTTGATTGTTTATAATATTGCAAACCGTTGGTATAGCTACTTCTGAAAATATTTGGAATACAAGTTGTATTTGATAAATTAATTACATTTTTTAAGTTATAAATTGACATCAAGTTAAATGTCTTGCATTTTTCATTTTTCATTCTCCTCCTCTCAGGTTTAATTTTTTAATTTTTCATTCTCCTTTTTTAGAATGGTTACATACTCGTATAATATTTCTGTGGCTACTTTATTTTTTTTTACTGGTGTTAGAATAATTTTTAATTTGCATTCAGTTTTCACTGACAGCTAGAATTATTATTATAATTTGGGTAAATCGAATTTTGTAGCTTCTAAAATGAAATGGAATTTCTTAAATTTTTCCCTTAATAGACTCAGAAATAAAAAGTCCACTAGCAATATTAGGATTTAGATATCTTTTGAAAATATTTATTAGGTCGGTTTCAGTATAGTTTGGTTGAGTGAAGATGTGCCTGGTATAGTTGGACGAGAAGAATGTTTTTATTTGTTAACGAGTTGATTTCGAAAGACATTGACAGGTACTTCTACTGATGGGATTAAATCGTGAGGGAATTTATTTCCAAAGGCGTTGCCAGTTTTGAAAGAGAATCTGCAGCAATATTAGATTTATTAGGTTTGTAAGTTAACTCGTACTTGTATTCTTCGAGTATGACCTTCCATCATTTTATTTTGCCATTAGTATTCTTATTACTAAGAACATACGTTAGCGATTGATGATCGGTGAGAATTTTAACTTTTCGTGAGCCGTGCAGATAATTTCTCAGAGAACTAAGTGCCTAAATTATCGCCAACATTTCCTTCTCGTTTGTGGCGTAATTTTCTTCGGTTTTACTTAGCGGAATCGAGAGGAACGGTATCGGTCTGTCTTCTTGCATTAGAACGGCACCGATTGCGAAGTTGGAAGAGTACGTGGTTAATTCAAGGTGTTTCTCGAAGTTGGGGTGAGATAACAATACTTCTTTTGAGACAAGAGTGTTTTTGTTTGTTTGTAGGGATGTCAGGGGTTTCTCGAGTTTTGTGTAATCTATAATGAAGCGGCGATAATATCCTACCAGCCTGGGATAGATTGATGATAGCCTGTGTTGATTTTTTTCGGATTTGGTTTTATTCCAACTGTTCTAACAATAAAACCCAAGAATTCTACTTCTCGATGAAGGAATTCGCATTCGTCCCATTTGACCTTCATATTGGTGGCTTCCAAAGTATATAGTATTATCTGAGGTGGTGCGTATTTCACCATTAATTCTGGTTGTACAAGTTAACTTTTTATCAGGATTAGCCAAAAGCTTAGGATATTTCTTTATAATGGAATCTAATTTTTGTTTCTGATCTTCACTGAGGTGTGAGATCCTGAGGTCAAGGCTGTTTATATTTTCAGTATTGTATTGCTTGAGTGGGATACTGATGTCTGGATAAATGGCCGTGAAGCCTCCGTTGGTATCGATAGGCTTGAAGCTTTCTCTATGAATCATTTCCTATAACTCCATTAAATGATTTTAAACTAGGGAGAATATAGAATTGAAGTTTTCCTGTGTTAAGTCCGAATAAATTTATATAAGCATGGTGAGTTATCTTAATGGTGCCCCCAAGGGAGCTAGCGATAAATGGATTTTTATTTAGAATTGGGTTTCGGACATCTTGAGGTTGAATATAATATTTACAAGTTCCTGTATCTATTAGAAATTTTAGGATCTTCCCGTTCCTAATTTTGAATTCGTAGTAAGGGAGCGAGGAGCGGTTTAATCTAAAAAAGAAATCCCTTCTAATTCTATGGTATCGTCGAAAGTAGGATTATCATGAGACTCTAGATAATCTTCGAATCTGTGCGTTCAAGTCTACGTTATTAGTTTTGTCATAACTTCTTCGCATCTTGTACGGTATGGTAAACACCGTTGGATAGGAGTAGTCTTTTATGAGGAAATTGATTATTTATTAGTCGATTAGCAAAGTTAACCTGCCTGGGTTGAATACTGCGACCTATATCCATAGGTTCAGGCTTGGCCGCTGTTTGAATGGATTTACTTGGGGTCTATTTGGTGGCTGAAATTGGTTTCGAAAATTTGAATTTGGTGGGAAAGAATATCTTTTGACTTGTTGAGGTGGAGTTTGAAAGAATGTGTTTTGAAGAATGATTCCACGGGGATTGTGGTAAAGTTGGGGATAGAATGGTCGCTGAAAATTGTAATTTTCGATGTTATTTCGCCTGGGTTATGATGGTTGTTATTGGCATAATGTGTCATAAAGTCTACATTTTAAAGTTTCAGACAGAGATGTAGTCTCTGAGGTAAATCGACTGGTTCTCTAATACTTAGTAATCGGGGTTAATCACCTTGCAATCCTCTGTTAAAGGTGTCTAAAGCTTTATCTCGATAGGATTGGGTCATATTGGGACATATGTTGGTACACTTTTTGGAAAAATTCTGGTATTGTCTTATACTAAGGTTGTCATCTGGTATTTTAGGGTACCCAGGTCCCTTTTTTCCACATAATGCAGGGTTAAACGCTTTTAAATTTTATTCCAATTTAATGGTGTGCCCTGTTATCTTATTTCTGATAACACTCAAAATACCGTAATATTTTGGCTTTCCTTTCAAATTTTCATATATTTTCAAAATCCTATCAATACTTGTTTTTCCACGAGCTGGACTCGCCTTGTTGCCCAGAGAAATCTCTCAGGCTTTTGACTATATCGGAAATTTTATCTAACTCGTTAAGATTTAGGTTAATAATATTAGTGATGATGTCTGGCTGGACCTTCTCTGATTAACACCTCTCTGACTATGTTGGAAATTTGTTCAGTCAGATCCGTCATCCTTAGTGGTTGATTACCACTACTTGAACTAGGAATTGGCTCTAATGGGGAAGCACAAAGTAGGTTACCGTTTGTATCTTTACCCGTCATTATTTATTATAAATTCAAAATGTAATATAATTTATAATAAATTTTTGATCACTAAATTTGTGTAATAGAAATATGGTAAAAGATCACTCATTTTGTATACAATATAACCTAATTTGCGTAGGCTATTATATGTAGTAGGGCAGTATCGGTCAGTATCGTACGCATAGAATCAAAAATGATCTATTCCATTTTTAAAAATTTTTCACTTTTAAAAACTAAACTATTCCGCTCCAATTTATACCAAAAACAATCTATTCCAATAAGAAATATATCCGTTAAAAACAAACCACGCCTATTCCAAACTTTGGCGGGAAATTTTTTATGTCAAAAAGTATTTCTTACAAAGTGGTTGATTTGTACAAGCTGCTTCAGTTTTAAAATTTTACATTTTAGTAAGTAATTTATAACTATTCTTTGAAAAATAAAATTAAGAAATTAATTGATTAAAATACTAATTTATTATGAATATTATATAGGAAATGGACTCAGTTGAACCGCCCATTATCACCCAACATTCTCGTAGAAAAAAAATTAATATTCCCAATCGAAAATTTTCAATGGCTAAAAGGTAGGCTATTGTTTGATTACAATGTACCTCTTAAATTATAAGAGTACTAATATTATTTCGATTCACATCTAGATACAAAAGACAAAGGTTACCGGAGATGTCTAATTGCAAACGCAATGATTGGAGTTCTTTCAAGTGCTGGCAACTTAAAATGGGCGACGCACGATACTTTTCAGATGGTTTTTATAATAGTCACTCGAAACAAGCACAAGATGCTTTTATTTTAAAATATTGTACGTTAGGAAAACCACTTAGAACAGATCGCAATTCAAAACACGGTGCCCGTAAGGGATTCTCCGGTGTCGCATAAGACGGCGGAGATTTTAAAGGAATCCAACTATAAGGTTATCTGGCTGTTTGGAGCCGTGTACTTTCGCCCCAAAAAGGAAAGAGAGAGGAGTAACAGGGCTGAGAGGACATAGGTACCAACAGCAGGTAAAGCAGGGCTAAATCGCTCCGTGGAAAGAGCGGCTGGTTACCCCAGCCAGAAAGACCCGGGAGCAAAATGACCCAAACAAGCCAGGAACCTCAGGCACTGCACGTGGAGAACGCAGACCTGAAAAGGGGAACAAGCCTGGCACAAAACATGGGTTGAACTCACAGAGTTCCACCAAACCACCAAGCCGTGCTAATAGTAGCAGCACACAGGGCGGCTCATTGGAGGGCCCGAAAACATAAAAAAAGGGGGTATGTACGCGTCTGTAAGGTGCGTACAAATACAACCAACCTACATAGATCCAAGGCCGCCACATCTATGCTGAGTCGCCTTTTCAACACAAACAACTGGGACATAGCGCTTATCCAAGAGCCGTGGACCAACAATGGAAGTAGGTGTAGCTGACGCTACATTTACCAGACATGTTAACACCATTATTTCCAAGTCGTATATTATGTTGGGCTTTATTAAACGAAACTGCAGGTATTTTAGGGACCCGATAACCTTGACATCACTGTATGTCTCGTTCGTCCGGTCTATTTTGGAGTGTGCATCTTCAGTTTGGGGATCATCCTACCACTGTAGGAATATGTGTCCTCCCACCTTATCAAGATCGATGTAATCTTTTGAAACTGCAACGTTTAGACTATTGCCGGGACGTAGCTTCCGCGCTGTAAGTGTGCGATATCATTAATTCCCGTATCGATTGTACCGAGCTACTCGCACGTCTAAAAATCTATGCTCCCGAACGCCGAATGCGTCAGCGTGATGAGCTTTAACTCATTGACCTGATGCCAACAAACTATGGTCTTTCGTAACCGATCCCGAGAATATCACGGGTGTTCTATTCAGTTTTTGACATTTTTGATTTTCACTTGTCGAAAGATTTGTTCTAAAATGTTTTATTTAAGTTTTTTAATAATTGTAGCTAGTAGTAATTGTTTGTACCGATTGTAGTCACTATAGGTATCAAATAAATAAATTAATTTTGTTCCAATCGAAACGTCAGCTCTTAATAAAAATTTTATTAAATAGACTAAAAGACCTGTTTGTTTTATTCAATTTACAATCTCAATTTTGTTTAAAAAAAAAAGACTTTGCTTGCGAAAATAATTTTTAAATCCAGGTTTACGAATTTAAAAAAAAAAAAATGGAATATATTCCTGAATTACAAATTTAGTCGACCAGTAAGCACAGCTTCCGCATTCCGAAATTCGTGTTCCTATTTGTAAAATTGTTTCTGCCATACACAAAAAGTTCGACAATTGATTAAATAAGGGCGTTATATATATTTCTCTGTCTAGAAAGATTACAATGAAAAATCACCAATTAGTTGGTCGTGTGGATTTTCAATCAATCAAATCAACCAGAACACAATATTTTTAGAAGAACTAAAAAAAAAATGACTTGCGGGCATCATTCATTATCTTGCGTTTCCACCGCACAAAAATTATTCTAAGAATCAAAAAGGGATTTCGAAATAATTCTTATTTTTTGACGAATAATTGATTTTTCTTCTAATTATACCCCAAAAAAAAAAAAATTTTTTTTTTGGTTAGAAATTTTAAAATAACAAACAAGTTCAGCCAATTAAGTAGGTACATGTATATGTGTATATACCAACATAAAACCTCTTCTATATTATTAACATTATCATAATTATATGATTTCACAGAAAAGCTTTTAAAGCTTTATTTAGGTCTATTAACTAAAAACACAGCCCTTTTCGTTTGTTTCAGACTTTTTTTGTTCATTAGTAATTTATAATTTATTTTAATTATGTAATCTTAAAAATTAACTTCTCGTTAATCATATTCCTGGGTTGTTTGTTTATGTTAACAAGTAAAAGTCTTTCCAAGTTTAGAAAACTTTGCTAGCAGCATACCGCCGTGCAAACAAAAAAAGTACTAAAAACTTTTTAATGGAATTCAAGGGAAAATAAAACACACTTGTTGTACAAGAAAAAAAAAATGTATCGATAGAAAATTGTTAGGCTATTGTCGATATATTTATCCAGCAAATTATTATTTTCAAACCCATTAATAATTAATAACGACGTTTCAGAAGAAGGGTTTAGGATATCAAAAATTAATATAAAACAAAACCTTATTTAATTTCTCCTTAAATATAATCCTCAATTAAAATAATTTATTTTCTATATTATGCGTGTGCGTGTGTATATATAGGCCTCCGCAAATCAATTTGTGTTATTTTTCCTTTGTTGTTCTTTTAGATTTATGTGCTTTTATTTTTGAATATTTAAAATACCAAAAAATTAAATAATAAGCTTTTTTGTTTGTGTGTACTCAATTTATTCTCATATAAATTATGTAATCCCTTTAACTAAATCAAATTCATGATATCTATAATTTATAAAAGATTAAGTTTAGTAATCTAATGAATATAAAAAAAAAAAAGGTTGTGTTTGGTGTCTGCCTCATATTATAATATGGGTGTGTGCACTGTGGTTTAGGATAGTGTTGATTTTTTATGGTTTTAGTATAAACTTAATCGAACTTAATTTGATTTGGATTGACGAGACTACTGGATACAGCATACATCAACGAATTTTTTTTTGGTAATCTCTAAAATCCCGGTTAAGTTATAAATCATCCTTACCAGTATTGAATATATACAGAAAAACCGTTAAAAATTTGGCTTAATGATGTTTTACGTTCAACTTTACATTTTCACTTTACGCTGTAAGTAACATTATTGTTAGCTAGTTAATTTAAGCTAACTGTGTTCAGCTAATATTTAGATGAGTGAGACCAAGTTCGAGTTGCTCTCCATTCTTAACAGCTGTAGTAGTTTATTTTCAAATGATAAACTTTACATTTTTATCCATGTATGTTTACGCCATGTTAGTTGTTTGTCGAAGTGAATACCTAAATATTTTACGCTGAGGTACATCCTGGTTATTAATTTGTATTGGTGGACATGAACCTATTCGCATTATAAAGATTACATGATAAGATTTAGCATCATTTACTTTAATTCGTAATATTTTCATCCAGGCTTGAATACTGTTAATATTCTCCTGCAGAATTTTTGTAGCTTTATTGGGGTCTTCATGTGATGAGAGTACTGCCCTGTCGTCTGCAAATGTTGCGACAGTTACTTGATTGTTTGAAGGTATATCTGCGATATATAGTAGATATAATATCGGAGCAAGTATACGCTGCCCTGTGGTACACCAGATTTAATTGGGCGAACATTTGTATACGCATCTTGATGTTTTAATATAAAATATCTATTCAGATGTATGATGTTAATATTCTGTAGAAATCATGTATAAATCATGTGGCAAGCTTGGACTATCTCCATGAATAAAACTGAACAACATTTGTTCTCCTCCAGGCCTTCTTCAATTATTTGAACTATTCCGTGTTCTTGCAAGCTTATAGATCTGTACGACGTACGAGTAGCTTCTTCTGGAGGCTTGCCTTGTTTTGGTATTAACACTTAATGGACGGGTTGTTTTTCTCTATCTTTCTCGGTTTCCGGACACTAAATTAAATAAATTATAATTAACATAATTATAAAATAATAAATTAAATTAAAACATATGTTTAGAAACGTACATAATTATTATTTTTTTTTTAAATTGGAATGAAAAACGTAGATCTACGTGCCCACGTCCGTTAAGTGTTAATATTACTTTGAAAATTTCGATTGTATTGGGAAATATCCTGTTCTGGTTATAAATCGAATACCCTTGTCTGATAAGGTCATAACCTGGGGCCTTTTTGGGATTTAACCCTCTGTGTAACACAGTTTTGCTTCTAACATATAAAACTTCGTGATAGCATGATTCATCTGCAATTATGCTTCCAAGAAGGTTTGAATGTTGTTATTCTCTGCATCTGTACTTTCTGACGGATTTGATTGAAATACCCTTTCAAAATGGTCTGCAAATACTTCAGCCTTTTCGTCGTTATTTCTAGCCCAGGGGCCGTCACTTTTACGTATCGGTGGAATATGCTGTTGTTATTGTTTCAGCTTCTTAGTCGCCTTCAACGGCGAATAATCTGTGTTTTCTTTTGGTGAGATTTGCGATAAATATTCTTGAATTGATTGGTTTTTCCATTGAGAATCAGTTCTTTTAACTGTTTGTTGGCTTTGTCTAGTTTACGTTTATCTCCCTCTATTCGATATCGTTGCCATTGCTGTCTTAACTTTCTTTTCTCCTCAATCATTTTCTTGACAACATTCGAACTCTCGCCTTCCATTTGGGATATTATCCATCATATTATTCATTAATTTTTCCATCATAATTTCCTACCATTGTGTAGATGACTGCTTGGGTAGTGGTTTTTGATTTTTTGAATTGTCATTATCCATTGATAAGATGGATTCGGTTTTGTAGCGGGCTGCGGCTTCTCCACTATTTTCTCTCTCTTGAACTTCTTTAAACACAGCTCATGTTTTCTTTTCACATTTATTTGTGAGATGTTCACTTGTACATTTCGCACATCTGGGCTTGTGATTGCAATAAGATTTGGTATGTCCGTATCTTTGAAAAGTAGTGTATTGAACCACTTCACGGTTGACATATATCATTTCAACTTGTATAACTGAATGCATCAGTCTACTTATCGAATGTATTTCTTCATTTGATTTGCTCATTTGAAGGTCAACTTTAAAGAGTGGGATTGGCAAGCACTTTGCCAGGTTAAATAACTCACTTTTCAAATTTTTAATGTTAATTGATGGATGGAAATTTCATATGACCATCTGGTAGGTTTACTTTCGGTTGGAACTACTGAAATTCGATGTTTCTCTCCATTTGGGCTATAATCAGCAATGAGTGCACTTCTGCATATGTTAACTGGATTTCAACGTAGCTTCAATTATATTCCCTTAACAAGACGGTTAAAGGGTTGATTCTTTCTACACCTCTCACAAATATTGGTGGCGCCATTATTTTTTTGGGTTGGGGCGATTCTTCGACTTCCTCGGGTAAACTATGAAATCCAGTAGATAAAGGCACTGCAGGTTACGCTAACCAGTAATCATTTATCTTTATTTGTTTCCATTTGGTGTTTGGTGTAATTGAACTCGTACCCCTCCCCCTTTTGTTGGCCGTGACCCATCTTTCGTTATCTTCAGATGTTGATATGGACGGTTTGTGAACACAGTTGGATTGCTCGACACTTCGGAGTTAAGAGAATTATATGTTTGGGCGACATCTGGGAATAATTTAATTATTAAAATTATATGTTTTCTGACGAATGATACATTTGTGTCATTCGAAGCGAACTTTGGGGGAGTTCGTGGAGTTGTTGATGTTTTTTAAAATAAATCGGACTCGGACATTACAATGCATAATGACCTACAATCTAGGTCATTAACACCTAGCAAACATAAACTGTGATCAATTATTTATGGTTACACTTTTATGAGGAGAGATTGAGATGAGTGTTCGGATGAGTGTTCGGATTCATCGTTAGTGGTCGTGTAATGACACCCAATCTTGTTGAAAATTACCCATCAACAACGTTATGCTTGAAATTAAATGTTATGAATTAATTGTCTACTTTCTGGTCGGTATTCGTTTTATCTGCCTTTCAATGAAAATATAAGTTTACTAGGGTCATCAAATGCTTCCTCACTTGATCAATTTTTTGCTCTAGAGAAGAGGTTAGTTCGCAAACTGGAAATTTATCGTCAATATCGAGAATTCATCAGCGAGTATATATCTCTAGGTCATATGACATTAATTCAAAATCATGGTATTATTACTAGTGCATATAAAAAGGCATTCTAGTTACCTCACCACTACGTCATTTAAAATAGTAGCACAACTAAACAATTACGAGTTATATTTAATGTATCTTCAAGTTAAAATTATCTCTTAATGATGGTTTACTGTAAAAACGGTTTATTATCTGGTAGACAGATCATCCATTGGCCAATTTTAATTTTTATAAACTATTTACAGTGACGTGTGGAACTAAAAGTGCTCCATTTCTAACGACACGCACATAATTTTAAGCTTGAGATGGAATTACATATTTCGTTTCCAATAGCTTCGAAAATTTTCACGAATGACTTTTATGTGGATGACTTTGAAATCTGAGTTACTAGAACTACTAGAAAAGAGTGGATTTCAATTACGAATGTTTTCTTCAAATGTACCTATTCTTTTGTCCCTTTCTGAGCCTTCGTCGAACATATCATTCGGTGATGAGTTCGAAATGAGTTTTTCTAAATTCTCATTAGAATCTATTTGTACGAAGCGAAATACGCAGTTGAAAAAATTGCATTACGACTTATGTAATGCAAATTATTATTAAATTGTAAAGTATGACTGCGTTAAAATGAATTTTAATGCAATTATGAGGATTTCTAAAGCAGTATTTGCATTAAAAAATATTTTATAATACAACTATTAAACATTTTAAAGCAACCTGCTCAAATTTAAAAATTATACCAACATAAAATTCGCTAAAATAAGCGGATTTAAATGTATATATGAATAATAAGATCATGCGCGAGTTTTGCATTACTGGTATAAAATTCACTAAATCAAACCGACTACATGACATATAACTTAATAAATCTTTAATAATTCAGTTTTCCGGATTCGAAAATATCTATTATGTTTTAACGTAAGCTTTTCAGTTCTTAATTTATAAGATATTATCTCTCTGAGATTTCGACCCTCAACCTCAAGGCACCAAAAACAAAGAACAACCCCGGAAAAACAAAAAAAATCGCTAAAATTACGGAGCTTTAAATGCAACTTGCTTTAAAATTTAATACTTCTAAAATATTTTATTAATGCAGTATTTGATAAATTTTAATGCAGTTGATTGACGTTTCTCCTACAATTTGCTTTAAATTCTAATGGAATGTTACTCTAAAATTTAATCTAATTGCTGTATTACAAATCAATGCAAATTGTTTCAAACTAATTCTTAAGGCTTTGTATCATTTTGTAATGCAACCTTGCACTGGACCAACTGTAATGCAATTTGCATTACATAAGCAATATTTTTTCAACTGTATATATTGTCAGATATTTGCCGGGTACTTGATCCGTTAGGGTTGTGCTGCATAATAATATATGCGAAAATTATAATTGAGACCATTTGGAAGCTTCACAATGTAGAATGGGATGACATCATTGCACATCATGTTCATGATGATTGGATAGTGTTCAACAATTAATAGCACTCAATCGAATTACAGACCCACGATGTATCTTAGTACCAAATTTGAACAAAACTTTAGCTTATATAACTCTCTTTTGGCAAAGATAACTCTACTTCGAATAAAATCTGAATCTTCTAAATTTTCTAGGTTTGTGGCAAATAGATTCACGCAAATAAAGGAACTTTCATTAAAAATTGGCTTTGTTTCGAGAGGCCTAGTGCCAGATAAACTTCTGAAACATAGTCTGTAGTAATCTGATTTTTTTTTTTTTTTTTTTTTTTTTTTTTTTTTTAAATTATTTTATTTTTATTTTACAATCTTTGGTTACATAATTCGAGGGTTCGATAAAATCTTACAACTCTAATATCTTTTAAATGCCATAAAAAAAAAGAAAATATTACTTTTATAAATATTATTTATTGAGGGGGAAAATTGACAAAACCCTCTAGGAAATGACTATATAAAATACGAGAATGAACGAAACCTGGGTTAAGTTCAGCTTAGTGCATTTATTAATGGATTGTCATGAAATGAAATGTTATTATTGAATTTATTATTAATTTTATTAATGAATTCAGATATATATTCGATATCGCTAATTTGGTGTATGCTTTGTGTCCTGTAATACCAAGGTTTATTATGTATCATTTTAAGCAGTTTATTTTCACAAACCTGTAACTTATTTCGATGTGTCAATGCGCAATTACTCCAAATTGGACAACCGTAAGATAGGATTGATCTAAATATCGATTTATATAAAATTAATTTGATTTTAGTCGAAAGTTTTGAGCTTCGATTAATAAAAGAGTACATGATTCTGGTGTATTTGTTAACCTTTTTAATGCTATAACTTATATGTTTAGAATATGTAAGCTTACTATCCAATATTATACCGAGATATTTAATATCATTTTCAAATGGGACCTTATCAACGCCCAGTTTCAATGGTCTGTTTGGTAAAAATGAATGGCTGCGTCTTTTAGTGAAGAAACACGCTTGTGTTTTGTTTGCATTATGTTTAATTCTCCATTTGTTATAATATTTAAGTAAAGTTGTGAATGCAGATTCCAATCTAAACATAATTAATTTTGGGTTTATACCATGAGACATTACTGCAAGATCATCAGCGTATAAATAAATTTTGCAATTACGAAATTGGGGTATGTCATGTGTAAAAATCTTGAATAATAGGGGACTTAACACTGCACCCTGTGGGACTCCCGCTGGGATTGAGAACTTTTCAGAATAATGATTTCCTATCTTAACCTTAAAGAATCGATCAGCTAAATAAGATTGCAATATTTTAATAAGATAAATGGGAAAATTTAGCTGTATAAGTTTATAAATTAATCCCTGATGCCATACACTATCAAACGCTTTCTCGATGTCAAATAAAATTACACCGGAAGAATGTTTCTTTTGCAAGTTTTGAGAAATATCATTAGTTAAACGTTTCACTTGATGATTGGTAGAATAGCCCCATCTGAAGCCAAATTGCTCATCAGGAAGAACATTATTTATTTGGCAGAATTTTTCTAACCGCTTTAGTAATACAATTTCAAAAACTTTACTCAATGTGCATAGGAGACTAATTGGCCTATAGTTAGTAGGCATAGAGTGGTCTTTTCCAGGCTTAGGTACAGGCACAACTATACCAGTCTTCCAAGCTTTAGGGTAGTAGTTAATTTTAAGGCATGCATTTATTAAATATGTCAAAAAGACAAAACATTTTATAGGGCATTTTTTAAGTAATATGTTGCTAATCTGATCTTCACCCGGGCTTTTACTATTTTTGAACTTTTTGACAATAAATTTTAACTCACGGGGCGATGTATACGGTACTTCATTAACAATAAAATTACGGCTACTGAGAATTTCAAGTGCGTCCTCTACATCATGAGAAGTGCTAGAGTCACTAAGTAGATTTGATATATTGTGAGATTTATGTAGTTCTTCAGCAATAACTTTTACCTTTTCGTTATTTGTAATTAGCATACGGCCATTACTAACAATAGGCGGTAAAGAGGGAGTTTGGTTCTTGACAACCTTACTTAATCTCCAAAATGACTTAGTACTATAATCAAAGGTTTCCAGATACTGGTTCCATTTCTTACTACGATGTTCAACAATTTTCATATTCACATATACTTTTAACTGCAAATACATTGTTTTCTGGAATGGTCTTCTTTCACGTTGAAATTTCCGACGCCAAATATTTTTGATTCTTATAGCTTTTAATATATCATCTGGTAATGATAAGTCAGTATGTTTCGAAGTTTTAATTCTAGGAATTGATTGATTTTTTGCGAAATCTATAATGTCTGTTAAAAGTTTAACACCAGAATCTATTTGATTGGATGATTCAAAAGCATTAGATATAGAAGAATTCAAAGCTATGCGGCTATTGACAATTTGTTGAAATTTAGGCCAATTTGCTTTAGAGAAACATGGAAAATTATTTTCACTATCAAATTTAACTGTGTTAGTTTTAATGTTAAATATAACTGCAAGATGATCGGATGCTAAATCATTGGAAGCGTGTACTTCATCAATTATATGGTCTATGTTAGTTAAGATTAAATCGAGCATGGAGGAGCAACCTTTACCGGAGGCAGGATAAAATGTATGTGTGGAAGGAAATTTTACTTTAAAATATTGCTTCAAGAGCTCCTGATATAAAATTTTTCCAGTTGAATTAGCCCTAACACAGCCCCAATGAGTATGCCTTGCATTGAAATCCCCGCAGACAACAAAATCACCAGAATCATGTGCACATATCTTTCTAATATCACTTCTAAAATAAGACTGTATGACCTTATTAGTTCTTTTACTCGAGAAGTAGCAGCAGTATAGAGTAAAAGGCGACACATCTGAATAAATTTTAATACTAACCGCCTCAATGACCCTTGTATTAACGTAAGGCAACAACTGATGTTTAATTTTTTTGTTAACAAAGATAGCAACTCCACCACCACCTCTATCTAACCTATCCAATCTATATAATTTAAAATTTGAATTCGATAGTATTTTATCAGATGGTTTGAGCCAGGTTTCATTCACCATTAGTATGTCAATTTTTTGTTTTTCTAAAAAATTATAAGTTTCGATTAATTTATTCTGAAGATGTCTGGCATTCCAAAAACATACTTTTAAATTATTTACCTCTTCCATAAAGATACTTAAAGGACATCTCAATAATTATTCGTAGTTGATCCTCCGGCTTTGTACACTTTGCAACCTCAGAAAGAACATCAACAATGATAACCGTTAATTCTTCACTATTAAATAGGTTCGATGAGCTAGAATCCTTTGATTGCATCATTGTAGACTGGCTTGTAAAATTTGAATAAAATTGTTTACTCCTTTCCGACGGTTTGTATCGAAGTTCAGGAAAATTTTGTTTGGTTGCATTCACTGTTGAAAATGGCAGACCACGTTCACGCATTATTGGTTTACGTTGTTGAGCTTTACTGATATATTCAATATAAGTCTTCCTGCTGGGACAGTTAATACTGTTGGATACATGTTCTTCCCCACAATTTGCACACTTAAAAGGTTTCTTATCCACATTATCCTTATTACTAGCAATAGGGCATGAGTTACTACTATGTTGCTCGCCACAATTCAAACATTTGATGTCCAAGTAACAATGACTACTTCCATGGCCATACATTTGGCATTTCCTACATTGGGTTGGGACACGTCTGTTAGGAGAGTACGTATTCCAATTAACAATGATGTAATTTATAGATTTGAATTTTTTAAGTTCATTAATGTTGGTGGCTTTTTGTTTGAAATATAACAGGTAATTAGTGTAATAAATCGTATTTGACTTTTTGATGGTAATTTTTTTGATGTCATACGGTATAGGTATTTTCTCATTTACTAATTCTTGACGAAATTCATCAACTTCCACATTTGGATAACCTTTGACGATTATTTTATATGGTTTACTATCGTGAGTAGCATGGCTAAAAAATTTCACAACAGCTGATTTTAATACATTTAACAACTCATTGTACGTTACAAGGTTATCACAAAAAACTTTTACACCAATAGATATTATTTTGGTTTTGAAATCTTTTATCTTTTTGGATGATAACAATCCTATTACTTCTTTAATTGATAAATTAATTATCGTTACAGGTGGTATGTGCTGTTTTATGCTATTTTTATTATTATTACTGTTTTTATTTATTATTATTTCATCTTCACATTCAATGTCATTTAGATTTTGATCCACTTGTAGCGGTGAGAACGAGTTTTGTGATAATACGTTCAAACCACTAGTATTATAACAGGTATCAAAACTCATAGTTTTAATTAGTTTAGAACTTTTAGTATTAGATTCACTATCACCTAAAGGCGGCCCATCCGGGGCCACCCTCTTATTTCCACTAGATGCACTCAGAGTTAAACTGAATTCACTTAAAAATGATTACGGCGTTTACACTCAGTATTTATTATTTAATATTAAATTTTTATTGTTTGCAGATAACACAATGATAGGTCTTCACTGTTCGACTGAACATTTAAGAATCGAGTGTAGTAATCTGATAGTTCATTTCATTTTTAATTGTCCGAAAAATTATAATACAACTATAAGCCCATATTTATTCAATGTGGATTTTCAAATGAATTCCTCAATATCGGTTTGTATTGCTGTGACCTTAAAATATATTCTAAGATTTAAAAATATTATCAAAGTTAAAGGACAATTAATAATTACCGGTGAGCTAACAGCTACCGAACTAAGTACTTCGAAAATCGGACTTGTAAAACTCTGTCAACAAACTGTATGTTATAATGGGATCCAACACCTTAAACAATATGAATGTGTTCAAAATTAGAGCCGAACTTGTACTACTCTAAAACATTTCCATTAGTGTTATGTGGCGCTCAAATGATGCTGAATGATTTGAGATCTAACTATTGGATTATAGGAGATACTTTGGTTTTCGAAATTTAGAATTTAGTTTTAAAGAAGCGTTTAGAGCTTTATGAGCCCTTAGATGCTAAAATCAACTAACTAAAAAATTTTCTCACGCGGCACTTGAAGCATTTCGGTTTCGAACTATAGCGTTTATTTTATTGTTGTTGTCAGATCCCTCATTATTTCAAAAACCTATGATTTCGACTTTTATAGTACCGTACGTGACACTTGAAGTTATTCGGTTTTAGATTCTAAGGCCCAAATACCCATATTTCGTTTGTGGGTTAAGATTGTCAAAATCCTAAATGAGATTTGTTTGTTGTCAGATCTATTGAAACTTCATTTTCGAGATTTGGCTTTATTTTGTGCCATATTTATTCATAGTTTAGCTAGGTTAGATTATCACTATAAGTAGTTTAGCACAATTGTACAGAACTTCATAAACTTAACACCTGAACCCAGTTAAAAATGAACAATGACTTAATCAAAATTAAAAAAGTAAAATTTGAAGCAACTCAGTTCCAAATTTTAGCATTTCTCTTAAATTCTAATTTACGTACATTTGTTGTGGTCAAAATCCTAAATAATACGTTGTTGTGGTGTGGATTCATTAAAATTTCACATACCTGTGAGGTTTATTTTCTTTTGTTGTGTTTCGTGAAGTTTAGTCGGTTACTTCTGTCTAAAAATCCTGTCAAAACCCATTCTCCTCGACGTTTTGGAACCAGTGAGTCTGAAAAAGCAACAAAAAATAATGTCCGTCTGTCTATCTGGACGTCTGAATGTCTGAATGTCTGGAGATCTGAACGTCTGGATGTCTGGATGTCTGGATGCCGTACCCATATGGTATCTCGAGAACGGCTTGTCCGATTTAGATTTTTTTTTCACCAATCTGTTTCGGTCAAGTTGGAGATTTGAAAAGCTTTCGGAAACTGTACGTCAACTGTAGTTGGTGCCGGATTTCTATGGCTCAAGGAATTCGTGTGAAATATATAATTCACTATTAACAAAGGAAGCCGACAAAAGTCTATTTCTACAGATTGTAAAAGCAAAGCTTTCAGGTCGAGCCTATGAGTTGGTGTAATATAGGACTATTGAAAGCTGGGAGGACTTGAAAAACAATTAACTACCCAATTTGAAGACTCAAGGTCCATCGAGCGACTTCAACTTGAGTTAATTAACCTTTCGCAAGAGAGTGGCGAGGATGTTAGATCTTTTTCTCTTAGAATAGATAAAACCCTGTAAAGCCTTAAATAGTGCGTGTATTCGTAAGGAAGGAAAAGAAGCTAGTAATGTCATTCATAATTTGAATGAAGCAACAGCGTTAAGATCATTTCAAGATGGGCTTAACTAATCGATTTCGACGATTGTTAAAGCTTGTCGGTTTGGGACATTAAAAGAAGCAATTGACAAGGCAATCGAAGAAGAAATGGTAGTAATGAACAAGTCTAGATTACCAAAAGTGCCAAGTTTCAAGAATTATTATCAAAAATGTCAGTTGTGCTTCAAATCGGGTCATGTCGCGACAAAATGTTTTAAATACAATAAACCTAGCATGTCTTACTCACAATCTATATCAAAATTTGTATATATCCCTAACTCAGACTATACTAGTGATATAAAAGTGGCCAATGATATTACAAACAATAGAAACCCCATTAGGTATCTATATTGCAAAAATTTGGGTCACATGCTGAAAGACTATCGTAAGAGAATGTACAACAACCAGAAGCGGGATAGTTTTAATTCATTGACTTTGTCGCATTTACAAACAGAGTTTACATTGCGGGAAACGAAAGAGAACTCGAACAGGCAAAGACGGATACAGTTGTCCGAGTTCAAAACATAGAAATATAAATCTGTATTCAACATCTACAATCAACACACATCCTACCTTATCAAAATTGTTTCGTAATCATCCAGAAACGTTGGAAAATCAAATTTATGTTAATTCTAGTTTAGCTCAAAATTCTGTGACACCAAATTGCGATTATTCATCTACCCTATGAGAAGTAACTAAAATCGGTAATAATTCACAACAAATACTCTGTCAGTCATCAATCAGTTCGCAAAAATCGGTGAATTCGAAATTCATTAAATTTAGACTGGATCTATCAGAAAATTCATATTTATATTTTATAATAGATACTGGGGCAGATTTTAGTCTAGTAAAAAAATCATCGGTAAATCAAGAAACGGTGTGTTATACGAACGATTATCACATAAACATCGGAAAAATCAAAATAAATTTCGAATCGGTAGATTCCTATGACATATTATGTGCTATTGAAAATTTGAAACTGAATGTACAGGCAAGATTATATAAACTTCGCCAGAATCTTGACCTTAGTCACCTTAACGAGAAAGAAAATCATCCATCGAAGAAATTTGCAGTAACTTTAATGATGTATTTTATCTGGATGGCGATATTCTGTCAACAACTAATGCTTGTTATCATAAAATTCCTACTAACGAAAATACACAACCTATCAATGAAAAACAATATCGTCTCCTGGAATCAACTAAAGCCAAAATAAACGACCAAGTCAACAAAATGCTACGCGATAAAATAATTGAACCGAGCATGAGTCCTTGGAACTCACCATTCTTAATAGTACCGAAAAAGTCCTCAACCGGCCAGCGATCAGTTTTATCCGTTGCCCAACATAACAGAAATCCTCGATCAATTTGGAAAAGCAACGTACTTTACAACGCTCGATTTGGCAAACGGATATACCATCAGGTTAAACTACATCTTGCCGACAAACAAAAAACAGCCTGTAGTACTCGAGCAGGTCATTTTCGTTTTGTTCGTATCCCTTTCGGGTTAACGGGTGCGCGCCAATAACGTTCCAAAGACTAATGAATAACATATTATCCGGATTGAATGGTCTCAGATACTTAGTGTATCTAGATGACGTTGTAATTTAAGCCTACGATCTTCACGATCACACGATCGCAAAACTAATCGGTGTACTAAAACGCTTGCGATTCTTCAATTTAAAGGTACAGCCTAGCAAGTGTCATTTCCTAAGAACCGAAATCATTTATCTGGGGCATATAGTAACCCAGAGCGGAACTAAACCCGATCCAGCTAAAATAAACGAAATAACAAATTACCTTATACCGTCTACGATAAAAGATATAAGATCTTTCCAGGGATTTGCCGGTTACTACCGTCGTTTTATAAAAGATTATTTTAGAATTTCAGAACCATTAAATCGATTATTACGGAGGACCACAAAATTTGAATGGAATGCTCATTGTGATGAAGCATTCACAAAATTAAGGCAAGCGGTTATATCATCGCCTGTCTTACAACATCCCGATTTTGAGCGAACCTTTATTCTACCCACTGATGCCAGCGATTACGCGATTGGGGCAATATTATCACATGAATTTGAAAAACAAGATCTACCAGTCACATTCGCGAGTCGGCTTCTGAATGACACAGAACGAAATTATTCCACAGCGAGGTGAGGGTTTGGTTTGGCGATTAATTTGGTGATTGGGTTTAGAATTATGTTGCGATTGAGCTGGAGGTTGGTTGAGCTGAAGATTGACTTAAGAGATTCATTTCGGGATTAATTTGGGAGCTGAATTAATCAAGACCGAAGTTCTGGCCACCTCATGAGGTTTCCGCCATTTATATTTTAGTAATTAAAATATAGTTATACGCAGAGCTTTATGAGCTTTCACAAACTGAATTTTCACAAATGAACTGTCACCACAATCCAATAATACAGTGAATTTCACATAACGACATTGAGAATCCGTTTTTATAATCGAATGTCGAATTATATACGAATTTTAGTTATACGAGTAACAATATAAATCAGATCGAGCGAAATGTTGTTATATCCGAGGGCGTTATAAGTGAATTTCACTGTAATAATCTTTATGTGCCACTTATATTTGGTATGTTATTAAATGTTATGAATGGGTCGCTCGCGAGCTCCTAATTGAATGTTTTTTAAACATGTGTTTTAAGCAATCGTTGTACATGAAGCTTTTAGCAAATTTTTAACATAACTAAATTCGTGGATCGAAACCAAAAATAAACCAAACAAATATTTATGTTTTCTTTTATAAAATCATTAAAATATATGTCTACATAAAACAAAGAAATGAACATAAATTCGTGTCAACCTAAAATTACAAAATGTATTCAAACAACAAATAATAATTTTCAACCCATAAAATTTCCACAGAGAGCTTTTATTTTGCTGAATATGGGATTAAAACGATAATCTTATTCTGTATATTCGGGGCAGAGCTTTTTATAGAGAGAGGATGAGAATAAATAACATTTTTATTTGTTTTTATTTTATTTAAGCAAAAGACAATTTTTTATGTAAATATGTGTAAGCATATGGAAAGGTGGTTGATCTTTAAGGTTTCTTAAATTAAATTTGAGAAATGACTAAATCGTGCTTTTATACAAAAATACACAAAAGAGAAAAGGTTTTTATGCTTTTATTTAGAAAAATGTATTCAATATATATATAGATTATGGAATTGATTTGATATCCTTTAGGCAAAGGGTATGACTGATGGTAGGCACGAATGACAAATTCATAAAATTTCAATTCATCAACCGTGATTTAAAACGAAACCAATTACAAATTCAAAAAACCAGAACAACTTTTTCTATTTGTTTTTTCAATTTCCAGATAGAACAAGGAAAATCATAAAATATACAAATATATATAAAGCGTTCTCCTTCCACCACCACTAATGCAAATGAAAATATTTAGTTACCATGAAATCATCTTATATAATAAAAAAAACGTAATCAATTACACAAAAGTTCTATTGGGGTGGTTGCACAACAAAAAAGTCTGTTATTTTTTTCCGAGGACCAAAATTAAAAAAAATACTTGGAGATGACAAACAACATCACATATTTTATCCCTGAAATAAAAACATTTTATTTTTATGCGGCTACCTTCAACGTACAGTACCTATAATTAAATGACAGGTTTGTGTAAATAATTTGCGCCAAGTTAGTCTAGTCTCGCTTCAAGCAATATTTTTATTTTGTATCCTTTTGTTTTACCTACCAGCATTCCAGAGAAAAGGTTAAACAAAAGAACCAAAAAAAAACACGTATTATTGAATTAATTAAAATTAAAATTTAATTTAAGTGAATAAAGTTTTTATTTTAATAAGTAAAAGAGAAATTTTTATAAAAGTTATGTCCCTTTTGTAATATATTTTAACAAGGAGAACAAGACAAACAAAAATAAAAAAATTAAATTTAATTAACAAAGAAAATTTTTAAATCCTTATTATTTAAAATGTTGTTTCGGTAACTCAACCGTATTCTTATACACAAGGAATTGAATTGGGTACAACAATAAAGTAGAAAGGATTATGCGTTTTGTTTAATGTATGTAAGTCTTTAAGTCTCTGGCCAGCTGAAAAAATAAAAATTAAAAAGATCAAAAAAAGTAGATTCCTTTTGTGTGTGTGTGTGTGTGTGTGTGTGTGTGTGTGTGTGTGTGTGTGTGTGTGTGTGTGTGTGTGTGTGTGTGTGTGTGTGTGTGTGTGTGTGTGCTTGTGTATTTGTATTTTAATGTTTTATCATTTCTCATTGAATTTTCCTCTTTTAAAGACGTGTTTACCCATTCTTTTGTCCACTTAATGAAGTTGTTTAAAAGACCGTAAAAATACTTGGGGAAAATTAATCATTTCGTAAACCAAATAAGTTGATTATGTAAATTTATTTTTTTTGTAGAGAATCTCAAAGAAAATGTTTTTAAATCTTTTTGTAGGTGGAATTAAAATTTTTGCTATAGAAGAAGCTGTGTAGGTTGACACATTAAATTAAATGGTGTTTGGTATGATTAAATGCGGTTCATTCAATCAATATGTTTCGTTTAGTATATCCTCTATTCTTAGAAAGAAAATCATTTTGCGACTCAATTTGTGATAAATGCCTGTTAGATCTATGTAGTTAGGCGTAAAAAATTTAAGAAATTTAATCTATCCGGAATAATCTAATGTTTAATAATTTGTTTGAATACTAAGATGCAATTTATTGTCTTTATACCTTTCTTCTTTTAAGCCTTAACATATTAGTTCAAGTGAACTAGTACGATATTTCAACCTACCGTCATTATTCTGCAGGACATCGTCTCCACACAGTCATAACATTATAATTGCCGTCGCCTATTGCCGACGCTTATTGAGCTTGTGTTTTGATTTCTACCTGAGGTTGGTACTGGAAAAAAAACCGAGATCCATCCCATCCTGCAGAGATGCCAGATCAGAAATCGCTAGATCTTTATAAAAAGGCTATAGGCAAAATGGGAGAGGTGTGGCCAGGCGCGAAATTTGCACAGGCAGTCCAAGGGCATGTGTCTGGCTGCCATACAAACCAGCTAGCGCTAGTGAGAACTTGACAATCATTCAGGCCTCTAACTCGGATCTTTTAACCGGTAATTTTAAGATCGTCAAGCAGTTGGAATCCAGAGGTTTTTTACATCATGGTGAATGACTTCGGCTTCGGGTAAATCACTCTCAACGTGTACAGGGAGGATAGTGCAAAAGCACGGACGGGAGGTCAACCGCGGGGCGGACACATCCGGCCGACTGAGGGTAGCGTGATCAGTGAATCCAGTGATCTCGGCCTAGGTGCTGATTCATTTAAAGGAGCAGAAGGGGGCATGAGCAAAGGAGCTTGTCAACTGGTGAAGGAGGATTTTAGCAGCCTGGCTAGTATTTAGACCCAATCGTAATTTCCTGTTACGATCAACCTAAAAGAAAATTAAGAAAGAGAAAACAAATTAGAATTAAGAAATCGTGTGTTATGGCAGCACAAAACAATTCACGTTAATTATACGTCGTGTCCTTACCTTTTCCATTCCTAATATTTTAACCTCGTGCAAGACCCGAGTAATTGGCCTATACCCACCTTAACGTAAACATATCGACATTTAATCTAAAACATAAAAAATAAATTAATAATTATTATTAATACATACTTAGCTTAAGTGAAATCAACTATGAAATTATTATTAATACATACTTAGCTTAAGTGAATTCCCAAGCCCATTTAATATATTTGGGCAAGTGATGCTACATTATATTAAATTTAATGAATTAAATGTATATTAAATATTTAATTTAGAATTATGTACCTACAGAAATTTTACTTGTATTATATTTCTTTATTTATAGTAGTGTCACCTATGTAAAGTAAGTTTAACCAAAGTAATTCACAATCGGTCAATGGTTTGAGACTTAACTAATAATTTCAATAAATTGTGTCCAAACTAATATTTGAATTTTATAGTTAACCGCGAATTTTAAACCATAAATGAATACGTCAAAAAAGCCAATCAGCTATTGCCAACATAATAAATATTTATGTAACCAATTATATTTAAGTGTTTTTTAAGGTTTTATAAGCAACAAAAATCAATAAATTTTTAGTTAATCAGTTTTTAGTATTCGCAAGATACACGTTGTGACATTATAAGGTTCTTCAAGGTTTTCACTTTAAATAAATTAATTCTTATACAAACCAATTGTTTTACTCTTAATTTAATAAATTTAAATTCATTGAAATATAGTATTCAACAAAAAAACTTATATTTCTTAAAAACAAACAATTTCATACAGTCCACAACATAAATTTTGGTCCTTCGAGCCGGATGCTCCACCAGCGTTAGCAGCCATTAGTAATTAAATATCTAATTACTTAATCGAAGAAATCGACTATCATTCGCTGCTATAGCCATTATTGTAAATTCAGCCGATTTCGTGAGGAAATCAATATTCAACCAATCGTGGGACGCCCAAAAAACCTTAAGTATCATTTCATTTCATTAAATTTTTTCTTTTCTCTTTAAATAAATAAAATTCATAAATATTTGATTCATATAAATTTTCGATTGTTCGTCTAATCTAATCAAAGTATACCTACCTAACCTCAAAATTTCGTTCACTAAATTTCGTGTAACGGTGAAGTGAAAAGTGTGACTCAGTGATTTAATTTCCACACGTCTTAACAGCAATTAATTAACCTTACATTATGGAAGCTCTGAAAAAGCGACGTTCAACCATTAAAGGACAAATGTCCAAATTACTCACTTAGAAGAGCAGAAGCATTAGAAACCAAAACAGATTCCGTAGAAGAAATTAAGGCACGTTTAGACAAAACCAATCAGTTATGGACCGAGTTTGTGTGAATTGAAGGTAAGATGTTTGAGATTGATGCAGAAATCGAATCTCACAGTGACGCATTTGACGAAACGTACTACCTCGCGGTCGCCTTGCTTAACGGGTCCATCCAAAAGTTTTATCCTAATCAGTTCAACACATCAATGACCAACGGTGAAACTTCAATACAATCAGGGTCGATGGAAACCAAGTTACCAAAGTTACACATTCCAGTGTTCCAGGGTGGCGACCAGGATTGGCAAAGTTTCTTCGACTTGTTTAACACATCCGTACATGAAAGGACATCGCTTTTCGCTGCACAAAAACTACAGTATTTAAAAGTTTTATTGAGAGGAGAACCTTTGGGCCTAATTAGGCACATAAGTATAACAGACGCAAATTACATTGAAGCTTATCAATTACTAAGCAGAAGATACGATCGAAAGAAAGTCACTATCAACCGTTATATTGAAACGTTTTTTCAAACACCACCTATTACACGTCTTAATTCAGGAACTATCAGAAAATTAGCCAACACGACAGAAGAAATCGTTAAAGGACTCAAAGCTCTAGGAACACAGGGTGAATCAAGAGATCCATGGCTCATATATGTACATCATAGTCAGCAAATTAGACGACGAAAGTCGTCAATTTTGGCAACAAGAAGCATCCAAAATAGATCATCCGTCCTTTTAAGATCTCATTGATTCTCTAGTCAAGAGAGCGGATACTCTAGAGGGAATACGTGACATCGTGTGTAAACCCCCAGCTCAATTAATTTCAAGTGTACGACGATCCTACACTGCGAAACCAACTTATACGACAACATGCCCATTGTGCGAGATAGAGCATATTTTATATCAGTGTCCCAAATTTAAAGCAATGAGTGTAACAGAAAGGAGGTCATATATACAAAAAAATTCTCGTTGTTTTAACTGCTTAAGCAACACTCATACTGTCCAAACCTGTCGTCCAAAAAGGTCTTGTCAAGTTTGTAACCAACGTCACAATAGCCTTCTTCATTTATCGAATACCGTTGAACCATCCACCTCCGTTCAATCAATTAATACCGCCAATTTCTAGCTCACCTACTGATGTTTATTTGAGTCATGTAGATTGTATATGTGAATTGGTTAATATAATTAATTATAATGATACTTTAGTTGTATTAGGTGATTTTAATTTAAGTAATATTAATTGGTTGGTTGATAGTGAAACTGAGTCTTTGGGGTTACTCCCTTCGGATATTCTATCTGCAAATGATGCAGCGGTGTTGGATGCACTGTTCAGTTTCAATCTCAAACAAGTTAATTTATTTTGTAATGATAACAATTCGTTTTTAGATTTAATTTTTGTTAATAATACGGAATATTTGTCAGTTCATGAGTCTTTGACATCTTTCAAGGAAAATGATATTCATCATAATTCACTCGAGATTATATTTCATGTTGGTAATCGAGATGATAAATGTCGGGTTTTTTCTTTTGATGATTCGTTTTATGATTTTAAAGAATGCGACACACCTGGTCTCTCTGAATATCTCCGTGGCGTTTGTTGGGATGATTTTTTTCGAGCCAATGATGTTAATGAAAATGTAAAAAATTTTATTGACTTACTATTTGTTGCTTTTGATAAATTCGTACCTTTGAGGAAAAAGCGTAACTATAATTACCCACCATGGTTTGATTCTGATTTGATCAACTTACGTAACCGTAAAAATAAAGCTTACTATAGATTCAGATCCAATAATTGTCAACTGAATAAATCCAAATTTGTTGATCTACGTGAACAATTTAAATCTGTATTTCATTCTAAATATTGTCAGTATATAAGTGTGATTGAAACTAATATCAAACAAAACCCTAAAACATTTTGGAAGTTTGTTAACGAAAAACGTAACACAACTGGCTATCCATCGGTTATGATTTTTAATGGAGGTAAACTGAGCACGGTTCCTGAAATCTGCGAGGGTTTTGCTAGTTTCTTTCAATCGGTATATAAAGTTAATTACGGATCCTTTGAAAGCGACCCTACTGTTAGTAATTGCCAATTTAACATTCCGTATCTATCAATAACTGAAGATGACATTTATGAATATCTGTCAGATTTTAATGATGGATGTGGGCCTGATGGTATACCTTCGTCAATACTTAAATGTGTGAGCTCATATATTGTAACTCCATTATGTTATCTTTTCAACCAATCATTAATTTCTGGACAATTTCCTTCAGCTTGGAAAATTTCTCACATTGTTCCAATTTACAAAAAGGGTAACCGTTCTGATATATCAAATTATCGTGGTATTTCAATTCTTTCGTCTATACCAAAACTTTTCGAATTAATTGTGTCGAAACATTTGTTATTCCATACTAAAGAGATAATTTCTTGTTTCCAGCATGGTTTCACCAGTGGTAAATCTACGACTACCAATCTGTTGCAATTTACTAAATTCACTATTGAGTCACTTGAATCTAAAGGCGCCCAAGTTGATTCAATTTACTTTGATTTTGCTAAAGCTTTTGATTCAATCGACCATAAAATTATTATTGAAAAACTTTCGGTTATTGGTCTTGATCCAAATTTTCTTAAATGGATTTCTTCTTATCTAGTTGGTAGGAAGCAGTATGTTCTATTGAATGATGTTAAGTCAGATTATATCTATTGTCATTCAGGAGTCCCTCAGGGGTCCCATTTAGGCCCAATTATATTTCTTTTATTCGTGAATGATATTCCTAATATTTTTAAATTCTGTAAATGTTTATTATTTGCTGATGATTTGAAGATTTTCATGCATGTTCAATCTGTAAGTGATGCTGAGGTTTTGCAATCCGAAATTAATATATTGTCTAGTTGGTGCTCTAAGAATAAATTGTTCATCAATGTACAGAAGTGTAAGGTGATGTCGTTTTTCAGAACACTCAATCCAAATATTGTCAATTATTATTTTGATGGAGATCTACTTTGTAGAGTAACTTCAACTGTTGATTTAGGAGTTCTGTTTGATCAGAAATTAACTTTTGCTTTACACATAGATAAAATAATATTAAAGGCCAATTTTATGTTAGGTTTTATTTTTAGAATGACAAAGGATTTTATGGATGCATTTTCGTGTGCTAGTCTATATACTTCTTTAGTAAGATCTCACCTTGAATATGCTGTAGTGGTTTGGTATCCCCATCAGGATGTGCATATTGCAAGATTGGAATCTATTCAGAAACGTTTTACTATCCATATGGCCAGGAAGCTTGGTCATTTATCTGATCGTCATCTACCTATGTGGGAACAGGTGCGAAGTCTCCCATCGTATGTGATTCGGTGTGAGTGCTTTCATATTGATACGTTGGTTAAACGCCGAAAAATTGCATCTGCCTTGTTTGTTAGTGATTCCCTTAGTGGCCGCATCAAGTGTCATGAACTCATTTCTGCTTGGAGCATTTATGTACCTACCAGAAGCTTGCGTCCAAGGGAATTTTTGTTTGTTGACTTTCATAGAACGAATTATGGTTCCAATGAACCAACCAAGTCAATGGCTAGAATTTTTAATGAGTTTTACCATTTATTTAATTTTGAGAGATCCAGAGTGTATTTTCGTAAGGCAATCAGAAATTGCAATTTTTAATCTCATTTTACGTTTTTAAAGTTTTCGTTTTTTCATGTTCCGTATTGTTAGTATTCCTTTTATTTTTTTTTAATCTATAATAATTCTTTTTTTACTATTCATTAAGTTTTTAACTGTAGAATAGATTTAATTAAATAAATAAATAAATAAATAAATTTGACTTCACATAAAGCACCTGTTACCATTTCTCCGTCACTTGCAATTTCTTCACCCAATATCTCATCAACCGAACATAATTTTTCAGTCAATTTACCATCAAACGCAGCTAATACGCCAAAATTATCATCAACCCAATTAACTTCAACCACCCAAGTTCAACATGAAAACCATCCGTCATTGCAACATATTACCAATAATCAAGAAGCACTTTTACAAATCGAACCAAATGCACAGCTTACTCAATCAATTTTGCCAACCGCTTTTGTTCATGTAAAAGACGCATTTGGTGACTTACATACCTGTCGGGTGTTGCTGGACTCTGGGTCACAGGCTTCGTTTGTTACCGAAGCATGTATCAAACGACTTTCATTACCCACACGAAGAACTAACGTAAGAATTACAGGAGTTGGTTCATCAACCGCTGGAATTGCAAAACCAACTACCAGCTTGGATATTCATTCGAGACACTAACCAAATTACCAATTAACTGTTGAAGCCTTTATATTACCAAAAATAACAGCGCCGTTACCCTCAACAAGTTTTCCTATTAATCAATGGCATCATTTAAACTCATTGGAACTAGCTGACCCTTATAATGAGACCAGCACTATCGACCTATTAATCGGCGCGGAACACTTTTCGACATCATCATCGACGGCAAGAGGTCCGGTAGCACCGGAGAACCAATTGCCCAAAATAGTGTATTCGGCTGGGTCATAGTTGGCCAAATTAATGAATTCCATCAACACAGGTCGTCTAGTGTTACTTTGCTCTCAGAGATTGACATTAATTCATCATTGCAAAAATGTTGGGAAACCGAAGAAGTCCCAACAACCAACCACCTTACCGATGAGGAACAATTATCTGAAAACCACTTCGAGCAAACTCGACAGAGGAAAACTGGGAAATCGATTGTAAGGAATGTAGGACAGTCTTTTCGGGAGCCAAAATTACAGGTAAGGCTTAGGATTGGAACTCCTATAAGGAGATACTTAGAATTTATGAAAAGGAATTAAGGAAGGCACAAAGCAGGTCCTAGAGACTTTTCTGTATAAAATGGAAGAGATCTCCCAAATCTTTCGCCTTAATACAAATCAACTTTAATTCCATTATTAATATTCAATTACATGATATAATTCATTTATTACAGATTAGTTTAATGATAAACTTTACAACTATAATCTAAGAGATGGTAAAGCCCCCTGGGGTGTACCGCTGATTACTGGTTTTAAAGTAGATACGTCCTTGCCAATAGAGACATAAAAGGATCGATTAGAAATAAGATGTTGGATTAATTTTATCCAATTTGAGACAGTGAATTGATAGACAGTCATTTTAGTTGATGAACTGTGAAGTGTTAATTTTGGAAACCGAATTGTTGTCCCGATAGTATATATGTATTTGGACATTACGAATTAATTAATTCTTTTATGTATACATCGTTCAAAAAGTTTACCGATTTAGCTAAGAAGACTGATAGGTCTATAACTATTAGTCTTACTTCTGTCTTTGCCTGGTTTAAATATAGGAATTATTCGAACGGTTTTTCATTTATTTGGAAAGTACGATAGTCTTATGAATGAGTTGAAGATTTGGGTCAAAAATACTACAGCCTTACGTGGAAGATTTTTAATAATACGATTGCTTAGATTATCGTACCTCAGAGATTTTTTATTCTTGAGCCTATTAATGTAGCTTCTAAGCTCATTCGGATTTATAATTATTGAGCCATTCAATTTATTATTCAGTTAAAGCCGTTGTTACATCAGAATTATTCGAGTCGTTGAATGTTTGATAATTTTCGAAATTTTTAGCAAAAATATAGCATTTATCACTATTTGTTAGTATATATCTTAGACAATTTTCACATTTTAAATATGCCTGATCCAGACGGTTATAGAAAACTTTCAACTGTATTGAACAACGTGCACACCAGATGAGATAATTGAAAACCTCAAAAGAAAAAAATTAACGATCTTAAATGCAGTTAATATGTGTAAAACTGAAAGGAAATATACCGGCAAAGGAGGAAATATTGTCAATAAAATAAAGTTACCACTATTCAATTTGACCTTTGCAAACTCAAGGAAAATTGAGAACATATTGAACATTAGGAACATCTTGGGAATGGTTGTCCGAATGGAGCCATTGAAAAAGGCAACAGGAATTATACCGTTTGAAGTAGCCAAAACACTGCAAAACATGTGAAATGGGACAAACAAAAACCAGCCAAAGAGAGCAACGAAAGAAAAAGAAATCCAGACAAGAACTGTCACTACGTTCCATAGTGCGAAAGTGGCACTATGGAACGTAGTGACGAAAGAGGGATTCTCATACTCACAAGCAGCAAGACAAAGACTACCTGGGCCTACAGATCAAAATGTTCGAATTCAACAAGCTATGACAACAATGCAAAAAACCTTAAATGCTATTGTCAATCGCCTTTCTAAAATAGAAGAAAATATAGAGTTTCTAAACAAGAGACAAGTTAATCTTGAACAACAAGTAGGAAATCGAGAAAAAATTAAGGAGATTTCTAGCAAAAAAGTTGCTTTATCTTCGAATCCTTCACTCCAAAAAAAATTAACAAAACACTAAGAATATTAACCTGGAATGCTAATGGACTTCTACAGCATCTTCCAAAGCTAGAAATCTTTTTGAATACAGAAAAAATTGATATATGCTTAATAGCAGAGAGCCATTTCACTAGAAAGTCTTATGCAAAAATAAAAGGTTACTCTTGCTACCATTCTATACATCCAGCAGAAAGAGCTAGGGGTGGAGCAACAATATTCATCAGAGAAAACATCAAACACTTCGAAGATGCCAAACTCGAAATAGAGATAATGCAAATTTTTTCACTTAGCGTGCCACTAAACAATTACAAGAAGCTGCGGGTTGCTGCGATATATTGTCCACCAAGGCATCAACTTAAAAAGGATGATTACCTCTTAATAGGAGGAGACTTCAATGCCAAACATACGCATTGGAGTTCGAGACTAACATCACCTACAGGTAGAGAACTATTAGAGCTGGACATCAAATAAACTGCGAATTTCATTCAAGTGGTATTCCTACTTATTGGACAACGGATACAAACAAAATACCAGACGTTATTGACTTTTTCATAGCCAAAGGTCATTCAGAAAACTAGATCCACATCGAAAATAATGAAGGGATTCGGATCATTCTCCAATCATACTTACGATCAGCGAAACAATAATTGAAAAAGAAAAGCCACCAAGGTTAACAAGCGGGAAGACCAATTGGGGAAAATTCGCATTGTTAATTGAGGAAAGTATTGATCTTCAAGTCCCAATCAAAAACCGAACACAACTTGAAAGAGAAGTAGAGCAGCTCATAAACAATATTCAGACCGCAGCAAGGGTATGCACTCCCCCTGCTAAAAATAAACCTCACAAGAATAAAACAAATACACAGGAAATAAGGAATCTGGTCAGAGAGAAGAGGGAAGCTCGCAAAATTTGGCATTGAAATCGAGCACCGGAGAGCAAAACTATCTTCAATCAGCTAAAAAACAAGCTGCAGAAGTTAATACAAGAAACCAAAGCGGTAAGCTTTAATATATATATTTAATAAATCTTTCTGGTCACAAAGAAAGCGATTGCTCTTTATGGAAAGCTACAAAGGGACTAAAGAGACCAAAAGAGCAGGTGCCGCCAATTAAAAAAAGCAGATGGTACTTGGGCCATAAGCCCCAAAGATAAAGCTGATCTTTTTGCTGAACATCTGGAAGAGACGTTATGGTATAATCAGTCCAGTCGCCGCGGCCTGATGAGAAGATTGATTTTTTCATAATCATAAGCTCATCAGTTCGAAACTGGATTGAATTCTCTTACAATATTCGGAACATATTAAAATCATATAATTAAAATCATACAATAAAGAAGATATTTCAGAGTGAAATATGAAGGAGAGTTCTCATCACTCAAGAGAATTAAAGCAGGCGTACCACAAGGGAGCGTGCTCGGACCAGTCTTGTATTTGCTTTATATGAGAGATATATGTACCTATTACTGGAGAAACAGATATTTGCGGATGATACAGCAATCTTGGCGGTTGGAAGTACAATCGAAGAAACAACCAACAAATTAGAGCGCACTGTGAATGAGATTGTCCACTGAACAAAAAGAAGGAGATTTAAATTGAATTAGCAAACATCAATTCACACAACATTCACCTATCTAAAAGTTGATCACTTCCTATCTACATAAATAGGCAGAAAATACCACATGCGAACACGGCAAAATACCTAGGTATGACGCTCGACGCCAAGTTAAAATGGAAAGAGCATATCAAGAAAAAAAGGCAAGAATTGGATATAAAGTTCAGAAAAATGTATTGGCTCATTGGAAGAAATAGTGAGCTTACCATTCACAATAATCTGCTTTTATACAGGCAAATACTTAAGCCTGTGTGGACCTATGGCATCCAGCTCTGGGGATGCACAAAGAAAACAAACGTTAAAATTATACAAACGTTCCAGAACAAAGTACTGCGATGCATTGTCAATGCACCTTGGTATATTAGAAACGATAATCTACATAGGGATCTAAAGATGGAAATCGTCAACGAAGAAATCACAAAAAATGCCAAAAAATATATCCAGCGTTTATTGTCAACGACGTCGACAGCACAGTGACAAGACGGCTAAAGAGAACGAAGCCGCTTGATTTAGTTCCTCATTAGGACTGAAAGTTGCTGATGTAATCGGAAGATCTGGGCTCTCTGGGAATAATACTGTGTTATAGCACAACTGACAGAGAATTAAAATAAGAAAGAAAAATTGCTAAATGAGTTGTAATAACTTAGTCGTAAAAAATTAACAATAAAAAAAAAAAAATTTATACCGGACAGATCTATTTTATTATTAATGTGACTTCTAAATTTGGACCAATCAGCAAGAGCATAATTATAAATACTGGATGTTTTATTAAGCTCTTTATTGTCTGAATATAACTGAAATGGCACTGGGAATTGTTCTGAACTGAGCTTATATTTATTTCGGAGGTCAGAGATTGTATTATTATTATTATTGGTTATCACAAAATCTAATACCGAACCATATTTAGAATTGGGAGAAAAATACGTAGGTTTTTTCGGTTTAATAATAAAATTGTTGTTAATCAATTCATTATATAGTGCTACTCCAGCCCTATTACTCTTGATATTATCCCATAGCTTATGTTTTGCATTAAAGTCACTACAGATGTAATATGTGGATTGATATTTGCATGTCACTAATAAATTCCTTTAGTATTGTTTCTCTTCGAGATCCATTTCTCAGGGAGCTTTGATGAGCTGATGATGCATAGCAATCATCACGAAATACTTTCAGTGTGCACAGAAATTATTGTAACCAGGAAACGTTTCCTATGGGCACTAGAAGGATTTAGGCCATATAAATCAGCTAATCCGGATCATATTATACGAGCGGAACTTCAGAACAACTCAGTAATTGCTCTTTCTTATCCGGTAGCTATATTTAAAGTGTGCTTGAAGCTGGTTTATATCCCTTGGTAATCGAGGGATGTTAATGTGGTCTATATCGCAAAAGCCGAGAAAAGCTCACATGTCTATCTAAAGGACCAAAGTACAATAACTGTATCATACATTCCTTTGAAAATCTCAGCTGGTAGACGTATACATTAGAAGGAAAATATTAATTAAAAAGAAGCATTCAATTCTGAATTAGCTCATGGAAGGATTAAAAAAATAAAACTTTAGCAAAAGAAACTGCCGCACGTATATTTAGTTGTTTAAAAATCTCACATTCACGTTACTCACATAAACACTGCGTATTACTCACAACAGAGTAACACACCATCGTGCGGGAACATAAAGATGGCCTGCAATAACTCTGCTAATACGGAGACTGCTTCGGTAGTAAGTAAGTCCACTTACTATGCATATGCTAAATTTATTTCAATTGTGCCAAAAAAGACTAAACATTTTTACTGACCAATATATGACTCCGTCTGTCTATCTGGTTGTATGGATACTCTCAGTATCTCGAGAACGGCTTGTCCTATTTGTAATTTTTCTTGACCCCGTTAAAGTTAGCCGAAAGTTTCCAGCCGAAAGTAAAAACTCGATAATGCAGATTATGTTATTAAAGTTCCAGCCGAAAATAAATCTGCCTCTAGAGTGTTATGTCTGGAGATGGATTGCATTGATGTGATTTGTCAATAGTTATCGCAGGAAAAAAAATCAGTTCAAGTTTCCCGTGGGAAATCTCGGAAAATTCGATTTTCCAAAAAACATTAGAAAATTTGTATACAATTTTCTGAATTTTCCGAGATTTCCGACGGGAAACTTGAAGAGAATTTTTTCATTCGATAGCTATTGACAAATCACTTATAAACCATTCAACTTCAGATATACACTCTAGAGACTGATTTTATTCCAATTTTGTCGATTCTTCTGATTTTCCTATATTTTCCACGACTAGGTTAAACAAAGTTTTCCACGTAAGACTATTGACAAGAAATTTTATTTAAATCGTCATTATCGTCTTTTCACTTTCGATTGGCAACTTTCTGCTAACTTTATCAGTATTTTTCTTGTCAATCTGTTTCCATGGTCAAGCCGAAGACTTGGAAACCGTTTTGGAACCAGTATGTCCAGAGGTCGGGTACCTCCAACGCGAATTGACCCAAAACTGTCTGGTTGTATGAACGAAGTACAATGTCATTATAGAAAATGCTTTAAGCTTCAGTATGTAAAAGTACCCATCACTATGCAAAATTTTAGGTTATTTCAGAATCCGGGGTCAATAATTAGTGTTCCTTTTAAAAAAATAAGGGTTGACCTTCAAATAACTTTGAAAACAGATTTCAGAGTCAAACTTAAGGACCAATCGAATGCCCCATAAAATCCTATAACTTTCATACAGGATATTTTTGGAGCGGCAGAATTCCTGCGGCGAAATATTTGAGGGTGTCTTTTAAAATGGAACACCCTGTATATTAGGTCGTTTTTTTTAAATTTAAAGGGTGGTAGTGGACAAAATTTGTAATAGTTAATTCTCATTATAGACCTGAATTTTAAAATTTTTTTTTTAGGACCTTGCCAAATTCGTACAAACACAAATTGTTTCAAACAATATATGTCGTGCTATCAGTGACGGTATTGTTGTATTAGCATAGCAAGCAGTAATCCGGGAAGTTATCTCAAGCTAGGTGGCTAACAACTGCCAATCGATTATTGAGACTATTTGTGGCAACTAATAAACGTTCAAATTTTGTCCGAATATTTGCAGACTTCATAGTAAAAGTGTATGCACCCATGAGTTTTCAAATCAAGCAGAATCCAATGTGGCAACATGGTGCCAGACAATTGACAAAAAAAAAATTGATATGATCCAGAGGGACGGCTAAATATTGTCAAAAATGAAAAATAAAAATTTATTGAAATTATGAATACTTACCACATATTTCAGACACTACCCATATTTAGATATCAGGGAAAAAAATGTTTTACCTTTTTCAGCCCGGCCTACTGTATATCCTCAGTATCTCCAAAAAGTTTCGGTTCGTTTAAGCCGAAGAATTGAAAACCATTTTGAACTTCTATGTCAAGAGCGATCGGGTACCTGCCATTAGAATTAACCCAAAACCACCTGGCTTTCGTTCAACATACACCGGTATTTTATATATGCTGATTTGAAGATTGAGTTGGACATTGAGTATCGGGTTGAGTAGGCGGCCGATTTGCGAGTTTGATTGGTGTGGAGGTGGTGTTTGGAGTTGAAGTTGAGTTGGGGTTGGGTTAATATTGAGAGAGCAGTGTAGTTAGGATGTTATTTTGTAGGTTGAATTGAGGTTTAAGTTAGACCATGTCGGGGACCATGTTGGAGTCGAGTTGTGGTTAAGCTGAAGTTAAGTTAGAGTTGAATAAGGTTTGATTTAACGTTGAGCTAGCGGTTCAGTTCTGTTGAGGGTTGAGTTGGAAGTTAGCTGAGTTGTTTTGAGCTGAGTTCATGTTCAAACAGAGTTTTTTTGTACTTTTTATATTTGTGAATGGACCGTATTGATTTAGAGATTTGGATGTTCAGTTTGTTTTGTGTTGGAATTCTGTTGGAGTTTAATTGAGCATTTATTTGGCTTGAGTTGAGGGTTAAGTTGGAAGCTAAATTTAGTTGAGTTCATAAGTTAAGTAGATTTGGGGGTTGAGTTTGGAGCTGAGTTGCACCTGAATTGAGCGCCGAGAAAACAGCTTTTCCGTGATTTTCTATACCGGAAATACAGCTAAAATCAGCAGGAAATTACTTTAATAGAACAGGAGAAAGAACAGGAGGTTTAGTTATAGAACGACGAGATCAAGGAGTTTAGATTCATTGCCCTATCCAGAAAGATATTCCAAGGAGTGTTAGGCTGATGACATCGTTTAGCAGGAAATCCGGTAGAGTAACGGAGAAGGTTTAAAATATAAGGTAGATAATAATATTTGAGGAGAACAGTAATGTCCAGAAAAAAGTCAAAGAATCCCTTAACAAATAATTGCGGATATTCAAAAGATCGCTAAGAAAATATTTCCTCGGCATCCCTTATGACTTTAGATGCGATGTGAAGAATAATATTTAATAGAGATACTGGAAGTGACAGTATATGAGATTTTTGTTGTTTTTTATGCAAGTGAATAACTGGAGAATCATCAGGAAGAGTAGCTAATAGAATTTGATAGTGAGAAATGTTCTAAGAACTACAATACAACGGCAGGATTCTCCCAAGATTCCGTTCTCGGACAAATCCAAATGAACTTCAAGTAATATGCCGTCCTGCTTACGCAATTCTCTAGTAGTTACTTACCAATGAAAATGCCAAAATCAGAAGCAGCGTAGGACGCTGCCTTCGCTAGCAAAACGAAGGGGTGGGAAAAACTTTGTACAGATTAGAAGAACAATAGATAACGTCTGTCTATTAATGTTCCTTCCGCCCTCTCATGCACCACTTTGCGATGGTCCCTGTTGTCGAAGAATCGATAACTAAAACAAAACAAATTAATTAGGATTTTGTATTTAACTTTAATTTATTGTAATTATCATTTGTAGCTCAATTATAAAATATGTGTATTATATAAGCGTAATTCAGCTATTCATTGTAAGATGTCCCTTCAATCCAATTTTAATGTTATTATTTATTATAAGAGATGTAATTAGAAAATTCATTTAAATTTTGTTCAGTGGCTTACAACCATAAACTGGTTTTGGAAAGTTGTTTCCCGGGCAACACTAAGTTGAGAAAATTTTGATGACATTAACTTTTTTGTTATTTATAAAGCGATCTTCAAAGCGATAACAATGAGAAGTAAAATTATATTTATGGTTCAAAAATAAAATTGTACATTATTAAATTACATTGTTTTGTAGCGACTCACAAATAAATTCAAGCATTCACATTCATCACTCGTTCATCGCCACAATTCAACCATCCGTTCATACAATCCAATTCAACCAGTCACATGAACGCACTTTAGTCAACCACCAACGCGACACACTTCATTCCTTTTATATTTTGTTACGGCTGTCAAAAAAAAAAATCTCGCGCGAAAAGAAAATAAAAAAAAGAGAGGTTCGGTTTTTAACTCGATACAGTCGGAATTCTATACTCATACGGTAACGGTGTACATAAAAAAAACAACTGTGGTGAATTATAATAACAAATTATAATAATAAATAAATTCATTTTCTTAATTAATTAAAAGCAAATAATAGATTAAAACTAAATAAATAAATAAAACTTATAAATTAAACAACACTAAAATAAAGTTTAATGTTCAACAAAATCAAGTTTTTTTATTAGCACGCAGTGCTAAAAATGGTGACCATCGACGTTCCTTTTTAGGAACCAAAATATTTGAACATATTACAACGTTTAACAAACATTATAGTTATAAAAAAAACAAACCAATAAAGTGAAAATACGAACAAAACGTGCAACAAAAATAAAAAAAACCGCAGCCATATTTCGAAATAATTTCGGTGTTTAAACAAAAACAAAAAAAAAAAAAAAAAAAAAATTTTTTTTTGGATTTTCCCAAACGCACCAACGAGGCAATCAACAATTTAGCTATATAAAACAGAAGGCCGGGTGCAAAATAAGCACCGGCCAGTCGGTAAGTCGAACAAAATATTAACAATAAAGTGTACAAAGTATTTACATATACTAACAATTGTTACTTTTGTTTTTTTTTTACCGCTAACACCGTACACAAATCATAAATAAAACCTACATGGAAAACGGTGCACATACATCAACACCGCCATATTTGCAATCGAAAATCACGAACAACCGGAGTTATAACCAACAAAATAAATTCAACGGGAATATACAACAATTTTTAAACAAAAATACACCACAGTTACGACATAATTAATAACAATACGCGCACAAAGGCGTGTCAACAAAGTCACCCAAGACACGAAAGTGTTAGGGGCGATCAACGTGGGAGCAACCATACGCGCACAAAGGCGTGTCAACAAAGTCACCCAAGACACGAAAGTGTTAGGGGCGATCAACGTGGGAGCAACCATACGCGCACAAAGGCGTGTCAACAAAGTCACCCAAGACACGAATGTGTTAGGGGCGACCCACGTGGGAGCAGCACTTCGATCAACACACAAGAAGATTCCAACAAACAAATACATATAAAAACCGCAAGTAGTAATACAAATTTTTTTTCTTTCTCGATGCACAATAAAGTTTTTTTTTTTTTATATATATATATAAATTTTGCGTTTAAATACTATATTTATTACTATATTGCTATATTATAAATTAAATTATTATACATTTCACTCATTTTTATTGACTTATTTGTACATGTAAATTATATTTCACCACAATACGGTAATTTTCTCATTATTTCAAATCTCCCGATCATTTAACGGTTTTATTTGGTTTATTATCACTGTATCAAACATTCGAATCTCATTTTGACTTATCAATTAAATTTTTATTTTTTAAAAAACTCAACAAGAGTACGCCCCAAGACGAAGGTGACGGCTCGTCCCGTACTTGGGGGCTCTTGTCAACAAACACTAAAAAAGTGATTGATATCTATTGAAATTTACTCTTTTAATTTCACTACACGGTACCCATTCCGAACAAATTTAATTTCATTCGATACATTTTTCTTTGTTTTTTTTCTCTATCATTTTTTTTTTTTTGTTTCAATTTAAAACCTCATTGCTTGTCGAAACACACTAGATACGACTATGGTCAACAGCGACGAGGAAATGGCCTCCCAAAATATAAAAGGCGAGGTTGAGGCCACCTCGCGTACCATAAAGCTACAACAGTTTTGGCTAGACAACGCCAGGAACTGGTTTAACATGGCGGAACTACAATTCCGGATCACTGGAATTAAGACGGACAAAGAAAAATTCGTAAGCCTGTTGTCGGCACTGTCTCCACAAGCTTGTGATTGTGTCTCGGATATCATGGCAAATCCGCCAAACGACAATTTGTATGACACACTCAAGTCAGCACTACTAACTCGTTTGACACCAACGGACGAATCCAAGCTTGAAGCATTACTGTCACAACAACAGTTAGGAGACAGGCGGCCATCCGAGGCGCTTCGCTACATAAGACAACTGGCAGGTACACAAGTCACTGAGAAAGTGGTAAAATCATTGTGGATCCGCAAAATGCCCGAGATCATCAAAATATCGCTGTTGGCACAGCCGGACTCAATTAATCTTGATGACTTGGCTATCACAGCTGATAAGTTACATGCCGCGATGTCACATAGTCAACTTCAAAATATTTCCGCGGTCACTCGGCAAGCACGTTCCACCGTCCGCACTGAGCCAAACCGTCAACCAACTGTGGGCACTTCACAGAGTGCCACGATAGAAGATCGACTCGCTAGAATAGAATCGCGGTTAAATAATTTGACCAACAACCGCAGTCGCTCAAGGGGTAGACAATCAGCTCAGTCAGGGTATCGACGCAACTCCAACTATCGCAGCACCAGCACCAATAACCGTCGGTATGACAAGTGCTGGTTTCATTGGAGATTCGGTGCGTCAGCTCGCAAATGTGTGGAACCATGCAATTTTAAGGCGACTTCCACATCGAGCATGGAAATCGATCCTCAATCAAAAAACGAGAAAAACAACGGGTAGAGACGACGTCGTCCAACACCCATAAAGTAGGTCGTTTGTTCCTCCACGACCACATAAACAAATTAACTTTTCTTATCGACACTGGCGCTGACCTTTCGGTTATTCCAGCTCAATTTTTCAAGGGCGCGTTTTCATTCACAAAACGTGACCCAGATCTAGTCTTATCGGCTGCCAATAGTACCACAATCCACACCTACGGCACGAAGTTGCTTCAGGTGGACATCGGACTTAAGAGAACATTCACTCATGCATTCATTTTAGCTGATGTGAATCGTCCGATTATTGGCGCCGATTTCCTGTATAAGTTTGGCCTCCTTGTTGACCTTAAGCACAAAAGGCTGGTTGATTCAGCGACTAAGCTGTCAATCAATGCCACAATGGTTCGTGATAACACCCCAACTCCGATCCATTACGCAGTCAACAACGGTTATGCCACTCTGCTTAGGAATTTCCCAGCACTTACAGCAGAGCCAGATTACAACTTACCAGTTAGACACAACGTGGTTCATCACATCGTTACAACAGGCCATCTGCCCGTTTCAAGACCACGTCGACTAGATCAAGTGAGACATAAAGCCGCTCAAACAGAATTCCAGCATATGGTGGAATTAGGGATTTGTAGGCCATCTGCATCTCCTGTATCATGTCCACTTCACATGGTGAAGAAAAAAGATCAAGATTGGAGACCATGTGGAGATTATCGGCGTTTAAACACGGTGACAACACCGGATCGCTACCCGATAGCACACATTCAAAACTTTTCCATGCACTTGAATGGATGCCAAGTATTCTCCAAAATTGATCTTGTCAGAGCATACCATTTAATTCCCGTCGCACCTGAAGACGTTCATAAGACGGCAATCACAACACCGTTTGGCCTATTCGAATTCACACGGATGCCATTCGGCTTACGCAATGCCGCTCAAACGTTTCAACGTTTCATGAACGAAGTCGTACGTGACTTGGATTTCGTTTTCGTCTATATTGACGACATTCTTGTTGCGTCACAAACTGAGGAACAACACAAACTGCACTTGGAACAACTTTTCCGTAGGCTAACACAGTTTGACGTTCATATCAAGAGCTCAAAATGCGTCTTTGGCGTGTCCACTCTTGACTTCCTCAGTCACCAGATAACACCTAATGGTATTCTGCCGTCCGGAGGACGAATTAATGCCATTAGGGAGTTCCCAGCCCCTACTACAATCAAAAGTATACAGCGATTTGTCGGCATGGTGAATTACTACCACCGATTCATACCAAAACTCGCTCAAACACTCGCGCCAATCCACAGCCACTTGGCAGCTTTACTCAAAAAGCCCAAGACAGCCAAGAATTTCACTTGGCCTGACGAATGTCAACAAGCATTCACGTCACTTAAAGCTGAATTGGCCCAGATAACACTTCTGGCACACCCACTGAGCGACTCAAAGCTCAGCATAACCACAGACGCGTCAAATACGGCTGTCGGTGCTGTGCTACAACAGTACAATAACGAGTGTTGGGAACCACTGGGATTTTTCTCCAAGAAACTATCGGATGCTGAAAAGAAATATTCTGCATTTGATCGGGAATTACTAGCAATTTATCAGGCAGTCAAACACTTCCGATATTTTGTCGAAGGTCGGGATTTCACCATTTACACCGACCACAAACCTCTGACACGAGCAATTCAGTCTAAAACTGAACGTAATCCGAGGCAATCTCGCCACCTGGATTACATTAGTCAATTTACCACGGACATTCAGCATGTTCACGGACACGACAACGTGGTCGCAGATACACTATCGCGCACAACCGACAATGAAATGGCCACAGTCGACACACACATCGACTTGCAAACAATTGCAAATGCACAAAAAGCAGACCTAGAACTTCAGAATTTACTTTCTGGTTCCGAAGGTCACACTAGATCATCAGTGAAACTAGAGCTTTTCAAACTACCTGGCCTCGAAATAGTTTGCGAAATCGCAGATGGGAAGAATCGCCCATACATCGCAGACTCACTACGTCGCACCGTATTCAATACATTACACAACATTTCACATCCTGGAGTCCGTGCAACTCGTAAATTGATTACAGCTCGCTACTTTTGGCCCAGCATAAACAAAGACGTGAACAATTGGGCTCAGTCTTGTTTATCCTGCCAACGTGCTAAAGTTCAACGGCACACCAAATCACCTCATGGACAATTTCAAATTCCACACGGTCGATTTGAGCATATCCATATAGACATCGTAGGACCACTTCCGCCATCTAATGGATACTCATACCTACTCACATGTGTCGATCGTTTCACTCGCTGGCCCGAAGCATACTGCATGACCAATATGTCTGCTGCAACCATAGCCACCACCTTCGTCAACAACTACGTATCACGATTCGGCGTACCCCTTAATATCACAACCGATCAAGGAACGCAATTTGAGTCCAAGCTTTTCAGCGAGTTAACAAAACTTCTTGGCTCACATCGGATACGCACAACGGCTTACCATCCTCAAGCCAATGGCATGGTCGAACGCTTTCATCGGCAACTCAAAGCCGCATTAATGGCCAGAGGCAATACAATCAATTGGAGTTCGGAAATACCAATCATACTACTTGGTATCCGGGCAACAGTGAAGGAAGATATTAAGTGCTCACCGGCAGAATTAGTTTACGGTCAAACCATCAAACTACCCGGTGAATTCTTTATCGAAAATCCTCCTTCACCACTTCCAACTACCGACACAATCATCGACCAACTGCGACAAACCATGCGCAACCTCATACCAAAAACACCACGTCAATCCAAACAAGATGACGTATTTGTTCCGAAATCGCTCAGCAACTGCGATTTGGTTTTCATAAGAACAGACAAGGTTCGCACGGGATTAACTCCTCCCTATGAAGGTCCGTATAAAGTTATACGCAGACTTAGGAAACATTTCATCGTATCGATTAATGGTAAAAATTCCAACGTTTCAATCGATCGACTTAAACCAGCTTACGGAATACTTAGTTCGGCTGAGCAAACATCAAGCCATCGGGTTCATAAAACCGTCCGTATTGCTTCCACTACTACAATCATTCCCTAGGGAGGGGGAAAATCACTCGCGGGGGAGTCCTGTAGCGACTCACAAATAAATTCAAGCATTCACATTCATCACTCGTTCATCGCCACAATTCAACCATCCGTTCATACAATCCAATTCAACCAGTCACATGAACGCACTTTAGTCAACCACCAACGCGACACACTTCATTCCTTTTATATTTTGTTACGGCTGTCAAAAAAAAAAATCTCGCGCGAAAAGAAAATAAAAAAAAGAGAGGTTCGGTTTTTAACTCGATACAGTCGGAATTCTATACTCATACGGTAACGGTGTACATAAAAAAAACAACTGTGGTGAATTATAATAACAAATTATAATAATAAATAAATTCATTTTCTTAATTAATTAAAAGCAAATAATAGATTAAAACTAAATAAATAAATAAAACTTATAAATTAAACAACACTAAAATAAAGTTTAATGTTCAACAAAATCAAGTTTTTTTATTAGCACGCAGTGCTAAAGTTTTACTTAAAATTAAGTTAAATATAAACAGCTCATGAATCGGTGCTGCCTGTGGCCTTTTGTGATTTCATCTCCTTTCTTCAATTCAAGAGAGCGCATTGTGAAAATTTGGAATCTGCAAGCCGCCATATTATCTTCAAGAAAATTCGACTTGGGATTCCAGCCACGTGAAAATTTACAAAAGGAAAACAAAATCGTGAGTTGTTTATTTTAATAAAGTGGAAAACTTTGGTTTCGTGCATAATTTATATTCATTGTCGCGAGTGAGTGAATTTAAAGTTGTAACCAAGATTTGTGAATGTGCGATAAAATCTCGTGTGTAGAAAGTGTATCCTAGCGTACAAAATGACTGAAGAATAAAGGGATATTCAGTCACTGTGAAGAAAACGTGGCAAAATTAAAGCTGCTATGACGCGATTGGAGCTTTATTATTCAAACGTTACGGTGGAAACTGAATCTGAAGAAATCGGTATTCGTATAGAAATGTTAGAAAAGACGTATAACGAGTTCAAGGACGTCGATGAACGTCTTTCCGTTTATCCGCAACAAGTTTCAGAAATGGAAAATTTCGAAGAACGGTACTGTAATTTAAAGGTAAAATTTCGTGCGGAAATAAATAAACGCAACGATATGTTCCATGATTTGCACAAACAATTTAATTCCACGATGCAGACGTTTGTTCAACAACAAAAGGAATATATTGTTACTCTCCAAGATAGAAGTTTTGCCTTACACACGAATAAGGATGAAATCAAGTTACCTAAAATCACTGTACCTCCATTTTGTGGAACTTATGCGGACTTCCCGTCGTTCAAGGATCTCTTTGAAGCAACAATTCATAATAATGAATCTTTATCGAACGTTCACCAATTTAAATATTTGAAAGGGTTACCATGCGGCAAAGCTTTGAACATTGTGAAGCATGTTTCGATAACAGATGCCAATTACGAAAGCACATGCGATAAAATTGTGAAACGGTACGATCATAAAGATCATATTATGACAAATGTAATTCCCCAATTTTTGACACAACCTCGCATTCATGGTATGGCAAAAGAGATCAGGTAAATGGCTGATACAAGTGATAAAGTTTTAAGAGGATTAAAGGCATTAGGTGATAAAGCTGAAACACAAGACGGATGGCTAATATATATCTTACTAGAAAATTGCGATGAACATACAAAAAGAGCATGGGCATTGAAGACAACTGACAACCAACTTCCAAAGATGAACGATTTTATAACATTCCCAAACAATCATAGCAACGCATCGCATCGCATTAGAACGAGCGCAACCAATTCAAAAAGAGGTAATTGCAGAAAAGAGGTGCAGAATTGTGATCATCGATCACAATTCTGCAAATCAAAGGTAAAATATTTTAAATGTAATCGAAGGCATCATACATTACTTCACACTGAAAATATTGATACTAAAATTCAAACTGTGTTAAACCAAGAAGTCATAACGGGAGCTTAAGAGATGGATCAATCTCCGTCCTCATCAAAGGGCACAGCTACTTTGGGTAATTGTCTTGCGAATATGAGTATCCAGGCGGTTTTGCCTACTGCACTAATTAATATCAAAGATGGACTGGGGTAAATTCGACCAGCTCGAGTTCTCTTAGATAGTGGATCGCAAGCTTCTTTCGTCGATGAGAAGTTCTTCAATCAGCTCATGTTGACCAAAAAATGTGCAAAAGTTGCTATATCAGGACTAGCGTCGTCAGGAATTGTAACTAAGGGAGTTGCTAATGTAGAAATAGTGTCACGGTTCACTAGTAATCCAATTCAATCTAAACTATTCATTTTGGACAAACTTCCTTTAGTTTTACCATCAACACCAATTCATACTAAAGAAGTCCAAATTCTTCAAGATCTAGAATTAGCCGATCCAAAGTTTTATGAGATTGGCAAAATCGATATGCTATTCGGAGCTGACATTTTTTTTAATGTTTTACGAGATGAAAAAAGAACGATTTCGAATTCTTCGATTGTAGCGCAAAGTTCTGAGTTTGGTTAACGCTTTCTTCAAATCACATCAACTTGAATACCGAAGTTAAATTAGATCAAATTCTTAGAAAGTTTTGGGAAATGAAAGAACTGTCAACAACGAAACAATTGAGTCCAGAAGAGATTAAAATCGAGAATCACTTCTCGTCAAATGTTCAGAGAAATATTCAAGGTAGATTTGTTGTAAAACTTCCTTTAAAAAAAAAAACAAATTCTGAAATTCATTACACACTGCGACTAAACGATTCTACAACATCGAGAGAAAACTAACATCAAACGCAGATCTTAGTATTGAATACAAAGCGTTTATGGCTTAATATTGTCAACTCAATCACATGAAGGAAATTCCGGTACATGACATTCCAATGATTAGCGATAAATGTTTTTACCTTCCTCATCATGCCGTGTTAAAAACAAGTAGTACTACTACAAAGGTTCGAGTGGTGTTCGACGGATCATGCAGAAGCTCAACAGGAGTATCGCTCAATGAGACAATAATGGTGGGACCAACAATACAATCATCTCTGTGGGAAATCTTAATGCGATTCCGAACTCATAAATACGTAATGACTGTGGACATAGAGAAAATGTACCGGCAGGTCTTAGTTACTGACAAGGATGCAAATTATCAAAGGATTTTATGGCGAGAAAATCGAGAATCGTCTTTAACGCATTACAAATTATTGACAGTTACCTATGGTACTGCATCTGCACCCTTTTTGGCTACCAGATGCCTACATCAATTACCATTAGACAATTTGTTGTCCCATCCGGAAGCATCTAACATGATCAAAAACGATTTCTACGTAGACGACTTGTTAACTGGCTGCAACTCCCTCAAACAAATGCTAAAATTAAAAAACAAAATTATTAAAATTTTAAAATCAGCTGGATTTGATTTAGGAAAAGGGTCCTCCAATACTACCTTGATTAATGAAAATGATCCTTATATAAATATTTGCGATGAGATAGCTGCGATCAAAATTCTCGGATTACAGTGGTTCCCACAACATGATTGTTTTTCATTTAAGGTGCAAGATGTTGCCATTATCTCTGCTACAAAGCGCGGCCAGATGCATCTACCATTTTCGATCCGTTGGGCTGGTTATCGCCATCAGCAATATTATTAAAAAAAATGTTTCAACAATTATAGTTGCAGAAATTGGATTGGGATGATCCACTCCCTGAAATCATCAACAAGAACTATAATAAAATTGGAAGAGAATACCAGCAATTCCAAAATTTAAAAATCTCGCGGTGGATCCAGTGTTCGGGAAAAGTGGAGTTTCATGTGTTTGTTGACGCCAGCGAAAAGGCTTATGCTGCCGCAGTTTTTTGTAGAAATATTTCTAGCGATAGCATCATACGAGTGAGCCTTGTAACTGTGAAAACTAAGGTGGCTCCTATTAAACAAAAATCACTCCCTAAACTTGAATTATGCGCTGCAGTGCTGGGAGCTAATTTAGTGATGGCAGTGTCAAAGTCAATGCAGCATATAACACACGACATATTGGCATGGACAGACACATCGATTGTTTTATCGTGGTTGTGTGACCATCCTGGCAGATGGACATCATTTATTGGCAATAGAACTACACAAATAATCACTAACTGTCCAAGAGAAAAAAGGTCACATGTTAAGTCAAGCGAGAATCCGGCAGATATTGCAACGCGAGTTATATTCCCATCTCAACTAAGTGAGTACAAACTTTGGTGGCAGGGGCCTGAATGGTTATCGCAACAATGTTCATTCTGGCCAAAACAGAAGCAGCTGGAGAACGCGAAAGATAAATTAGTAGTTAAATCAGAGATAAGGAAAAAAAAACATTGCTACGTTACAAACGCAACTGGATCAAACATTTTTGATTGCTTTAATAGAAAACTACTCATCTTACTCAAAACTAGTTAGAATAACAGCTTTTGTGATTAGATTTGTAAAGAAATTTGTTGCAACATATTCCAAAAATACGGTGAAGAGCATTAATTGTCCATACGTAACTTCACAGGAGCTTTCAAGAGCCGAAGAAATTTTAATTCGACACGTTCAAAATAACGACTTTAAAGAAGAAATTGGCCGACTGAAAAACAAATTGGCATTAAACCAACAAAGCAAGTTAAAATCATTAACTCCGTTTCTTGACAAAAATGGTATATTGAGAGTAGGCGGCAGATTACAAAAGACTAGCTGCAATTTTCAAACTAAGCATCCGATTATTTTGCACAAAATATCCATCCTTAGCAAAATAATCGTTACCTATATCCATACTAAATTCCTACATCCTGGTCCTTCTCTAACTTTTCATCTCTTACGAAAGAAATTTTGGGTCATAAGTGGTAGGAGCAAGGTCAACCAGATTGTCAGAAACTGTGTAACATGCGCAAGGTACAGAGATCAACCACCAACACAGTTAATGGGACAACTACCTAAAGTTCGGATTAGCCCAGCGAGACCATTCGAGAATATTGGTGTGGATTTTACTGGGGCAATCTCTCTGGCAAATAAAAGAGGTCGCGGAGCAAAACTATCAAAGGGGTACATTGCCATATTTATTTGTCTTACCACAAAGGTTATTCACATTGAAGTGGTCACAGACTGTTATACAGATGGATTTATTGCAGCATTAAGGCGATTTATTGCAATAAAGGGTCTTCCGTCAAATATGTACAGCGATAACGGCACGAATTTCGTTGGTACTGAGAGAAATTTAAATGAAATACAAAAAATTACATCGTCGAATGAATTTCTATACGATATTGGGACTTATCTATCCGAACACAATATAACTTGGCATTATACACCCCCATTAGCCCTCCCCCTATTTTGCTGGAATTTGGGAATCAGCTGTCAAGTCAATAAAAACGGATTTGGAAAAGGCTACAGGAAACATAAATCTTACATACGAGGAACTGACCACTTTATTGTGCAATATAGAAGCAATCCTGAATTCACGACCGCTGATTACTTTGTCCGTGAATGATGAGTCATATGAAACACTAACTCCAGGTTATTTTCTTATTGGAGCACCCATCACCGGTTTACCAGAGCCATATCAAGAAGACGAGTTTCCAATCAAATTCTCGAAAATGTGGGCAATAATTCAGTAGCGAACTTTTAGTTTTTGGAAGCGGTTCAGCATAGAATACCTTCACAACCTTCATCAGCGAAATAAATGGTATTGCGAACAAAATAATTTGAAAGTTGGCAATGTCGTGCTAATTAAGGAACTATATTTACCACCATGTAAATGAGCTTTGGGTCGAATTATTAATGTACATCCAGGTGAAGATGGCCATGTTAGAGTTGTGAATATCAAAACTACAAGCAGTATACTTAAACGTCCACTAAATAAAGTTGTATTATTACCAATTAAAGATGTTTAAGGAGTTGAACTCCTTAAGGCCGGGAGAATGTCGAAGAATCGACCACTAAAACAAAACAAATTAATTAGGATTTTGTATTTAACTTTTATTTATTGCAATTATCATTTGTAGCTCAATTATAAAATATGTGTATTAGATAAATTTTAATGTTATTATTTATTATAAGAGATGTCATTAGAAAATTCATTTAAATTTTGTTCAGTGGCTTACAACCATGAACCGGTTTTGGAAAGTTATTTCCCAACACTAAGTTGAGAAAATTTTGATGACATTAACTTTTTTGTTATTTATAAAGCGATCTTCAAAGCGATAACAATTAGAAGTAAAATTATAATTATGGTTCAAAAATAAAATCGTACATTATTAAATTACATTGTTTTACTTAAAATTAAGTTAAAAATAAACAGCTCATAAATCGGTGCTGCCTGTGGCCTTTTGTGATTTCATCTCCTTTCTTCAATTCAAGAGAGCGCATTGTGAAAATTTGGAATCTGCAAGCCGCCATATTATCTTCGAGAAAATTCGACTTGGGATTCCAGCCACGTGAAAATTTAGAAAAGGAAAACAAAATCGTGAGTTGTTTATTTTAATAAAGTGGAAAACTTTGGTTTCGTGCATAATTTATATTCATTGTCGCGAATTACACCAAATTTGTTCACCTGTCCTGATATAACTCTGTAATTTGGTAAGGATTTATTGGTGAGTCTTTGAAGGTGTCCAGCTTCTGAACAAACTGAACTGCTGAAACTGCCAATTATTGTAATGTAATTCGAAAGATGCTTACAAGAAACAAAAATACTAAAAATTCATAAAACGGATTTTTAATAGGCACCAAAGTAATATATCACAATAGAACTACTCAACTAATCGAATCGTATACATACATTAACAACAAAACCGAAACCAAAAACCAATTTTTTTTTTGTACTATTGGAACGTAATTCTATTTTAATATAATTTTCCACATCCTTCTATCTCTAACGAACTAGTATAATATGGTTTATGGTTTATTCAGAGTTTTCCGTCTTGTTTTCCACAAAAAAAAAAAAAAAATGTAATTTAATACGAAGTAACTTTGCTTCTGTTAGTTTTGTTTGTTAGAAAACTAAATCAAACAAACAAACAAAAAAATCAACAGAAGATGTTTATACCACATTCGAATGTAAGAAAGAATTTCATCAAAAATTTTCCACTCTACTCGAATTCACTTTTGCAGACGATAGTACGTATTGTTAGTAAAAAAGAAAAGCATAAATTAAGTTTTCGAAACAAAAGAAAACCATATAAATGTGATGGAATGGAATATGAGTATTTTACCTGAATGTGAAAATTGTGTAGGTATATTCACCACAATTTACGAACCTCCCTCTAATAGTTTTGGAATTACATGTATCTTAAAAATTATATAGAAATGTTATAGTGTTGCTTTGAAATATACAAAAAAAGCAATTCTAAATCATAGACATTAGTATTTTATCTGGTTAACCAACAACAGATAATTTTCTGGTTTTCATTATTCTTCAAAACATTAAACGGAAGATAACTTAAATTAAAAATTTAAGAATGTACCTTTGTATGTACGTGTATAGTAAATCTAATTATAATGAAACTTAATTAAAGGGATATAAAGTTTAAAATTTAATTTTTTTGGGAGCTTTTTCATATGTTCTAAATAAATAGGTTTAGTATATGTACGTATGGTTACCGTTCTGCTGCTGATTTTCGTATAAAACGTTGAGAACTAATTGAGAATTTTTCGTGTTAAATATTATAGTACACTGTTATCTACGACTAGTTTAACAGCTTTTTACTATGATGGTTGGAGGTTATATACTGGTTGAAAATAAAAATCTTTAACCTATGTATGTTTCCATTGGTAAGATATAAAAATCTTTATGACATGTAATATGTGGTCACACATTCAAGCTCGAAACCATTTAGTTTCTGTAGAAAAGATGTTATCAAATATTTAAACGGTTGATTTAGAAGTTCGCCGACAGCCATTCATGTTCTTGTGTTTACCATTATTTTATTTTATGTGCTTTGTGTCGATGAACTAAGGTTCATTCTTATATGGTTTTATTGTTGACTTTTTTTTTTTTAAGATTCATCTTTTATTGGGATCGTAAACGGTAAACTGCAAAATTTTATAACTAAGCTCTAAAAAGCATGAAAATATTAATGAATTACAAATACGATCAGGTTAATCTAGAATATAACTGACAAATTTTAACAAACATTATTTTTTAATTGAAAATTAGTTGCAGATATTTTGCCAACTGCCGTTTAAATGGCCTAATTATATTACAGATTTTTTTTGGTATTGTTCAAAAATTCTAGGCCAAAATTGTATAATCCGCCGCCATGTTCCAATTGTTATTATAATAATATGATTCTCTTACTCATAATGTGTTCTCTGATTTCGTTAAGGTTTTCTTCAGAAATTCTAAATTGAACATTTTTTCTCGGGGCCGTAAGAGTATTTCTGCCCACATCTATTGGTTTGGTTTGGTATATACGATTTTTGCTGATATCGAGATTGTTAAGGATGAAATTTTGGCACACTCTGACCATAGACATGTTTTTTTTTTTTTATTTTATTAGGCTTGGCTCCTATATGAAATAGAGCCATATTGCCAAAAAATCCAAATTTATAAATTCCTTGTTACATATTTTTCATCATAACTTAATTTTACAAATAGAATTTTAAACAGAATTTTACTTCCTGCACATATTCCGTCGGCTATTAATTATCTCGTATTAAATTGTTATTCCACTCATCCTAATAAATTCATACATTTCCTTATAAACCAAAAAACCACCTTCATTCATTAAATCACTTAGGTTTCTTGCATTCCGAAGGATGTTGAACTTAGATCTATATTGGCTATATCTGGGACAAGTCAATATGAGATGTTCAATATCCTCCACACTTTCACACAACTCACAATCTTTGTCCTCACTAAAATGACGTTTCCACAAGCATTCCTTCCAGTTTCCATGGTTCAGCCTGATTCTCTCAACCGTTCGCAACATTCGCGTATCTCCTTTGAGCTCCTTAAAGAACGGAATACTCAAAGGAGTACCACGGAGCACGCTGTACTTCATTCCTTTCGTAAGACTTTTCTCGTTAAATTCACTCTCCCATTTTCTCCACAGATTCATTTGAAACATTCGAAGTACATCTCTTGCCTCCTTCCTTTCGTACTCCTGAACCATGTCATTCAATGTACCCTTTTTAGCTAACATATCGGCTCTTTCATTCCCTTCGATCTGTCTATGTGATGGGATCCATTGTATGGTCACATCACGTTGACAGTCTCGAACGCATTCAAAAATTAAATCAACATACACATTGCCTTCCCTTCCACCTCCACATTTCAGCAAACATAAACCACTCTGGGAATCGGAAAATATTACTATTTTCCTTTCCCCTTCATTCACAGCCAGTTTAATTCCTTCAAATACTCCAATCAGTTCAGCGTTCATTATACACATGCTTTTGTCCACTTTAAAATACCTTTCAACATTCTTACCAGGCATAAATACACCAACACCCACTCCATTCTCATTCACACTAGCATCTGTATAAACAATATCCTCTCGCATATACCGCTGACTGATTTTACCAAACATAATTTTGGCGATAACTTCATTCATTCCCTTATTATATTCCTCCATATTCAAACATACAGTAAGATTATTAGGAACGGGTTGCGGACCAGCATTGCCTATACTCAGAAACATGTTCAAGTTTTCAAGTGCAATACTAGTTCTATATGTCGGTTTGTACACCGCCCTATTTTGTAATCTTACTATCATCTCGTTCCAAAACTCATTTTTCTTAGTTATCATTCTCACCGACTCTCTCACTGTGATCCACTCTCTCTTGTAATCAAGAGGTGAATCACCCATTTCAGACCACAGAGTGTGTATTGGGGTTGAGTTAATCGCCCCCAATACCACTCTTGCACATGCATTTTCTACTTTCATTAATTGGCTAAAAGCCCCTTTCGAACCATTCCCATACACACTAATACCATATCCAATTTTGGAGGATATAAGGGCCTTCCTTAACATGTCAGTCACACTCGGATGAGCGCCCCATTTAGGTTTGCTCACCCGTTTAACCACATTTAAACGTTCCTTGCAGTTATCTGCCAAAATTTTCATATGCTTCCCAAAATTCATACGTCTATCAATCCAAATACCCAAATACCTGTACGCATTTACTTCTTCAATACTTTGACTATCAACACTTATATTAACATTTGCAACGTTTGTTCTGAAACTCATATAAGCACACTTATTAGGATTCACTCTCAGATTCAACATTTTAAGTTTTTGAATTATATCATCTACCCCCTTTTGCGCTCTTTGAGCCGCCACATCAATACTTTTCCCTTTTCCAATTACTACAAAATCGTCTGCAAATTGCAGAACGATTTGATTGTCTGTATTGATGTGGTGTATCTCGCTGGTATATAGGTTGAACAGAGCTGGAGATATTCTACTTCCTTGCGGAAGCATAGACATGTTAATATAACAAAAGTATAAAAAACCATCCTGTCTTCATGGGTTTCCTTTCTTCGTACGTTTGCGTTGTTTTGGGACTCTCCTATTGTGGTATTATTATATTATGACATACACAACATTTCATCGTCTCTGTCAGAATAATAAGGAGATGCATTTTGTTTATTATTCAAAAATTTTACAATGACTTACTACATAAACTGATTTCTTAACCAAGATGCTTAACCTACGATTTTTATTTATTTTTTGTTAGATTAATTATAAATGTGACGGTGACACCTAGGGTGTGATAGAATAAGTTAAACTAGTGGCTCAATGTTTTACTGTACTAAAATGGATTTTTCTATGATAAAACTGTTCTAAATGTTTCTACACTATTCTTACTGGAAAAGTCATGAACTTTCTAGAAGTTTGGTTTGTGTAAATAAAAAGGTTGAACAAGTCTACCATCTATGCAGGGTTGGCATAAGTAAGGATTGGTCTAACGTATGCTTTATAAAGTCTCAACTTGTTTTTAGAGGAGGGCAACTATTTCGGTAGAGGATTCGATAAATATTGTGGCGGACAGTAAACGTTTTTTACTTGGCGTATTTGATTTGAGGCATCGGTGATAGCTTCCTATCAAAAATGACTCCCAGTTATTTGACTTGAGGTTTGTATTCAAGGACGTTACCCCCGAATGAAAACGGGTTTTAAACATTTTAGAGTTTTTATTGTTGTTTTATAGGAATTGATTTTGATCTTCCACATCCTCGAATATTCCGAATATCGCTCTAGGTATTGCGAGGTGCGGGTCGGGAAAGTGAATAGAGCCGTTTGTAACGTCGGCGTATATATTTAAATTTTGTTTCATTGTTTCCGGGCCTCGGAATATCGTGGTAGTAGAAGGAGAAGAGGTGATTTGATACTGAAACTGTGGTTGTTCAACGAGACGGTAGTGACGGAAGTTGCATTCTATCATTTTGTAGATTAAGCCTTGGTGCCAGACGGTGTTGAAGGCTTTTTCTGTGTCAATAAATTCAGCGACTGGAGGTCAGCATTTAAGCCTTAAGATAGCTTGAGTTGAAGAGTGTCCAGCATGGAATCCGAACTGTTTATCCGAAGTGTAAGGTTGAATCAGTGGAAGTAATCTATTGAGAATTACTATTTCTGTTATTTTACTTAATTCGTTTAGGAGTGAAATAGGGCGATTGTTTTCTATTCTATTGCATGGCTTTCCTAGCTTAGCGATAGGGATCGTTGCCGATCTTAAAAGTAACCAGTGTTTATTATTCCGTTGAGAAAATTAGTGACCTTGTTATTGACTAACAACTCGTATTGGGGGTCTTTGAATAATTCGTTCTTAGCATCGAGTTTGTCGTAGTGGGAGGCGATTTGTTCAGACATTTATTTAGGATCTATAATAGGATGGAGGCCTTGCAAAATTTGGGTGACTGGATTGAGTTTCTTGCCATTCAGCTTCCGAGTTTCTATACGGATCCGATTGTAATGGAGACGGTTCTGCTATATGGAAGTTTTGCGTTATCCTTACTTAGAGTAAGCGGTGACAATGAAAGGGTACTCATCTGGGAGCTTTCGATGATTATGGAGTTTGAATTTTGCCTAATCAGCAATTTCCCGTAGTTTATTTTTGGTTGGAAGTGAGTTTTGAACGGGACTGTAAAAAACACCGGAAAATGATCGGAACATATCTCATGTAAAGAATGGGGATTGTTTGGCAGAGTGATATTCTTGGATAATATCCAGTCGATTATTGAATTTCCCCTTGGGAAATTGGGGTTCTTCGGGGTGTTTAATTGTAAGTTAGAATTTAAGCATAGCATGAAGAATGCTAGACCATTCTGGTTGGGCAGTTTCAGGCTTCGTATGTATATTTGACTTATTGATCTTCTTGACGTAGGTCGAGCAAAACGTGATACATCGATTTATGGTCCCTATGTTTAGTAGCGTACCCCGGGACAAAGAATCTGTGTCGCTGATTTAGGTGGGTTTCGCACAGAAGACTAAATTCGGTTTGTGACGAGATAGATAGTCGATGATGACCAAGGCTGGGTAAATTACATTACACTGAGTAACTAAAATACTTTTACAAATTACAGCAAACTGAGTAAGTAAAATACAAATTACAATTACTTTCGAGTGGAGTAATTAAAATACAAATTACAATTACTTTATATTTGTAAATTGACCTATTTTATTTGACAAAACTCGTTTAGTAAAAAAACGTATAATTAGAACAACGAATATTAAGATTAGGTTTTAAACCGATGGCTCTGGAACCAGATTTTAATAAGCCTTGTAAAAATTTAAATAAGAAATTTTAAAAACTGAGGTAATTAAAATACAAATAACAATTACTTCGAATTTAAGTAATTAAAATACAAGATACTGTTATTTGGAAAATGAGTAATTAAAATACAAATTACAAATTGTAACTTGTATTTTAACTACGTAATTTAAATACATGTAATTCGTTACTGCCCACCCTTGATGATGACTTTAAACAACGGCATTAGCACATTCATTGATGAACTTTCCGTTATTTTCCTTCAAAAAGTAATCGAAAAAACTTTGGCTTCGATCCCGTGATTTTATTTTAGGGGTAGGTATGCTCGATTTCTTCCGGGTTGAGAGATGAGAGGGTTTCTCTAATCTTCTCTCACTTTTGTCAAATCTTCCTTATTTGTGGTACTGGATTTACCACCACATCTGAATGACGCGTGACCTCCGGCTGTAAATATAATTTTCCGTATTGTTTCATCAATCTTTACCGCTGCCACGTTGTGACGGACGATTGGCGGCGCATGTTTCGGTATTGTTTTTTGAATTTCGTTCTTGGTGCTTTTGATTCGACGTTTGTGAACGATTCATCCATTGATGTGAGTAACTCTGGTGAGTTTTGCTTTGTTTTTCTCGCTTTTTTGGGTCTCCGATGGATATACACAGTATCTGAACAACTTAAATCGTTGTCTGACCCCGCTGGTTCTTCATCGCCAGATTCGTGCCCATCGCGTTTGATCGACGAGCTTGATGCTGGCTCTGACAATGGCTGTAGATTGGGTTGGATCGGAGCTCCCAGGATGGCCTAGGTTAACTTTTCAATTTGCTCGATTAGTTTGTCCTTCCTCCTTTCCATTATGAGATGAATTTTAAATTCTACTTCTATTTATACATATAAAATATCATGTGCCTAATTCATATTTCTGGAACTCAAAATATATTGTACTTAGAAAAATTTCGACAAGTGATTTGAAAAGAAAAGACAAAATTATATAGATAGCCGTTGAAAACCATAAAAGCATATAAGTATTGGCACTCACACCAAGAAAGAACAAAGGTGACGAAATATAGATATTTTTCCGCATGCCCGTTAGAGACAAAAATTTTGGTATCCTTTCTGAACTGAAAATATTTTCTTTAAAGCTTTTTTTTAAACCATTTTGAGTAATAATGCTTGAGGACCGAATGAGCATAGTAGTATCAAAACCGAATTATTATCAGTTTTTAAAAAAACACGGGGGGAAACGAAAAAACGTTTCACAAATTGTTTAACTCATATATAATGGGTGTCGGCCATAAATTATTCACATTCTCTAATTTCCGTCCTCTAGATAAGTCTGATTGGTAAACGACTTCACCCCGTACGATAATTCCGTGCTGCAATTTAATTATGGTAAAGCGCTTCGACTTGTTGAACTCAAAGTTCTAATTACCTGTTGTTTTATTATGAAATGACGAATGAGTATTCCAGTCGTATAATGGGCCATCTTGGCTTCCTGAAGAATTCACCATAGCGTATACTCCGAATAAATACTCTGATAATCGTTGAACCTAATAATTGTGTGGTATGTAAGAGTTTTCTGGCGAAAATGAATTGATTTTCACATATATTTTGAGATGGACTATTTTTAAGCCCTTATAAGCACATAGCTAGTTTCGGCCGTTGTTCTTCAGTCCATAGATACAAGAACATATGTACGATTTTTAAAGAAGTTTCTGAAGATCCTTCCACAATATATAAATTGTAAAGGTTAAGTTGGCGACTAAAATACGCTGCCTGGTTCGGAGGTTTTGGCAAAGGAATATTCTTTTAGCAGTCAAAAGAATATATCATCGTATTGTATCATTGTGTTATTAGATTCTTTCTTAGCCAAAGCACAAAATGGCTTTGCTCTTAAACTATGAAATCGTTAGGCCGTCATTAAACTAACCATGAATTTTTGCTGAATTTTATTTTGTCGGTGTACATTAAGCATTGGGAACATTGACCAGTCGGTGGTGTTTCAAAACTGATGTTGAAACTATAATGTACGATGTTTTAAAAAAACTACTTTTTAACCTGTGTGTCCAAATGAACATTATTGAACATTTTGTACATCCCATGGATGGACAAATCTCCTGAAAATATTGTCTAGCTGAAGTTTTGGATGGGCAGTAATATACATCGTGTATTTTTGGGCGCATATTGGTGGTCTTTTCTACTTTCTTCCGGATTTTTTCTTTGTATTGTACCTAATTCAAAGTAGCATTTGCTGATTCCATTAATTCGTTATATTCTAAGCGTAATATATTTTGAAATGCCGGTAAGCATACACGAATAAACAATTCTTTCCTACTGCTTAACAATCCTGACCCGTTAATTTCTCGCAATGGGACGAGTTTCATTTTTGTTGTTGCAGGTTGGTACTTTAGACAAGCCTTTTGGTTTATACCTACAAAACAATCGAAACATTAATAATCGTCTATAAAAACGAGATATTATTTAACTTATTATACTTTTTACCTTTCTAATTGAGCTTCTGTGGATTTTCAGTCCCTTTCCCATTCCTTTTTTTCCCATAAATAAGGTAACTTCAAGTAAAATTCACAGCGTCCACTTCAAAATTATTTTGCGGATTAAAATTGCCTCTTTGTATTTTGTGTTTTTGAATTTAATTTGTACCTATGTAATACATATACTATTCAAAATGAATGAACATGTTAGTACAAAGCCCCAAAGTAGTTTCCTTGAGAACAGAATGTCTGTCGGAGTGAAACATTTCCAGCTATTTTGGAACAAGTTATGGATCGGGCGGGTGAGTACAAGTTGTGTCGTTTCATTGTGCAATTTAGTTTGTGTGCAAATTTCTAATGGTGAGTGGCGTGTGTTAAGTGTTGTAACTAGGCGTAGCCTAGTTTTGAATAGCTATATATGAGTGTCATGTAGGCGAGTTATTTTCATTTAATAAAATTACCTACTCAATGTATAAAGTGGAAACGACTTTCCTATTTTAACATCAACGGAGCGACGCTAGCGCTAAGTTGTATAGCAGAAATAATTGACTTTCAGTCTGAAGTGAAACTTCACTTGAATCATTTATTGGATTACAGGAATCCAGTATAGTGGGCGAATAATCAGGTCGATTAATGGAAATTAAATTAACAATCTCAGACCGGAGATCACTGGCTGAGCGGTAAGGGGACCGAGAATCTTGCAGTTAAAGCTGATGAATAATTCAATTGAATAGGCAGTTGCCATCACTTGGAATGGCGTATACTTCCATATTTTCCACATAGTGGATTGTAAATCTAGATTTAACTTAAATGGATTTTAGTATACCAGCACAATGGTTGGAATTTCCCCTTATTTCACTTAGTGTGCTTATAACTAAGCTACAAAATTTAATGATTTTAATTAAGGAAATATAAAGCGCTGAACCCTCATAAGGTGATCAGAACTTCGGGTCTTGTTTAATTCAACTCCCAAATCAATCTCGAAATGAACTTCTTGAGTCAAACTTCAGCTTAACCTCCAACTCAATTTATAACTCCCTTTATCTCAATCGCAACACAAACCTAATCGCAAGCACCAAATTAGCGGCCAACCCAGCCATCAATTAAATCACCAAATCAACCCTTAATTAATTTCGCTCGACTCAAATCTCAACCCTTTGCTCAACTCTACACTCATTTTCCAACCCAACCTCAAAATTAATTCGATTCTTAAGCTACATACTCGAACTCAAATTAATCCCTAACAGGACTTCTCTTTTAAATCGAACTCAATTTCAACTTAAACCCTACTCACCATCATACCGGCATACTTAACATCGTACCATCATAACCTTAAATACTCATTCCATCATACCATTATTCCATTATACTATCATACCATCATGATCTGGGATTCATCAGCTCCTAATCTGAGAAATGCGATTCTTCTCTTCCATTCTATGGAACTTGCCTATTTCTCAACCAATTATGATGAAATTCGGCTTGTGCATTAGAAATCGGATTCTAAAATGATTTTTGGACAAAATTCTGGAATATGGCCAATTAGAACGGAACTTGGTTATTTCTTTTAGGAGTTGAGTGAAATTTGACATCTGACATGGAAATGGGATTCTAAGTGATTTTTGGATCAAGTTCTGGAATATCAATGGTATGATGGATGGTGTGATGGTATGATGTTATGATGATATTATGGTATGATGGTGTGATGGTATGGTGGTACGATGGTATGACGGTATGAGTTGAGAAGAGGGTCTAGATTTGGTTCTAGCTAATTTGAGTTGAAGTAGAGTTAGGATTTAGTTAGCCTGCATGGGATTAAGTGAGTTGTTCGGTTGGGGAAATATTTAAATTGGTTTATTTGAAAGTTCATTTGAGGTTCATTTGGAGACTGATTTGAGGGTTTGGTTGGCGGTTAATTTCATTCTATGTTATTTTATAGGCACACATGTCAGAAACAAAACAAAAAGGAAATGTGTTTTTTAATCTGAAGTTGAATAAATTCCCGTTAGGAGTTCTACTAATAAATGTTATGTGGAGACATCATTCCGTCCGGGTTTTAATATTATTAATTTTATAAGCAGTGATTTTTACTGTATGTACGGAAAGCAAAAAGTTTGCGGCAGGGTACCGAATTAAGGAGGTCTAAGTTAAAAAGAGGGTTCTTTGGAGAGAGAAGAGACTTAAAGCCGCTGGGACAGTTTACACCACCTAGTGCATTGGCGTTGTTAGTTGAGTTTCTGAGCCACCTCCTAGTTAATAGCTTTTAGCGTAAACATAAAGGGCAACTGTGGTAAATGACAAATTGGGCTTTTAGCAAGTAGATTTTATATAATAAAACATAATATTTTATTATAGTTTTGTCACTTTCTTAATGTGATTTTTATTTTATTTGAAATTAAAATTACGATCGTTTCTTATGTTACTCCTTTATCAAATTTCTAACAAACACTAACTAAAATTATGATAAAAACTGCTTTTATACCTTATTTTTTGTGCCCACGTGTCTTGTGAATCTTCTTTCCCCCTTATTTTATTTTTTCTTCTTAAAGTGGTGGTACCGCCCTTCTTTTTTATATATACCGTCTGGTACGTGTTTATCATAAAAAACAGAGAAGAATTTGGCGACTATCTGGTGTGATTGTATGTACATGGATTTACAATGAGGTCGTAAATTTTGTTGCGACCAATTTTATCGTTTAGTAAAAATGGGTTATATCGTTCTTCTAACCTGTTCATTAGTAATCCTTTTCGTATTCTATGTAATAGCTGGGAGTTTGTGTTGATGGAGTGTAATTATATTTTTCTGTAGTCAAGTGTTGTGCATATTGCGAGTCGATTTTTGGTTTTCCGATTTCTTTTATATGTTTTGTAAACTTAACTTCAAAACTTCTGCTTCTATTCTTATAGATTCCGGTGTCTATTGCTGTATTTATGTTACGTTGTTTGAGTCGATTTCCTAATTTTGTTGTTGTATGTTTTAAATGCCATCGTGTATCCGTATTTTTTAAAAGCCTTCGTTATTTTCTTGTAGATGTTATTATTGTACTATATAGTGACGTATTTCTCTGTTTGTTCATTTTGCTTGTTTAAAGTGGTCATCATATTCTGTTGTTTCTTCCAAACATACCTATAGTTCATTTTGTCAATTAAGTCAGTGTTATAACCGTTTTTTACTGCTTAGTGTTTAATGATTTTCAGTTCTTCCGTATATAGCCCTGATTGTTCGTCGGGATCGTGTTTAGTCTATTTATTAGAAAGTTGAACGTTCCCATCTTATGTTGGTATGGGTGGTTACATAATTTGTCAATGGCGTGATCCGTTCGCGTGTCTTTTCTGTATTGTTGTTAAGATTTGTTATTGTCAAGTTTAAAAAATTAATGGCTTTGTTCATTGTAAATAGAATTTGATATTGTGTTGAAAATAGTTTTGTTCTGTGACGGTTTTGATTAGAGTGATAATTTCGTAAATTTTTTCTTTCCTGGTTCCGTTAATCTGTAACAGTTCCTTTTAGCAACTATTTGAAAACAAAGAAGTTGGAGTAGAAATTGGGGGCGTTATTAAAGGAGAGTATGAGAACAGAGGTTGTAAGCAGAACTATTAAATCATCTTACCATTCCAATATTTACAATAATTTTTTCTTATTTAACCCAGAGGCTTGAGTAGGGTAATTTTAGAGTGCAGGAGAAGGAGGAAAGATGGTGGCTAGTATATAAGGGAGTAGTAGGTAACTAACGAAGGTGGAGGGAATTTTCAGATACAGATATCAAAGGTAATTTAATGAGATTCAGATTCAACAGAGCGTAAATATTCTCAAAGATAATGGCGGGGGCCAAGATAGATATTAAATTTAATTTGTTTCAGAGACTGGAGAAGGGGATTGTCAGAGTGCGGTTTATTAACCAAGCGATCAAAAATATGATGCGAGGAAGTAAGGTGGTGGGTAATATATAAGGGGATAATGAGTAACTAATTAAGATTGATGGTGGGTGCAGAAACAGGAGTCAAACGGAAATTAAGGATATCCAGATTTTATAGCTCTAAGTTATGTAACATATTAAGCAGTACGGATGAAGAACAAATTATTTAAAATTTGTTTTAGAAGTACATTCGGGGAGCTAGTACTAACTAAATTATTAACATAATTTAGGATGCCATGTGTGTTGTGCTTAGCTTATCTACTAACAATTGACCAACAAGGAGATTGTAACTCGTCGATCTTAATCCTAATTAAACATTCAAAATCAATCAATCAAATCACATCGTACTATTGCAAATCGCTTTTGCGTGATTGGATTTGAGCCAAGCGAATGATATGTAGTTGAAGGTTTATATTTCTCACATATTTGAAATTTCAAAATTACATTTTCAAAGGCGGTAGACATATTTGGCCAGTAAAATAGATGTTTCGCGTGAACCATTGTTTTGGTTATTACGATAATGGAATTGTGGATGCGAATGAAGTTTATTCTAAACTAATATTGTATTTTACAACAACAACAAAATTTTGTTTGTATGTGTTTAAAAAAGCATACAATCGGGCGAATTTATTATATGCACAAAGAAAAATTCATTCAAATCAAATAGTTGAACTTAATGCTAAATTAATGAAAATTCAAATACACAAAATTATTATCCCCTTAAATTTAATAACGGATCAAAGTGTTAACCTATTAATCGACAATGTTCGACAATTTAAAAATTTAATCTTATCCTTGTATAAGAAAAATGTCTTCTATTGACAAACATCCCACTATGATATCCTGATAGGCTTATGCGTATACTTCAATCATGCTCATCCGCTAAAATTTCATATTTGGTTTACCTATTGAAATATCGATTATTCGAAAACTTGAAATATAACGAATCCTTGTTTTAATACAAAGAAATATTCTTTCATATTGAGCTTACGAATAATTCTTTAATGCGATGTAACCAACTTAATAAACCATAAAAAAACATTTCTAATAAATTTTTTTAATAAAATTAATATATTTTGAAATAGATTTGAGGGCAAAATTAATTTTACTGATATTAAAGAATATTGTTTGAATTAAAAAAAAATTACTAAAATTGAAATATTTCTGTAATTTATTTAACTGAAGCTCTTCAGCAGTATTTTGCATATATAATTAACTTTAATTAACACTAATATATGAATTAATTATAATCTTGTTTAATAAAATGTTACTTTAAAATTAAAGAAATTACTTTATGATTATAAAGTAATTTTCTTTAATATAATTTCTTTCAGAGTATCTTAATCTTTAACTTACGAAAAATTTCCACTATCAAAGCTTGACCTAATTCTAGGTTCTTAATAGCCCAAGTTGACCAAGAATACTTAATAAAAATCGTATACTTCTTCCGTATTATTTACGGCAAGAGATGTATGTTTTAAAAGTAAAAAGTATTGAATGCCCAACATAACTTGAAACAAATTATTACATGGCAACAGAATAAAACGCAAATTTTCAAGTTAAACAATTTTAACATTAAGGTCGAAAATATGTCTAAAAATACAAGTGTGTTTTAAAATATTTGTGAAGTTGAAAATCACATCCACACGGTCATTAAAAACATTTATGTTTTTCAATATTAATATGGACGGCGATAGATTAATTTATGACCAGGCGACTTTGATTTCTTTAGATTCATTAATACCTACAATTAAAATAAAAAAAAAGAAAAATTACGGTCATCAAAACCATGGTAAATGATGTCATTTGTTTAATTTGTTGAGGTTATACCCTGTGTAAAAACATACCAAAATGGATAAAAGTCATTTTAAAGGAAACATGTGTAAAAAATTGTCACAAATGTTGCCACATTTGTAAAAGTACTTGTGAAAACACTTCGTGCGGATCTACCTTCCCTATATTAAAAAATAAAAAATGGTTTTCAATTTATGTAAAATTTTAAATTTTAAACTAAAACGGCTATTCATTCGAATAAGTGATTTAAATTTATTTTAATTTAGATGTAAGCAAATTCACTGCTGGAACTGCATCGTCGTACTTTGTTTTAATATTAAAAAAAATCGTTTGTGTAAACTGTCAAATGGCCTTACATTGAAGAGGAGACTTGAAATAGTTTAAACGCGCAGTCCAAAGCGGCGAGAGGACTTACACATTTAAATTTAATTTTATCACAATAAATAAAATACTGATTGTTTGAATATAAATGTTTACCTATAATAAAAATAAATGGTTGAAGCTTTAGTTTTTGACTTGATAGATTTTGTATTTGATTTTTAATAAATTCAATAAATAGTATCATAAACGATTATGAATTTCATAAATTGCTAAGAACAAGTCTTTTTTTTTTTACTTGGTTTTATCATCGCATGTAACAAGAATAATATGATGGAAGATGATGAAAGAAAGGAACTTATTTATTTATTTTGATTACCTGACGTAATAAATTTTTGTTGCTTATAATCTTTTAACATTTGTTTAGCTATTGGCTCTGTTACTTTTTCTTCCATAATTGTAAGTACATCACTGAAAAACCTGTCAAATTTAAGGTAAATAACTTCGGCATCAGGGTACATATGATTAAAATCAATGTCGACATTGGCCTCTCGTTGATTATATAATCAATGTTTAATTCATGAATGCTATTAATCCATTTAAGTGTATAATTAGCAGAAGATGTCCATTCAGCAAATATTTCTTCTAAATTTGACTCATCCCTGTTATATTTTAAGTGATTGCATAAAATTCGTGCGTCATCATCACTTAATAAAGGAAGTATTGGGCAATTATACGAAATTGTAACAGAATAAAACATAAAAAAATATTTTTTTTTAATATTACCGTTGGAGTTGTTATCATGTTCCAACGAGTCTGATCGTTTGTATCGTTTTTGTTTCGGAATAAGGGCTGAACTCCGAAGCTTTGATATTCTATTATTATAACGATCGTATAACTGGCTTTTCGATCGTTAAAACATTTAATTAAAAATAAGAAATTTAGTTATTTAAAACTGTCAAATTTATTTGTTTATTTATTAAGTTTTATGCTATAAATAAAACGTATCGTTAATTTTTTCTTATACCATACGACTGTACTACAGTGAAAAATTATTGCTTAAAATAGAAAACAATAACTTGCCATAAGTAATTAATAAGTCAAAATAAATAACGAAAGTAAAGCTTACCGTAGATTCAATCGGAAAGTGGCATTCTATTTGTGAAGCCACTGCTTCACATTGGTTAACACCCAATGGCAAGTTCTTGTTTATGTAATAAGTCACAATTTGATCGACCAATATTGACCTCTTAGGTTCTGATAATTTTAATTTTTGGTCTGATAAACGGTTGTGTTTTTTTTTCGTGTTGAAAAGTCAAAATAATTTTGAATAAAAATAATTTTGATAAAATTTTGAAATTTAATTTGTGGTTCAATCGAAATATATTTTTATAAAAGTGAGTTGTGTTATAAACTATTAAAGTTATTTCTCAACAATGTCTCTGTGCTGTGTGTGTAATATGAAAGTGTTTGGAAACTTTTTTACGTGTGCCGGTGAGTGCGGTCAACTCGTTCACTTTGAATGTACAGGGATCGGAAGGCCTGTGTTCGATGCCATTTCGGTGATTCCGAATTTTTCTTGGCGTTGTGGCATGAGTGTTGATGTTTTTAAAGTTATCAGGGCACAGAATGATCACATGTGTAAGTCTATTGACGCTTTATCAGTGTCCTTGTGCTTGATGAACAAAACATCTGCCGCTATTAATGGTAGCGTGGAGAGTTTATTAAAACCATTACCACCATCGCAGCAGCCGTCGTCTTCAAAATTAAAAAAAAAGCTACGCAAAGTATTGTGCAAACTAATATGGAAACAAGATCTAAGAGAAATGGTAATAATGCCATTACAACGGCTATATCTGAAATAACTGATGGCAGTTCCCAGCGCCACGTCCAGGTCACTGATGGCTTACAGCCTCCGCACTTCCCGCCGTTGTCGTCCGATTGTGTTATTACGAACATTCCATCGGTAATTTCTTCATCTGTCGTATCGAACTCTTCGCCATTACTGTCATGTCAGGATGCCGTTAGAGCTGAGAGGTCTGATGTTCCAGGTTCGGATTGTCCAGTCATGGAATTGCGTACAGTGCCTGTGGTTCGAAGGAAGTATTTGTACATTTCCGGTCTTCATCCAACAACTACTTCCGAATCGATATCCCGGTACATTACGTTCAAAAACAGCGTTTTTAATCCATTAAACGTGTCCTGCTTCTCACTGTTCCCTAGAGACCGGGATCCAGCAGAACTGACGTTTGTGTCTTTCAAGATTGGAGTCATCAATAACTTGCATGGTACCTTGAAAAATCCTGGTTTTTGGCCACCTGGGGTTCTAGTTCGCGATTTTCAAGAAAGGCGCGATTCAAAAAACGAGGAAGGAGCTCGCAGCAAAGTGTCAATTTAATTTCATTAAATGCATTAAATTCCAATATTTTAAATTCTAATCTACCAAATTTTAACAATAATCTTATCACAGTTCATCCTAACATTCTAAATTCATGTTTATCTAATTCTAACAATGTCGTCAATGGATCTAACAATTCCATCAATAGCTTATCAATTTTTTATTTTAATTGTAGTGGCATGCGATCAAAATCAAAAAATTTCTATCTTGGAATATTGGAATCTGATTACGACGTAATAATTCTGACCGAAACATGGCTTACAATGGATTTCAATGATGCGGAGTTTTTCCCTTCGGATTTTTGCGTTTTCCGTCGCGATCGATATAACCTTAGTACAAAACGTAAAGGTGGTGGTGTGCTTATTGCAGTTCGGAATATTTATTCTTGTGAATTTTTATTTTCCGACCCAATCATTGAGTTCATTGCTGTTAAACTCAAACTAGGTGCATTTTACTTAATAATTAGCACAGTCTACTTTCCTCTAGAGCCATCCTCGATATTTTGTCAAGATTTTGTTGACAAGTTCTCATGTAATTTATTACCTTTTATTTCTGATAACACTGACTTTGTTATTTTCGGCGATTTCAACTTTCCAGATCTAATTTGGATGATGGTTGACAATATGTTCATTCCTGCTAATACGAATGATTCTTCCGCCTTAATTTGTGATTTTATGGCAAACATGGGTACTTCACAAATAAACAGTGTACCAAACAGCCACGGCACTTATCTGGATTTGGTTTCCTACACTAATAATAGTTCTTTTAAACTAGAATCATGCGACGACTTTGCCGGATCTTCGAGTGTTTATCATACCCCGGTTTCATTTCAGTTGTTCTACAAAACTTCTAATAATTTAAACTTTACCAAAAATTGTACAGTATTTGATTTTTCGCACGCCGATCACAGCTCATTAAATGATTTTTTAGCTGAAGTTGATTGGGCTGGTACACTGTCAAACATTGATATCAACAGTTCATTAGATACCTTCAATGAATTGTTGAAGGTTGCTTTTGAAAAATTTGTTCCTAAAAAATTAATTAGAAAGTCTCATACCCGCAACGTCCCATGGTTTACCAAAGAACTGAAACAAATTGAAGTCCTTCGTAATAAATGTCATAGGAAGTATAGGCGTACAGGGTTGGCCCATGACTTTATCCAGTTTAAGTCTTTGCGCAAGCAGTTTTGCTATCTCAACCGATTCCTCTATAACAATTACATAATTGATATTGAAGACGATTTGCGATGTAATCCGAAGAATTTCTGGAGATTTGTCAAAAATAAGAGGGGGGGAAGTCAAAGTTTAGTTGGAGGGGGGGAAATCAAAGTTTAATTGATTAATCTACCAGCTCCGTAACCTTCCAGTAGGGTGCGCATCACGTGAGCTGTTCTGGTCTTGTCATTAGGCAGCTGCGTGATGGGTACAATTGTGTAAGGGGTAACCTGTGCACAATTCGCAAGTGTACGTACTGCCTCCTCGTGGCAACCACTGGTAACTAAGGCCACTTGGCACATTTTAGGCCATTTGGCACAGGCCAAAGTACGGCGCTAAAGGAGAAAACCTTGACAAAAAACCTTAATCTAAGGTGGAACAGCATATGCCGAAAGATGAATGGCTGATAGGTTAATCAGCCCAAAATATGCGGAGTCTGGATACCAGGCACCCTCCAGTTTTATTTTTAGCCTTCCTGTAGTAAAGCTGGGTGACCTACAGGTGATTTGCAATTCCCAGCAACTCGTAAGAGTAAAATCAAACGGAATACGGGACAGGAGTAGGAATATACGGGAGTGGCACAACCCTCTCGAGGTCCTTGAGCTCCAATGCTACCGTCTTTCTAGCGGAACTACATGCTGTAGTAAACATCAAGGAGGGAGAGCAATATGCCCAGATAGTATGTATCACGTACCGGGAGGCAGTATTTTCAGGTTCATTAAGAACCTGAATATTGACTGGACGGATAATTAAGCAGGGGCCAGCACAATAGATCTTTTAGGTCGCAGTGCGAAGTGGCTGATCGCCCGCATGGCCCCCCCAATAATAATAATAATAATAACGGCTTGCCGCCATTTTTAGAATTCCATGGTCGAAAATCAGATAATCCAGAGGCAATCTGTGGTTTTTTCGCTGAATATTTTAGCATTGTTTTTGTTAAGGATAGCTCATTATCTCCTAAAGTAGCTAACACCAATAATTCAAAAATTGTTTTTTCAGAACTTGACGTGATGACGGCTTAGATGAACATGGACGTTTCTAAAGGTCCTGGACCAGATGGTTTACCAGTGTCTCTATTGAAGCAGTGTGCATTTGGTTTTGCCGCTCCTTTATGCCATTTATTTAATATGAGCCTCAGCCAAGGCAAATTTCCTGATCTGTGGAAAACATCAAGTATCATACCGATCCACAAAAGCGGTTCCCGCAGTGATGTAACAAATTATCGTGGAATTGCAATACTGTCTTGCATTCCTAAAGTATTCGAGTCAATGGTCAACAAAGTGATCTACTTCCACTCCAAGCAACTTATTAGCACACGTCAGCATGGATTTTTTCCTGGCCGCTCAACGGTCACAAATTTAGCGGTCTTTCAAAATAATCTAATTAATTCTGTTGCCTCGAAAGTTCAAGTCGATGTGGTCTATACCGATTTCGCTAAAGCTTTCGATAAACTTAATCACAGGTTATTAGTGAATAAGCTCAGTAAACTTAATTGCGACATTATTCCCTTAAATTGGCTTATGTCTTATTTATCGGATCGCAAAATGTTTGTCAAGATCAACGATACGTTCTCAGAATGTTTTATTGCGACATCTGGGGTGCCTCAAGGTAGTCACTTGGGTCCATTATTATTTTTATTGTTCATTAACAATGTTGTTGATTGCTTCAAATTCGCAGACTGTATTCTATTTGCTGACGACATGAAAATATATGCAAATATTTCATGTGAATTGGATCGCTATCACTTTCAGCGGGACCTCAACACATTTTGCGGTTGGTGTGTTACTAACCTTATGTTTCTGAATGTTGATAAGTGTCACGTGATCACCTATTCCAGATCTAAGTCTCCTGTAGTTTTTAACTATTATCTAAATGACGTTAGTTTGAAGAGAGTTAATATGGTTACAGGTTTGGGCGTTATCTTTAGCTCGGATTTAACGTTTAACTCTCACATCGATGCGGTTGTTAATAAAGCCTTTTCGATGTTGGGGTTTATTAAAAGAAATTCGAAGGATTTTCACGACACATTAACTTTCAAGTCACTGTACACTTCATTTGTTCGTTCACAGCTTGAGTACGCGACTGTCATATGGTCTTTGTTCTATGAGTCTCATTCAATCAGAATTGAAAGTATTCAGAAATAGTTTTTGGTATTTGTTCTCAGAAAATTACCGTCTTTCGAGCGGAACAATAATTTCAGACTATCACCATATGTAGACCGATGCCGTTTTCTGGATCTCCAATCTCTAAGTGCTAGACGTACATGCGCAAGTGCCACATTTGCGCGTGACATCATTTGTGGTAAAATAGACTGTTCTGACATTCTTTCATGTTTTAATATTTATGCTCCTCAACGCAACTTACGCCCCCGGGAACTTCTTCATATTCCGACTGCAAGTAGCAACTACAGCTTCCATGGCCCTATAGTGCGCATTCAACGAGATCTCAACGCCGTAGCAGATTGTTTCGATTTCAATATTTCCAGGGATGAATTTAAAAAACGAATCGCTAAGATTTTGTTTTAAACGTCTTTTTGTTTTGTTGTTAATTGTTTGATCTATTGATGTCGTTATATCTTTTATGCTTTTATTGTATACATTTTTTTAACTTTTTATAATGTTTTTTAATTATGTAAGCCATTTTTGCATATACATGCTGTTAGTAAATAAATAAATAAATAAAGATAACAAAGCTTTTCCTTGGATGGTTTGTTCCAGTATTTGTTTTAGAAGAAGCTGAAACAAAAAAAATTGTATTTTTCAAGAAACCCAATGTTTTTTTTTTTTTCAAGTTACATTTTCAGAATTGTCTGGCACGTTGTTAAAATCGCCTTGTGTGATAATGTCTGGTTGATAGTTTGTGGATGAAATTTCGCGATTGCAAGACGTAGAGCAGCAGCAATTTTTTTCGCTGTGTAATGAACTCTGTTCCCTAGTAAAGTTACACAATTTCATCAATCGAATTGATTAGAAAGAGGTAACGCTATTTAAATAATATGAAAGAAAGAAAGAAAGGAAGAAAATGCAAGAAAAAAAAATTCTTTATGTGGAATTATTTAGGATTACATTAATAAAAAAATATTACCAATCTATTTATAGGCATTTTTTAGTATATTGATTGGGATTAAACTTAACTTCAATGAACGAGCAAATTTTACCGTTACTATACCACACACACATGATATTTTGTAATTGTAAACTTACCTTTGATTTTGAATAACTGTCTCTTTAATTTTAGATTCTTTTAGAATTTTAAAAATATCTTCACATAAAATATTTAGATAAACTACAAAGTCTTCGAAAAGACTTAACTGTTTACACTTTATTACAATTTAATTAATTAATTGATGAATTTATAAATCTCACTTAACTTTACACGGCGACACTCAAATGGATTTTGAAACAAGACAATGACGATTCTAATTTTGTCTGTATTTCACGAATTATTTACATTAATATAATGAATTAATTTATTTAAAGAATATTCTTTAATGTAAGCAATGTTTATTAGCTAAGCATATTTTTATTTTAGGAATTTTCATATATTGTATTAAGTTTTTTTTTTTTTTGATATGAAACGGTTTTATTAAATAGAAATAATTTTAACTAGTTAACGCAATAATTATATTTATGAAATTTAATTAGATTTAACTGAAACATCTAAGTAGATAACAATGAAATGAGCCTCCTTGAGATAATTTTCTTTGAAATCAAAGTCATTTGCTTTGTGGCCTGTAAAACGAAACTCGAAGCGGTCATGATTTTGGTGGTCCTTACATTTCATAAAAAATTTTAATCGATTTAAGTTGTAGAACATTAAGCATTTCTGTAGATACAAAAATACTTTCGAGTACATTTAAAAATATTAAAAAATGCTATTAAATATAATTTTTCTAAGAATTTTCCATCAACACTGGTGTTAAATTGCTCGTCAAATTTTGGGAACAGTTGTTTCTCCTTTGTTAAATAAGAACCTATTATGTATTAGTCCCCGCTTTTAATTCATTGAACTTTCCAATCGTACTTTTATGTTAGTTTTCTTTGAATCAAAATTTAAACGAATCCAAAATATTTTTAATGCCTATAGTTTAAAATAATATTTTTTACAAGTATTTATGATTACACATGCGGACCAAATGCTTTCTTTCTTCATACTTATATTTACGAAAATAAAAAGGTATGCTTGCATTGTCTCAATATAAGCAATATTTAAAAAAAATTAAAGGCAAAATTTGCTCTTAAATTAAAATTCGTTATCCTTAATTCGAAACGTTAATTAATAGTTATATAAATAAATATACATTCTTTAAATGTTTCTAACAATTAATTACTTATCCAGAAATGTATTGAATAATGATATATATATTTGGGGATAATCGTTGATTTAACGATACATTTCTTTAAAATTCTAATTTTAGTTTAATTGATTTGTTTTGAGACAACATAAAGATAATTAAATGTCAATTTTTTATTTAAGTAAAATTGTAGTGCACTAACAGAAATTTTTTATTTAAACAATTTTTTCTTTAATATAATGAATTTATTAATCAATTTTTTAAGGAAGGTGCCGTCTTTAATTAGCTGTAAAATTTTTTCTCAGTGTAAGAAATCGGCAAACATCTCACTATGATTTCTCGATAAGCCTATGTGATGCTTATCCGTTTGTATTTCATATTGGGTTAACCTACTGGAATATCGATTATTCGAAAACTTCAAAAATTGGATTTTATGCATATCTAAGAAAATCGATATCTCAAAACTTTCCTCTATCGGCAAACACCTTACTATAATTTTTCGAAAGGCCTATGTGTGTAGTATAATCATGTATATCCGCTAAAATTTCATATTAGGTTTACCTACTGAATTATCGATTATTGGAAAACTTTAAAAATTGGTTATCATGCATATCTACGAAAATCGATATCTTAAAACTTTCTTCTGTCGGCAAACATTTCACTATGAGTTTTCGATAAGCCTATGTGTGTAGTATGATCATGTTTGATTGAACGATTATTCTAAAACTTGAATAATTGGATATTATGCATATCAGGCAATTTTTCAAGTTTTCGAATAATCGATATTTCAACAGGTAAACCAAATATTAAATTTTAGCGGATGAGCAAGATTATTCTACATACATATATAGCCCTATCGAAAAATCATAGTGAGGTGTTTGCCGATAGAAGAAGGTTCTGAGATATCGATTTTCTTAGACATGCATGACAACCAATTTTTGAAGTTTTCCAATAATCGATATTTCAGTAGGTAAACCCAATATGAAATTTAAGCGGATGAGCATGATTGAAGTATACGCATAGGCCTATCAGGATATCATAGTGGGATGTTTGCCAATAGAAGAAAATTTTCTTATACATGGATAAGATTAAATTTTTAAATTGTCAAACATTGTCGATTATTAGGTTAACGCTTTGATCCGTTTTTAAATTTAAGAGGATTAGCTTTGTAAAACCCCAAATAGTTTAAATCTTGAAAAATTTTGAGTATTTGAATCTTTGTTAATTTAGCATTAAGTTCAATTATTTGATTTGAATGAATTTTTTTTTGTGCACATACAAATGCAATTTTGTTGTTGTTGTAAAGTCTAATAATAATTCAGGATAAACTTCATTCGTATAATTGTGGTATAAATATTCGATATTATGTTGCTATGAACCAAGCGTGGAAGTTTAAAAGAAATGTTCAACGTCATGTACATAAATATATCTAAAATATACTAGTTGAACGATCTCAATGATACTCGTATTTTGGTTACATCAAAAAATTGATTCATTTCATCATTACCGTAGTGAAGTTCTTAGCAAATAACAAAAAATGTAGTAGTGTGAGTAATCCAAATAGTATAAATTTTGGCGACTTTTGTGTCATCGAACACACTATTGAAATGACTTAATTTATTCACCAAAAATCAAAAGTCCTAAGGTCAAATAATTTTTCTCGAATGTTCGTAGTATGCACTTGATGTAAAAATTATCAAATGGTCGGTCCCTGGGGTCGGCCATATAAATAACAAGCTAATTTTAAAAATTTATATTAAACTTTATAAGGAATGGTTTAAATTCAATTTTATATAAAATTCGGAGTGAAATTTTAATAAAATATTTTAAAATCAGCACACAAAACATTCATTTCATAAATCTGGACGCTTCTACTAACGTTGGACAACTAATTGAATTTTTAATGCCAAAAAGCATTAGTGTAAAATTTGCCTGCAGCGCAGCAGATGGAATGGATTTATTTTACTTACCATGAGATCTGTAAAACTTTAATGAGGATAATTTGGGAAATTTTAATGAAATAATTTTCATTCCAAACAAGAATTATACAGTTTATGGTAAAAGAACCTGCAAGAATCGGCTAGAATCCAAATTTGAAATGGTAATCGTTGACGTACAGCCACTAGATATATCTACTATATATAGAATACAAATCAAAAAGATACAAAGTAAGTTGATCTTGTCTGAGCAAGAGTACAAATTAAAAGGAGTAATCCATTACGAAATGTTGAGCAAACACTATCGAAGCTACATTTAACGACCAAATGGATTCTGGAAGATCCATGATGACCTCGAACAATGGATTGTAAAAGACGCAGATAGATCAACTGTGAATCTGTCGATTTTGTTTTATGAACAATTATAAAATTAAAGATTTGTATATTTCCTAAAATTGAATTTTAATAAACTTAATATTGAATTGTTATATGTATCATAATTTTATTTTTTAAATACATTATATGTTAGTCCCTCGACATAGCCTTAAAGCCCAGAAACTACATCTAAAGCTCAGAAACTACATCTACATGACACGAACACTCGAGAAAAATCATTTGACCTTGGGACTTTTGATTTTTGTTGAACAAATTTCGTCGTCGGAATGTCGTACAACATTTGATGCAAATATTGCTTGTTATTAATATGGCCACTCCAGGGACCGACAATTTGATATTTTTTACATCAAGTGCATATGACGAACTTTCGAGAAAAATCATTTGACCATGGGGCTTTTGATTTTTTCTGAACAAATTTCGTCGGCGGAATATCGTACAACATTTGATGCAAATATTGTTTATTATTTATATGGCCAACCCCAGGGACCGACCATTTGATAATTTTTACTTCAAGTGGGTACTACGAACCTTCGAGAAAAATCATTTGACCTCGGGACTTTTGATTTTTGTTGAACAAATTTTGGTCGTCGGGATGTCGTACAACATTTGATGTAAATATTGAAGCATGTGAAGTTATCCCAGTTTTTCATCCCAGAAAAAATAAAAATGTTCATCAGGTAACACTATCTCATCCCATCCCAGTTTTTTTCTATACATATTAGAAATGTAAATAAAAAATAAAATGATGATTACATTTTTTCATCCCATCCCAGCTTTTTCTATATAGTGTATTTCAAATACAAAATATTCAATATAAACTAATCATAATTGTAAATTCTTTATTACTGATCTCATAAGAACTTAGTAGGCCGGAAATGATTCTTTATATTTTGAGTTGGTAACAGTATAGACTAACTTTGGTGAAAATCTTAGATCAGCCGTATGGGTGCAATTTCCACAATCGGCCAACCTCCAAATTGGTTCATATAAAATAATCAAAATTTTAAATTCTTTATTACCGTTCTCATAAGAACTTAGTAGGCCGGAAATGATTCTTTATATTTTGAGTTGGTAACAGTATAGACTAACTTTGGTGAAAATCTTAGATCAGCCGTATGGGTGCAATTTCCACAATCGGCCAACTTCCAAATTGGTTCATATAAAATAATCAAAATTTTAAATTCTTTATTACCGATCTCATAAGAACTTAGTAGGCCGGAAATGATTCTTTATATTTTGAGTTGGTAACAGTATAGACTAACTTTGGTGAAAATCTTAGATCAGCCGTATGGGTGCAATTTCCACAATCGGCCAACTTCCAAATTGGTTCATATAAACTAATCATAATTGTAAATTCTTTATTACCGATCTCATAAGAACTTAGTAGGCCGGAAATGATTCTTTATATTTTGAGTTGGTAACAGTATAGACTAACTTTGGTGAAAATCTTAGATCAGCCGTATTGGTGCAATTTCCACAATCGGCCAACGTCCAAATTGGTTCATATAAAATAATCAAAATTTTAAATTCTTTATTACCGTTCTCATAAGAACTTAGTAGGCCGGAAATGATTCTTTATATTTTGAGTTGGTAACAGTATAGACTAACTTTGGTGAAAATCTTAGATCAGCCGTATGGGTGCAATTTCCACAATCGGCCAACTTCCAAATTGGTTCATATAAAATAATCAAAATTTTAAATTCTTTATTACCGATCTCATAAGAACTTAGTAGGCCGGAAATGATTCTTTATATTTTGGGTTGGTAATAGTATAGACTAACTTTGGTGCAAATCTTACATCAGCCGTATGGGTGCAATTTCCACAATCGGCCAACTTCCAAATTGGTTCATATAAACTAATCATAATTGTAAATTCTTTATTACCGATCTCATAAGAACTTAGTAGGCCGGAAATGATTCTTTATATTTTGAGTTGGTAACAGTATAGACTAACTTTGGTGAAAATCTTAGATCAGCCGTATGGGTGCAATTTCCACAATCGGCCAACGTCCAAATTGGTTCATATAAAATAATCAAAATTTTAAATTCTTTATTACCGTTCTCATAAGAACTTAGTAGGCCGGAAATGATTCTTTATATTTTGAGTTGGTAACAGTATAGACTAACTTTGGTGAAAATCTTAGATCAGCCGTATGGGTGCAATTTCCACAATCGGCCAACTTCCAAATTGGTTCATATAAAATAATCAAAATTTTAAATTCTTTATTACCGTTCTCATAAGAACTTAGTAGGCCGGAAATGATTCTTTATATTTTGAGTTGGTAACAGTATAGACTAACTCTGGTGAAAATCTTAGATCAGCCGTATGGGTGCAATTTCCACAATCGGCCAACTTCCAAATTGGTTCATATAAAATAATCAAAATTTTAAATTCTTTATTACCGATCTCATAAGAACTTAGTAGGTCGGCCGGAAATGATTCTTTATATTTTGGGTTGGTAATAGTATAGACTAACTTTGGTGAAAATCTTAGATCAGCCGTATGGGTGCAATTTCCACAATCGGCCAACGTCCAAATTGGTTCAAATAAAATAATCAAAATTTTAAATTCTTTATTACCGTTCTCATAAGAACTTAGTAGGCCGGAAATGATTCTTTATATTTTGAGTTGGTAACAGTATAGACTAACTTTGGTGAAAATCTTAGATCAGCCGTATGGGTGCAATTTCCACAATCGGCCAACGTCCAAATTGGTTCATATAAAATAATCAAAATTTTAAATTCTTTATTACCGTTCTCATAAGAACTTAGTAGGCCGGAAATGATTCTTTATATTTTGAGTTGGTAACAGTATAGACTAACTTTGGTGAAAATCTTAGATCAGCCGTATGGGTGCAATTTCCACAATCGGCCAACTTCCAAATTGGTTCATATAAAATAATCAAAATTTTAAATTCTTTATTACCGATCTCATAAGAACTTAGTAGGCCGGAAATGATTCTTTATATTTTGAGTTGGTAACAGTATAGACTAACTTTGGTGAAAATCTTAGATCAGCCGTATGGGTGCAATTTCCACAATCGGCCAACTTCCAAATTGGTTCATATAAACTAATCATAATTGTAAATTCTTTATTACCGATCTCATAAGAACTTAGTAGGCCGGAAATGATTCTTTATATTTTGAGTTGGTAACAGTATAGACTAACTTTGGTGAAAATCTTAGATCAGCCGTATTGGTGCAATTTCCACAATCGGCCAACGTCCAAATTGGTTCATATAAAATAATCAAAATTTTAAATTCTTTATTACCGTTCTCATAAGAACTTAGTAGGCCGGAAATGATTCTTTATATTTTGAGTTGGTAACAGTATAGACTAACTTTGGTGAAAATCTTAGATCAGCCGTATGGGTGCAATTTCCACAATCGGCCAACTTCCAAATTGGTTCATATAAAATAATCAAAATTTTAAATTCTTTATTACCGATCTCATAAGAACTTAGTAGGCCGGAAATGATTCTTTATATTTTGGGTTGGTAATAGTATAGACTAACTTTGGTGCAAATCTTACATCAGCCGTATGGGTGCAATTTCCACAATCGGCCAACTTCCAAATTGGTTCATATAAACTAATCATAATTGTAAATTCTTTATTACCGATCTCATAAGAACTTAGTAGGCCGGAAATGATTCTTTATATTTTGAGTTGGTAACAGTATAGACTAACTTTGGTGAAAATCTTAGATCAGCCGTATGGGTGCAATTTCCACAATCGGCCAACGTCCAAATTGGTTCATATAAAATAATCAAAATTTTAAATTCTTTATTACCGTTCTCATAAGAACTTAGTAGGCCGGAAATGATTCTTTATATTTTGAGTTGGTAACAGTATAGACTAACTTTGGTGAAAATCTTAGATCAGCCGTATGGGTGCAATTTCCACAATCGGCCAACTTCCAAATTGGTTCATATAAAATAATCAAAATTTTAAATTCTTTATTACCGTTCTCATAAGAACTTAGTAGGCCGGAAATGATTCTTTATATTTTGAGTTGGTAACAGTATAGACTAACTCTGGTGAAAATCTTAGATCAGCCGTATGGGTGCAATTTCCACAATCGGCCAACTTCCAAATTGGTTCATATAAAATAATCAAAATTTTAAATTCTTTATTACCGATCTCATAAGAACTTAGTAGGTCGGCCGGAAATGATTCTTTATATTTTGGGTTGGTAATAGTATAGACTAACTTTGGTGAAAATCTTAGATCAGCCGTATGGGTGCAATTTCCACAATCGGCCAACGTCCAAATTGGTTCAAATAAAATAATCAAAATTTTAAATTCTTTATTACCGTTCTCATAAGAACTTAGTAGGCCGGAAATGATTCTTTATATTTTGAGTTGGTAACAGTATAGACTAACTTTGGTGAAAATCTTAGATCAGCCGTATGGGTGCAATTTCCACAATCGGCCAACGTCCAAATTGGTTCATATAAAATAATCAAAATTTTAAATTCTTTATTACCGTTCTCATAAGAACTTAGTAGGCCGGAAATGATTCTTTATATTTTGAGTTGGTAACAGTATAGACTAACTTTGGTGAAAATCTTAGATCAGCCGTATGGGTGCAATTTCCACAATCGGCCAACTTCCAAATTGGTTCATATAAAATAATCAAAATTTTAAATTCTTTATTACCGATCTCATAAGAACTTAGTAGGCCGGAAATGATTCTTTATATTTTGGGTTGGTAACAGTATAGACTAACTTTGGTGCAAATCTTACATCAGCCGTATGGGTGCAATTTCCACAATCGGCCAACTTCCAAATTGGTTCATATAAACTAATCATAATTGTAAATTCTTTATTACCGATCTCATAAGAACTTAGTAGGCCGGAAATGATTCTTTATATTTTGAGTTGGTAACAGTATAGACTAACTTTGGTGAAAATCTTAGATCAGCCGTATGGGTGCAATTTCCACAATCGGCCAACGTTCAAATTGGTTCATATAAAATAATCAAAATTTTAAATTCTTTATTACCGTTCTCATAAGAACTTAGTAGGCCGGAAATGATTCTTTATATTTTGAGTTGGTAACAGTATAGACTAACTTTGGTGAAAATCTTAGATCAGCCGTATGGGTGTAATTTCCACAATCGGCCAACGTCCAAATTGGTTCATATAAAATAATCAAAATTTTAAATTCTTTATTACCGTTCTCATAAGAACTTAGTAGGCCGGAAATGATTCTTTATATTTTGAGTTGGTAACAGTATAGACTAACTTTGGTGAAAATCTTAGATCAGCCGTATGGGTGCAATTTCCACAATCGGCCAACTTCCAAATTGGTTCATATAAAATAATCAAAATTTTAAATTCTTTATTACCGATCTCATAAGAACTTAGTAGGCCGGAAATGATTCTTTATATTTTGGGTTGGTAATAGTATAGACTAACTTTGGTGCAAATCTTACATCAGCCGTATGGGTGCAATTTCCACAATCGACCAACTTCCAAATTGGTTCATATAAACTAATCATAATTGTAAATTCTTTATTACCGATCTCATAAGAACTTAGTAGGCCGGAAATGATTCTTTATATTTTGAGTTGGTAACAGTATAGACTAACTTTGGTGAAAATCTTAGATCAGCCGTATGGGTGCAATTTCCACAATCGGCCAACGTCCAAATTGGTTCATATAAAATAATCAAAATTTTAAATTCTTTATTACCGTTCTCATAAGAACTTAGTAGGCCGGAAATGATTCTTTATATTTTGAGTTGGTAACAGTATAGACTAACTTTGGTGAAAATCTTAGATCAGCCGTATGGGTGCAATTTCCACAATCGGCCAACTTCCAAATTGGTTCATATAAAATAATCAAAATTTTAAATTCTTTATTACCGATCTCATAAGAACTTAGTAGGCCGGAAATGATTCTTTATATTTTGGGTTGGTAATAGTATAGACTAACTTTGGTAAAAATCTTACATCAGCCGTATGGGTGCAATTTCCACAATCGGCCAACTTCCAAATTGGTTCATATAAAATAATCAAAATTTTAAATTCTTTATTACCGATCTCATAAGAACTTAGTAGGCCGGAAATGATTCTTTATATTTTGGGTTGGTAATAGTATAGACTAACTTTGGTGCAAATCTTAGATCAGCCGTATGGGTGCAATTTCCACAATCGGCCAACGTCCAAATTGGTTCATATAAAATAATCAAAATTTTAAATTCTTTATTACCGTTCTCATAAGAACTTAGTAGGCCGGAAATGATTCTTTATATTTTGAGTTGGTAACAGTATAGACTAACTTTGGTGAAAATCTTAGATCAGCCGTATGGGTGCAATTTCCACAATCGGCCAACGTCCAAATTGGTTCATATAAAATAATCAAAATTTTAAATTCTTTATTACCGTTCTCATAAGAACTTAGTAGGCCGGAAATGATTCTTTATATTTTGAGTTGGTAACAGTATAGACTAACTTTGGTGAAAATCTTAGATCAGCCGTATGGGTGCAATTTCCACAATCGGCCAACTTCCAAATTGGTTCATATAAAATAATCAAAATTTTAAATTCTTTATTACCGATCTCATAAGAACTTAGTAGGCCGGAAATGATTCTTTATATTTTGGGTTGGTAATAGTATAGACTAACTTTGGTGAAAATCTTACATCAGCCGTATGGGTGCAATTTCCACAATCGGCCAACTTCCAAATTGGTTCATATAAAATAATCAAAATTTTAAATTCTTTATTACCGATCTCATAAGAACTTAGTAGGCCGGAAATGATTCTTTATATTTTGGGTTGGTAATAGTATAGACTAACTTTGGTGCAAATCTTAGATCAGCCGTATGGGTGCAATTTCCACAATCGGCCAACTTCCAAATTGGTTCATATAAACTAATCATAATTGTAAATTCTTTATTACCGATCTCATAAGAACTTAGTAGGCCGGAAATGATTCTTTATATTTTGAGTTGGTAACAGTATAGACTAACTTTGGTGAAAATCTTAGATCAGCCGTATGGGTATATTCCACAATCGGCCAACGTCCAAATTGGTTCATATAAAATAATCAAAATTTTAAATTCTTTATTACCGTTCTCATAAGAACTTAGTAGGCCAGAAATGATTCTTTATATTTTGAGTTGGTAACAGTATAGACTAACTTTGGTGAAAATCTTAGATCAGCCGTATGGGTGCAATTTCCACAATCGGCCAACTTCCAAATTGGTTCATATAAAATAATCAAAATTTTAAATTCTTTATTACCGATCTCATAAGAACTTAGTAGGCCGGAAATGATTCTTTATATTTTGGGTTGGTAATAGTATAGACTAACTTTGGTGAAAATCTTACATCAGCCGTATGGGTGCAATTTCCACAATCGGCCAACTTCCAAATTGGTTCATATAAAATAATCAAAATTTTAAATTCTTTATTACCGATCTCATAAGAACTTAGTAGGCCGGAAATGATTCTTTATATTTTGAGTTGGTAACAGTATAGACTAACTTTGGTGAAAATCTTAGATCAGCCGTATGGGTGCAATTTCCACAATCGGCCAACGTCCAAATTGGTTCATATAAAATAATCAAAATTTTAAATTCTTTATTACCGTTCTCATAAGAACTTAGTAGGCCGGAAATGATTCTTTATATTTTGAGTTGGTAACAGTATAGACTAACTTTGGTGAAAATCTTACATCAGCCGTATGGGTGCAATTTCCACAATCGGCCAACTTCCAAATTGGTTCATATAAAATAATCAAAATTTTAAATTCTTTATTACCGATCTCATAAGAACTTAGTAGGCCGGAAATGATTCTTTATATTTTGGGTTGGTAATAGTATAGACTAACTTTGGTGAAAATCTTACATCAGCCGTATGGGTGCAATTTCCACAATCGGCCAACTTCCAAATTGGTTCATATAAAATAATCAAAATTTTAAATTCTTTATTACCGATCTCATACGAACTTAGTAGGCCGGAAATGATTCTTTATATTTTGAGTTGGTAACAGTATAGACTAACTTTGGTAAAAATCTTAGATCAGCCGTATGGGTGCAATTTCCACAATCGGCCAACGTCCAAATTGGTTCATATAAAATAATCAAAATTTTAAATTCTTTATTACCGATCTCATAAGAACTTAGTAGGCCGGAAATGATTCTTTATATTTTGAGTTGGTAATAGTATAGACTAACTTTGGTGAAAATCTTAGATCAGCCGTATGGGTGCAATTTCCACAATCGGCCAACGTCCAAATTGGTTCATATAAAATAATCAAAATTTTAAATTCTTTATTACCGTTCTCATAAGAACTTAGTAGGCCGGAAATGATTCTTTATATTTTGGGTTGGTAATAGTATAGACTAACTTTGGTGCTCACTCAAAGCGATTACTTTTGCGATATTTTCTGGTTTCATAATTATAATATTTGCTAATAATAATAACTAAGCACTGTTAACGTAAACTGTAATTAATACTAACAATAAATGCTACTTTAAATGTTTCAAAACAATTGATAGATGCCCATTTATTTAGAAACGTAACAATCGAAATTTTGAATATTTTTCATTTATTACACTTTGTTGCTGTGATTGGATTTTAAATACGGTTTCTGTTACAAATATTTTTCAGTTATGTACTATTTATATGACAGTGCTATTAAAATAGCGTAATTGCTCTAGAAATTGAAGATTTACGAAGAAATTCAAGTGTCCGGGTTTTTTTGGCGAGCAGTGTACTATAGTTAGTCTATACTGTTACCAACTCAAAATATAAAGAATCATTTCCGGCCTACTAAGTTCTTATGAGATCGGTAATAAAGAATTTAAAATTTTGATTATTTTATATGAACCAATTTGGAAGTTGGCCGATTGTGGAAATTGCACCCATACGGCTGATTTAAGATTTGCACCAAAGTTAGTCTATACTATTACCAACCCAAAATATAAAGAATCATTTCCGGCCTACTAAGTTCTTATGAGATCGGTAATAAAGAATTTAAAATTTTGATTATTTTATATGAACCAATTTGGAAGTTGGCCGATTGTGGAAATTGCACCCATACGGCTGATGTAAGATTTTCACCAAAGTTAGTCTATACTGTTACCAACTCAAAATATAAAGAATCATTTCCGGCCTACTAAGTTCTTATGAGAACGGTAATAAAGAATTTAAAATTTTGATTATTTTATATGAACCAATTTGGAAGTTGGCCGATTGTGGAAATTGCACCCATACGGCTGATGTAAGATTTTCACCAAAGTTAGTCTATACTGTTACCAACTCAAAATATAAAGAATCATTTCCGGCCTACTAAGTTCTTATGAGAACGGTAATAAAGAATTTAAAATTTTGATTATTTTATATGAACCAATTTGGAAGTTGGCCGATTGTGGAAATTGCACCCATACGGCTGATGTAAGATTTGCACCAAAGTTAGTCTATACTATAACCAACCCAAAATATAAAGAATCATTTCTGGCCTACTAAGTCCTTATGAGATCGGTAATAAAGAATTTAAAATTTTGATTATTTTATATGAACCAATTTGGAAGTTGGCCGATTGTGGAAATTGCACCCATACGGCTGATGTAAGATTTTCACCAAAGTTAGTCTATACTGTTACCAACTCAAAATATAAAGAATCATTTCCGGCCTACTAAGTTCTTATGAGAACGGTAATAAAGAATTTAAAATTTTGATTATTTTATATGAACCAATTTGGAAGTTGGCCGATTGTGGAAATTGCACCCATACGGCTGATCTAAGATTTTCACCAAAGTTAGTCTATACTGTTACCAACTCAAAATATAAAGAATCATTTCCGGCCTACTAAGTTCTTATGAGAACGGTAATAAAGAATTTAAAATTTTGATTATTTTATATTAACCAATTTGGAAGTTGGCCGATTGTGGAAATTGCACCCATACGGCTGATGTAAGATTTGCACCAAAGTTAGTCTATACTGTTACCAACTCAAAATATAAAGAATCATTTCCGGCCTACTAAGTTCTTATGAGATCGGTAATAAAGAATTTAAAATTTTGATTATTTTATTTGAACCAATTTGGAAGTTGGCCGATTGTGGAAATTGCACCCATACAGCTGATGTAAGATTTTCACCAAAGTTAGTCTATACTGTTACCAACTCAAAATATAAAGAATCATTTCCGGCCTACTAAGTTCTTATGAGAACGGTAATGAAGAATTTAAAATTTTGATTATTTTATATGAACCAATTTGGAAGTTGGCCGATTGTGGAAATTGCACCCATACGGCTGATGTATGATTTTCACCAAAGTTAGTCTATACTGTTACCAACTCAAAATATAAAGAATCATTTCCGGCCTACTAAGTTCTTATGAGATCGGTAATAAAGAATTTAAAATTTTGATTATTTTATTTGAACCAATTTGGAAGTTGGCCGATTGTGGAAATTGCACCCATACGGCTGATGTAAGATTTTCACCAAAGTTAGTCTATACTGTTACCAACTCAAAATATAAAGAATCATTTCCGGCCTACTAAGTTCTTATGAGATCGGTAATAAAGAATTTAAAATTTTGATTATTTTATATGAACCAATTTGGACGTTGGCCGATTGTGGAAATTGCACCCATACGGCTGATCTAAGATTTTCACCAAAGTTAGTCTATACTGTTACCAACTCAAAATATAAAGAATCATTTCCGGCCTACTAAGTTCTTATGAGAACGGTAATAAAGAATTTAAAATTTTGATTATTTTATATGAACCAATTTGGAAGTTGGCCGATTGTGGAAATTGCACCCATACGGCTGATCTAAGATTTTCACCAAAGTTAGTCTATACTGTTACCAACTCAAAATATAAAGAATCATTTCCGGCCTACTAAGTTCTTATGAGAACGGTAATAAAGAATTTAAAATTTTGATTATTTTATATGAACCAATTTGGAAGTTGGCCGATTGTGGAAATTGCACCTATACGGCTGATGTAAGATTTGCACCAAAGTTAGTCTATACTGTTACCAACTCAAAATATAAAGAATCATTTCCGGCCTACTAAGTTCTTATGAGATCGGTAATAAAGAATTTAAAATTTTGATTATTTTATATGAACCAATTTGGAAGTTGGCCGATTGTGGAAATTGCACCCATACGGCTGATGTAAGATTTTCACCAAAGTTAGTCTATACTGTTACCAACTCAAAATATAAAGAATCATTTCCGGCCTACTAAGTTCTTATGAGAACGGTAATAAAGAATTTAAAATTTTGATTATTTTATATGAACCAATTTGGAAGTTGGCCGATTGTGGAAATTGCACCCATACGGCTGATCTAAGATTTTCACCAAAGTTAGTCTATACTGTTACCAACTCAAAATATAAAGAATCATTTCCGGCCTACTAAGTTCTTATGAGAACGGTAATAAAGAATTTAAAATTTTGATTATTTTATATGAACCAATTTGGAAGTTGGCCGATTGTGGAAATTGCACCCATACGGCTGATCTAAGATTTTCACCAAAGTTAGTCTATACTGTTACCAACTCAAAATATAAAGAATCATTTCCGGCCTACTAAGTTCTTATGAGAACGGTAATAAAGAATTTAAAATTTTGATTATTTTATATGAACCAATTTGGAAGTTGGCCGATTGTGGAAATTGCACCCATACGGCTGATGTAAGATTTTCACCAAAGTTAGTCTATACTGTTACCAACTCAAAATATAAAGAATCATTTCCGGCCTACTAAGTTCTTATGAGAACGGTAATAAAGAATTTAAAATTTTGATTATTTTATATGAACCAATTTGGAAGTTGGCCGATTGTGGAAATTGCACCCATACGGCTGATCTAAGATTTTCACCAAAGTTAGTCTATACTGTTACCAACTCAAAATATAAAGAATCATTTCCGGCCTACTAAGTTCTTATGAGAACGGTAATAAAGAATTTAAAATTTTGATTATTTTATATGAACCAATTTGGAAGTTGGCCGATTGTGGAAATTGCACCCATACGGCTGATGTAAGATTTTCACCAAAGTTAGTTTATACTGTTACCAACTCAAAATATAAAGAATCATTTCCGGCCTACTAAGTTCTTATGAGATCGGTAATAAAGAATTTAAAATTTTGATTATTTTATTTGAACCAATTTGGAAGTTGGCCGATTGTGGAAATTGCACCCATACGGCTGATCTAAGATTTTCACCAAAGTTAGTCTATACTGTTACCAACTCAAAATATAAAGAATCATTTCCGGCCTACTAAGTTCTTATGAGAACGGTAATAAAGAATTTAAAATTTTGATTATTTTATATGAACCAATTTGGAAGTTGGCCGATTGTGGAAATTGCACCCATACGGCTGATCTAAGATTTTCACCAAAGTTAGTCTATACTGTTACCAACTCAAAATATAAAGAATCATTTCCGGCCTACTAAGTTCTTATGAGAACGGTAATAAAGAATTTAAAATTTTGATTATTTTATATGAACCAATTTGGAAGTTGGCCGATTGTGGAAATTGCACCCATACGGCTGATGTAAGATTTTCACCAAAGTTAGTCTATACTGTTACCAACTCAAAATATAAAGAATCATTTCCGGCCTACTAAGTTCTTATGAGAACGGTAATAAAGAATTTAAAATTTTGATTATTTTATATGAACCAATTTGGAAGTTGGCCGATTGTGGAAATTGCACCCATACGGCTGATGTAAGATTTTCACCAAAGTTAGTCTATACTGTTACCAACTCAAAATATAAAGAATCATTTCCGGCCTACTAAGTTCTTATGAGAACGGTAATAAAGAATTTAAAATTTTGATTATTTTATATGAACCAATTTGGAAGTTGGCCGATTGTGGAAATTGCACCCATACGGCTGATCTAAGATTTTCACCAAAGTTAGTCTATACTGTTACCAACTCAAAATATAAAGAATCATTTCCGGCCTACTAAGTTCTTATGAGAACGGTAATAAAGAATTTAAAATTTTGATTATTTTATATGAACCAATTTGGAAGTTGGCCGATTGTGGAAATTGCACCCATACGGCTGATCTAAGATTTTCACCAAAGTTAGTCTATACTGTTACCAACTCAAAATATAAAGAATCATTTCCGGCCTACTAAGTTCTTATGAGAACGGTAATAAAGAATTTAAAATTTTGATTATTTTATATGAACCAATTTGGAAGTTGGCCGATTGTGGAAATTGCACCCATACGGCTGATGTAAGATTTTCACCAAAGTTAGTCTATACTGTTACCAACTCAAAATATAAAGAATCATTTCCGGCCTACTAAGTTCTTATGAGAACGGTAATAAAGAATTTAAAATTTTGATTATTTTATATGAACCAATTTGGAAGTTGGCCGATTGTGGAAATTGCACCCATACGGCTGATGTAAGATTTGCACCAAAGTTAGTCTATACTGTTACCAACTCAAAATATAAAGAATCATTTCCGGCCTACTAAGTTCTTATGAGATCGGTAATAAAGAATTTAAAATTTTGATTATTTTATTTGAACCAATTTGGAAGTTGGCCGATTGTGGAAATTGCACCCATACGGCTGATGTAAGATTTGCACCAAAGTTAGTCTATACTGTTACCAACTCAAAATATAAAGAATCATTTCCGGCCTACTAAGTTCTTATGAGAACGGTAATAAAGAATTTAAAATTTTGATTATTTTATATGAACCAATTTGGAAGTTGGCCGATTGTGGAAATTGCACCCATACGGCTGATGTAAGATTTTCACCAAAGTTAGTCTATACTGTTACCAACTCAAAATATAAAGAATCATTTCCGGCCTACTAAGTTCTTATGAGAACGGTAATAAAGAATTTAAAATTTTGATTATTTTATATGAACCAATTTGGAAGTTGGCCGATTGTGGAAATTGCACCCATACGGCTGATCTAAGATTTTCACCAAAGTTAGTCTATACTGTTAACAACTCAAAATATAAAGAATCATTTCCGGCCTACTAAGTTCTTATGAGATCGGTAATAAAGAATTTACAATTATTATTAGTTTATATTGAATATTTTGTATTTGAAATACACTATATAGAAAAAGCTGGGATGGGATGAAAAAATGTAATCATCATTTTATTTTTTATTTACATTTCTAATATGTATAGAAAAAAACTCGGATGGGTAGAGATAGTGTTACCTGATGAACATTTTTATTTTTTCTGGGATGAAAAACTGGGATAACTTCACATGCTTAAATATTGCTTGTTATTTATATGGCCGACACCAGAGACCGACCATTTGATAAACTTTACATAAAGTGCATACTACGAACATTCAAAAAAAATCATTTGACCTTGGAACTTTTGATTTTTGTTGAACAAATTTCGTCGTCGGAATGTCGTACAACATTTGATGCAAATATTGCTTGTTATTTATATGGCCGGCCCCAGGGACCGACCATTTGATATTTTTTACATCAAGTGCATATGACGAACTTTCGAGAAAAATCATTTGACCATGGGACTTTTGATTTTTGTTGAACAAATTTCGTCGGCGGAATATCGTACAACATTTGATGCAAATATTGTTTATTATTTATATGGCCAACCCCAGGGACCGACCATTTGATAATTTTTACATCAAATGGGTACTACGAACCTTCGAGAAAAATCATTTGACCTCGGGACTTTTGATTTTTGTAGAACAAATTTCGTGGTCGGAATGTCGTACAACATTTGATGCAAATATTGCTTGTTATTTATATAGCCGGCCCCAGGGACCGACCATTTGATATTTTTTACATCAAGTGCATATGACGAACTTTCGAGAAAAATCATTTGACCATGGGACTTTTGATTTTTGCTGAACAAATTTCGTCGGCGGAATATCGTACAACATTTGATGCAAATATTGTTTATTATTTATATGGCCAACCCCAGGGAACCACCATTTGATCATTTTTACATCAAGTGGGTACTACGAACCTTCGAGAAAAATCATTTGACCTCGGGACTTTTGATTTTTATTGAACGAATTTCGTCGTCGGAATGTCGTACAACATTTGATGCAAATATTGCTTCTTATTTATATGGCCGACACCAGAGACCGACCATTTGATAAACTTTACATAAAGTGCATACGACGAACATTCCATAAAAATCATTTGACCTTGGCACTTTTGATTTTTGTTGAACAAATTTCGTCGTCGGAATGTCGTACAACATTTGATGCAAATATTGCTTGTTATTTATATGGCCGACCCCAGCGACCGACCATTTGATAATTTTTACATCAAGTGCATATGACCACCTTTCGAGAAAAATCATTTGACTTTGGGACTTTTGATTTTTGTTTAACAAATTTCGTCGGCGGAATATCGTACAACATTTGATGCAAATATTGTTTATTATTTATATGGCCAACCCCAGGGACCGACCATTTAATAATTTTGCATCAAGTGCATACGACGAACATTCGAGAAAAATCATTTGTCCTTGGGACTTTTGATTTTTGTTAAACAAATTTCGTCGTCGGAATATCGTACAACATTTGATGCAAATATTGCTTGTTATTCAAATGGCCGAACCCAGCGACTGACCATTTGATAAATTTAACATCAAGTGCATATGACGAACTTTCGAGAAAAATCATTTGACCTTGGGACTTTTGATTTTTGTTGAACAAATTTTGGTCGTCGGAATGTCGTACAACATTTGATGCAAATATTGCTTGTTATTTATATGGCCGGCCCCAGGGACCGACCATTCGATAATTTTTACTTTAAGTGCGTACTACGAACATTCGAGAAAAGTCATTTGACCTTGGGACTTTTGATTTTTGTTGAACAAATTTCGTCGTCGGAATATCGTACAACATTTGATGCAAATATTGCTTGTTATTTATATGGACGGCCCCAGGGACCGACCATTTGATATTTTTTACATCAAGTGCATACTACGAATATTCGAGAAAAATCATTTGACTTTGGGCCTTTTGATTTTTGCTGAACAAATTCCGTCGGCGGAATATCGTACAACATTTGATGCAAATATTGCTTGTTATTCAAATGGCCGAACCCAGCGACTGACCATTTGATAAATTTTACATCAAGTGCATATGACGAGCTTTCGAGAAAAATCATGTGACCTTGGGACTTTTGATTTTTGCTGAACAAATTTCGTCGTCGGAAGATCGTACAATATTTGATGCAAATATTGTTTATTATTTATATGGCCAACCCCAGGGACCGACCATTTGATAATTTTTACATTAAGTGCATACTAAGGACAAGTCTCGCTTGGTTTCTTTATTAAACAAAAATCGTCACTGTATTGGATTATAATGTTTGGTTGTTTCTTTCTTAATCCACATTCTGGCGTATAATTTGTATTACCACTACATATAAATACGTATACGTATACAAGAAATTTGTTATTTTTGTTTGCTATGTTCTTCACAAGCATTCATCATTTATAACTTGTCAAAACCAAAAAAAGTTAATTTAATTTCCAATTTTTCATTTTAAAATTGTTAAATCTTTGTAATCAACCGCAAATTTTTCTTTAATCAATCACCCAATATACAAAAAAATATTTTAGTAAAACTTTGGAACTTTAAACTAAAAACTAACAATAAATTTTAATTTTTACATCTGGAAAAACTTTTCCAACCAAATCCAAATCTAAAAAAAAAAAAACGAAAACGGAAAAAACGTATAAAACAAAAATTAAGTTTGTTTTCTATTTCGGTATCTGTACCGGTTATATGAAAGAAGCAACACACAAACACACTCTCACACAAGTATATAAACGAAGAAGAAAAGCTTTAAAACTTTTCCAATAATAATAAAAGTCCAACAATAACAAAAAAAAAAAACTTAATTCGGTTTTAGATAAACAAATATATTTATTATCACGACCATGGTACATACATAATTCGATTTTACCAATATACAGTCGTATACGAGTATAGAGAACTTTTCCAAACAAAAATCGAAAATTTCCAAACACGATAAACTATTGTCAAATGTTCGAAACGAAATTGTAATAATTTTCAATTTATCGTACCAAAGCAACTACAATCGAAATTCTTTCCAATTAATCGTGACTTTTGGGGTGATTCATTTAAATTTTCACAAACCATTAGCGTGGTTTAATATTATACGAAAGTAATTCTTTTAAATTGATGCAACAAATTATTCAACGTTATCCGGTATGTAGTGGCCAAAAAAAAACCTCACCCATAAAGAAATCAATTACAATTTCCTTTTTCTAGTTCCTTCCATACCTCGCTAAATCAAGACAAAAAGCTTCTATAAATAGCCATAGTTAACATAAAGTAAGATAGATGTTAGTGAAAATGGTAAAAATATAAAAAAAAGTTAATAATTAGAATCATTTATTCAAGGGACCCACATACACACAAACATATATATTTATCCATACAAATAAACAAAAAATTCTTGACTTACTTCTGAAATGGTGCTCATTAAGAATCATTCTTACAGAAAAATTACTCAAGGGTTCCACAAATTGTTTTGTTTTTAGATATTTGTTGATTTTTCTGTTGCTTTGCAAACCAACTGGAATAAAACGTAAATATGAACACATATATAAGACAACATCACTCTACCGCAAAACAAAATATAAAGAGAATATTTTAAGGAAAACTTACTCAACACAAATTTACCCATTAAAAAAAAATTAAGGATGTGTGCTTAAGAGATAAACTTGTTATGATTTTTGAGGTTTTCGTATAACCGCCGCCTGAATGTAGGGCAATATCCCTCCAGTTATGATGGTGTGGTTACCAGAAAGCATATAATTCAATTATTTGGATGACATTTTAAATTTTAATTACCACTTGGGATCTGATTTTCTTTCAACTTAGTTTTGTTTTAGTAAGGTATTCTCCTCCTAAGTACCCGATGATTTTCGTTTTACGCACTTAGTATACCTAGTAATTATACAGAGTAATAGTATTTTTTCAAAATTTATCTGTTCTATATGCCGGAAAAAACAGATTTACCGTTATTCTAACATTTATAACAAACAGTGATATAATTAAAATTATTTTTGTTTTGACTTTTCTCAGTAACAATTTGAATTTGAGACGCTACATTATGATAGAAAATTAATGAATCGTGAACGATTTTTGGAAATAACCGAAAAAAATACTAAAATAATAATTCACAAAATTGCTGAGCATTCATGTCGTCAGTACACTATTAGTGTGAGTAGTCTAGATTTTTGGTCTTTGCGGAAAAGCGATTTTCTTGGTGTCTATGGAAAGCATTTCCGGTGGCTCTTCACAACTTCCAAAATGAATTGAACATCATCTTGCTTAGAATATAAAATGAAAGAATACTGGAATTTGAAACTGATAAATTAAAAAGTTCATAAAGCTTTGTACAATTTCCTAAATCTAAAATGATATTACAGTCAATATTGTGCGTGTTTGCCTATTTGTAGGCTATACGTAAACAATGTAGGAAATTCATAGACAGACAAAATAATTTTTTTGTTGTTGTTGTTGTTACCTTTTGTATAAAATACTTATCTTACGGGAAAAAATATTAAGCTCATAGTTCAAGTTCTGAAGCCATCCATAAAGCCAGAATCGATAATTAAGCGATTGATCGCGATTAAGGCGACATCTTAATATTTATTTTTAGTGGTAACAGTAGAGCGACCACAAAATCTTGACGGTGCTCTAAATTTTAATCGGATGTACGCAATATACCTAAGAAATACCAGTGATCCAGTGAAATCAAACATTTATTCAAAAGTATTTAACGAGGAGTTAAATATGTCGTTTTAAAGGAGGGTCAGTGTGATCGGTGTATGGAGCATAAGTTTGCGTTAAAGGCAACTACTGCAGACATGAACGTTCCAAAGAAGGATCAGTGTGATCGGTGTATGGAGCATAAGTTTGCGTTAAAGGCAACTACTGCAGACATGAACGTTTACGAGAAGCGTACAACTAATAAATTGCTGGCAAAATCAAAAATGTATGTTGATCGAAATATTACAGAATCGTTGAGAACGGTATTGTGCTATGATATTCAAAATGTATTTGCTTTACCCCGTGTAAGGTTTTTCGGAAATGATTTGGCGTCTGCCGGAAATCTTAGAAACCGTCGTCGCTGGCAACCGAGAAATGAACAAAATTATTTTATGGTGTGGTTCTTGTATCCCGCAGAACAGGAATCGGATAATCACAAAGGCTATTCTAAATTTTATGGTAAAACATTCGCAGTTCGTAATTCCATCGAGAAATTCTTAAGAACTTCAGAAATCTATCGCCCCGTAAATTTATTCCGAATATTAAGAACAATGAACTAGTTCAAAGTTAATCTTAACGTTTTGTAAATGGGAAACATCGATTTCAATAATTATAACCTTACTTCGGCTCTAATGATATTTCCCTACATTGAACCTAATTTAACCCTTTCGATAAGGATTTTGAAGGCCTAGACAATCTCAAATTCATGTTGCTTTATGTTGATATACTATTTATCTGAACATAATATCCCACTAACAAGTTGGCGGGAGACTTACGGTTTGGGTGGTAGGTGGTATAGGGCTCCGCAAAAAATATCGATACTTTATAGTATCGATACTTTGATTGCGATACCAAATTCTTTTGTACTCGATACTTTTTGTAACAATACCCAACTGGTATCGATACTTTTTCGTACATGCTTCATGAGCCGAAGTTTTATTCTCGTGGTAAAGCTAAGATTTTTGCAAAATCAAAACGCAAAAATGACGATTTTTTTCTTAAAAAATGGGTAAAAGAATCTTTGAATGAATGAATTATGAAAACCATGAAATCGATTTAATCGTGGTGTTCGTTATTTAAACTGCATATACTCGTAGGTTTCTCTTTCTAATGTCAAATTCTCTGGGAAAAAAAAATTTGATTCGCATCATAAAAAATTTGATTTGGATCAAGGCAATGACATTTGCGTATTATTTCGAAAAAAAAATTGATTTTTTTTGATCCGGATCATATTCATTCGATTTAAAAAAAAATCGATTTTTTAATGCCAAAGAAAATGAAAAAAAAAAAAAAAAGAAATGATCTCCATCAAAAATATTAATTTATCCGATTTTAAAAATTGTTTTGATGGAAACTGCTTCATGCTATGCAAAAATGAGTGTGTTTACTTCGGATTATGTGAGCTTAGATAAACACACAACTATTCGCATCAAAATTTAAGTACAAATGTGTTATGAAAATCGAAATGAGTCTTGTTTTTGTTTTGATCTCATTTTGACGTTTACATTTTTATGTGTTTGTGAAAGTCGGAACTACCAAAAAACCGAGATTTTTGAAAAACATGCCGGATAAAAAAAAAATCAATTTTTATTTTCGAAAGATTGCGTCATAAATCATTTGTGGTGTAACAACAAATAACAAAACAAATTTTAAAAACGCATAAATTATTATTTTCCATCTTTTTACGATAACCTCAGATTTAAACTGCAATATGTAAAATGCTGAAAAATGTGTAAATATTATATCGCTTTTTTCATGTTCTTTGCCCCCTATAAAATTGATTTTTTTTTTAAAATGGAAAGACAAGATATTTTTAGATTGAGTAGATACATCTAAACATACATATGTCATATTCTTTCAATTTCCAAACAAAAAATTTGTTTTTTTTATGTGCCAAAGAACATGGAAAAAGCGAGGTTATATATTTTATTCATTTTACTGCATTTTACATATTGTAGTATGTAATCTAAAGTTACCGTAAAATGATAAAAAAGATTAAAACTCGACTGCTTACATAAAATAATAACGACAAATAATTTATGAAAATAGCATCTTGTTTCTGTTTATATCTCACTTTGGGGTTATATTTCTGTGTTTGTGAAAGTCGGATCAAATCTACCAAAAAATCGAGATTTTCTAAAAATGATCCGCATTAAAAATAATCAATTTTATTTTATTGATCCGGATCAAATTTTGGGTGCCAAAATAATATAACAATAATATACATTTTTTTTAAATATCTCGTAATTTTTGGGACGGGGGATAAAATAGTAGAGTCTAACATTCCTGATCGCAACAGTTAAATTGCAAAGGGAAGATTATTTTATGCGATATAGCTGGGACTAGAATTTCTGAATTCAAAATGATTGAAAATAGATTTGCCTTATTAATCCAAATTAATATTATTATTTTAAGTTTTCTTATAAAAATGGGTTTTCTTTAATGAAATAAGTTTTTATTCTGTTTCAAACTACATTTGGATTTGAAACCGGACCACAGAAATCACTAAAATATTCGAATCTGAGCGGGAACGAATAATAAAAATTTGAAACAAAACTCCAAACCTGAACAAAACCATAACGTATAAATGCTTACTTGTAGTTACTACTGCATATTTATGGGCTACCCGAATTAAAAAAGGCTGAAATAAAAATGGTCATCAAGAAATGTTCATTAATGAAATAAAACAAGCCGGTTTGGTAAAATCGAGAACAACCACATTTGGCTGTTTCAACGATTCTCGATCCCCGCTTCAAAAATATTAATTTTAAAGATACCTTAGCTGGTGCCCGTGCTATTTCATCCATCAGAAAAATAATGGACGCCTCTGATATCACATCATCGTCGTCTGAATCAAATAATGAAGGAGATCGGCCAGAACAGCCGACCTCTGACAATTTTTGGAGCCATCACAAAAAATTAGCTCACGGCCATCGTAAAAGGCGTTCTGGCAAAGACGGAGACAAAGATGAGCTGAGTTTATATTTGACGAATTCAGTTTGCCCACTAAAATCGAATCCTATAATTCAGTGGAAAGAAATTGAAAATGTTTTCCCTCACTTGTACCGCCTTGCCAAGAAGTACCTGATAATACCCGGTACCTTCGTACCATCAGAAAGATTGTTTTCTAAAGCGGGAATGATTTTAACACAAACAAACCCGAAACAAATTTATGGGTAACAGGGTGGACAAACTTCTCTTTTTGTCTGATTGCAATGATGAAGTTTGGAGCTTTGCAAAATAAAACTACTAATTATTAATTATTATTTGTTTTGTGTTTCTTTTGTGTAATAAATAAATATGAGCTATAAAAATATATAAACTTTGCATTATAATAAAGTAAAAAAAACAACTACTTAACAATAAAGTTTTATTATAATTTATAGTAATTTATATTAATTCGATTAATTAATAATGAATTTTAATTTTAATTTATGCCGAATTGTTGCGTTGATAAACTTAGACTAACTAAAATTTTCTTTTCCAAAATTGACCGACACAAAATTCCCCTCACTTAATCGTACGTTACTTAATCATTTCGGTGGCAGCAAATGATTGGCTGATGCCCAAATTAATTGCTTAGCTGTCGATATTTTAAATTAACCATAAGAAGCAATTATTATGGTACGAAAGCTTAAATATCAGATATTCAAACCAATCTCACATTATCAACCGGCTTTTTCGATTATATTTATTATTAGTACATCAATAAACTTTAATTGAAATATTTTTACGTTGGTATTGATTCTACATTCGATCACAACAAATTTATGTCAAATTTGTGGAAAAGTTGTGTTTGCCAAAGGGTAAGTTTGTATACATTTTTACAAATTTATATATCTAAATTATTAATATGTCGCTTAATTTCTAGGAATACAATTTTAATTATTATTTGAGTGGATTAAATCAAAAAGATGAATATAAAACCAATAATTTTCGTAAAACTAGTAAGATAATTAGAAAATAATACATTTTGTTTCTTTTCAGATTTTGTTTGCAGCTGACTATTTTACATCTATTAAAAAACTTACATTAGAAATCGGCTATGTAAACCGAAAGTGTTGTACTCGATACTTAAGAGAATCGATACTTTTATTATATTTATTATATGGTTACGTTTTTGCCTTATCAATTAAGGTTCGTACCACCGGATTGTGAATAATACAAAATCAATTCAATTTATCTCCAACGAATTTATTTATTTCACAAAATTTATTACAACACAGTTTATCAATAAAAATTCACAAAATCACTTTATATAAATTATTCTCAAATTTTACTGATCACTTTTACTTTTTATTTCGCACAAAAACACTTTTTATATCACTTTTTAATTCCTTTTTATCTTTACACTATCGCTTACCAAATATTACTCATAATCTTACAAGTTTACTCTATCGCGCTCCAAATACTAATAATCCAATTCGATTTAGTTCGCCTTTTTATATACATAAACCAAACTTCTCGAAAGTTCATGACTTTTCCAGGTAAAATAGCGTAGAAACATTACGTAACAATTTTATCATAGAAAAATCCATTTTAGTACAGTAAACATTGAGCTATACATTTAACTTAGTCTATTACACACTAGGTGTCACCGTCACATTATGATATTGTGACGGTGACACCTAGTGGGTAATAGAATAAGTTAAAATTAATTGCTCAATGTTAAACTGTTCTAAATGAAATTTTCCATGATAAAACTGTTCTACGCTATTCTAACTAGAAAAATCATGAGCTTTCTAGAAATTTGGTTTGTGTATAGAAAAAGGCGAACGGAGTTGAATTGGATTAGTAATATTTGGTAAGCGATATAGTAAAGATTAAAAAGGAATTAAAAAGTGAATTAAAAAGTGTTTTTGTGGAAATAAAAATTATAAGTGAACACTAAAATTTAAGAATAATTTATATAAAGTGAATTTGTGAATTTTTATTGATAAACTGTGTTGTAATAAATTTTGTGAAATAAATAAATTCGCTGGAGATAAATTAAATTCATTTTGTATTATTCACAATCCAGTGATACGAACCTTACTTGGCAAGGCAAAAACGTAATGTGACGGTGACACCTAGTGTGTAATAGAATAAGTTAAAATTAATAGCTCAATGTTAAACTGTTCTAAATGGAATTTTCCATGATAAAATTGTTCTACACTATTCTAACTGGAAAAATCATGAGCTTTCTAGAAGTTTGGTTTGTGTATATAAAAAGGCGAACGAAATCGAATTGGAGGAGTAATATTTGGTAAGCGATAGTATAAAGATTAAAAGGAATTAAAAAGTGATTTAAAAAGTGTTGTAGTGCGATAAATAAAGTAAAAGTGATCAGTAAAATTTAAGAATAATTTATATAAAGTGATTTTGTGAATTTTTATTGATAAACTGTGTTGTAATAAATTTTGTGAAATAAATAAATTCGTTGGTGATAAATTGAATTGAGTTTGTATTATTCACAATCCAGTGATACGAACCTTATTTGACAAGGCAAAAACGTAACAGTAACAATATTGTGACTGTGACACCTAGTGTGTAATAGAATAAGTAAAACTAATAGCTCAATGTTTACTGTACTAAATGGAATTTTTCATGATAAAAATTGTTACGTAATGTTTCTACGCTATTCTAACTAGAAAAATCATGAGCTTTCGAGAAGTTTGGTTTGTGTATATAAAAAGGCGAACAAGATCGAATTGGATTATTAGTATTTGGAGCGCGATAGAGTAAACTTGTAAGATTATAAGTAGTATTTGGAAAGCGACAGTGTGAAGATTAAGAATAAATTAAAAAGTGATTTGAAAAGTGTTGTAGTGCGAAATAAAAAGTAGAATTGAATAGTAAAATTGTGTAAAAATTATATAAAGTGATTTTGTGAATTTTTATTGATAAACTGTGTTGTAATAATTTTTGTGTGAAATAAATAATTTCGTTGGTGATAAATTAAATTGATTTCAACAACAAAACTTACACAAAGGTACGCCACATGCCTGGCACAATGTTTTGGTGCGCCGCTGAATTTTTTTTTGTGAGCAGCTTGTGCAGCGACGTCTTGCATTGGTTTCTATTGGTAAATGTAGAGACACATTTTCCAATGACTCTCTAGGCAAACAAACCTTTTTGCGCTGATCCTTCGCGGTGTTTTTACCATCAGCTATTAATATTTCCGCCAATGATACTAAACGGTCTTTCAATGGAGCCTTCTTCTGCCCTACCTCACAATGAATGATCCAAGCATTTACTACTGTCATCATAAGAAAACGATAGTAAATTTTTTTCCACCATCTTGTGGAATTCCGGTCGTATTCATATATACCAGATAATTGATCTGCTAAGTCCACACCACCCATTATTTGGCGATAGAAACTTATCATTTCAGGGCATGGGACAGGCATTTTTGACCCATCTTTCATTGTTTTGGTAACATTAGTCAAATCTGGTTTATGGCAATTGCTCAAAGCCATATAATTTCCTTGGTATACATCCATTTAGCACATAAAAGGCCTGATGAGGAAACTTTGAATTCGGATTCACCTCGTTGTAATTTACCTGGAAATTTTGGTAAATTTTTTCTATTGGCCATACAAGTTCCAAAAGCATCATTATCTAATGTTTCCAGTAAGCAAACTGATGTAAAAAACCGGTCAACACAAAATGTAACATTAGGTTCCGATACTGTACTGGCTAATTTATTTACCACTCTTTCTCCAAGAGTACCTTCCATTGCTTGTTGTTCCTTGCCAGTGTAGATATTAAAATCATTTGTATATCCAGTGATTGCATCACAACGAAACCACATTTTGATTCCCCGTTTTACATGCCCCTCGAGCATATATTGCTTTAAAGTTGATCGGCCCTTAAATTTAGTCATAGACTCATCTATGCTCTGGAACAAACTATCTTGACGGCATTTTCTATATGTTTCCTGTAGGCACGTAACTATATCACTACTATAACGGTTTGCTACAATTTGGCTTTTCTGGTGGTGTGAAATACAGTTTGGAGCATAAAAATAGATATCTATCACGAGACATCGCCGTTTTTATCGATTCATTGCCCATTGAATTAGGTTTCGACCAATAATCGCTAATACTTGGTAATCGGTTGTAGCATATGACAAGCATACATACAATTACCATTTCCATTTCCCCAGCATCTGTGTCTCCTTTATTGGTTTTTGCTGATTGATTTAGATTCGATTTTTTAAAGAAAGTAATTCTTTCATTGGTGCATTGAGAAATATAAATGTACAAAGATCGGGGAAATAATTTTTATTTATATTGGAAGCAATAGTACACGGACGATGTTAACTTATACATTTTTTTGGATTGAAATCCCTATCTGGTGGTGACCAAATTGTATTTTGTGGCTGTGAATGTAAAGTTGATACTGCGTTATTTACAGCCTATATTGGTGATTCATTTTGAACCCCCATCGGGTATTGACTTTCTACCTCCATCGGAAATTCATTTGTATTCTCTATCGGGAATTCAGTTACAACCGCCGTGGTAACTTCATTAGCAACAGTCTTTGAGACTCTATTTACAACTGCTTTCGTGTCATCATCATCAAAGAACTCATTATTAACGATCCCCTCATGAAATCCAGTTTCCACAAGAGCAAAAAATTTAAAATCCGGTGAATAAATGAAATTCAAAATTCAGCTGACTTAGGCGACATACGCCCAACATTACGATAAAATAATCTCGAAGACGTCAAATTATAACGATTAGTTTGTTTATCAAAACGACTGGCATCAGTTAAAGGGTTTCGTTGAAGAACGGGAAAATTCGATTTATGGTTTGTCCCTTATTAAAAATTACAAATTCTTTAATTAATGACCCAGCAGGCCAAGAAGTAGGTTGTAATAAATTCTCAAAATCAGTAACGTCCACATATAATTTAAATGACGAAAAATTACGGTCTGCATCATTAATCCGTCGAGATATAATACGCTGGCAGTTTACATCCTCAATGTTAAATTTATCTTTAAGATAATCCAAAATTACAGCTTCGGAAACATCTTTATGGAGTCGAGAAACAAATAAAGTTTTACGTGGCTTCACAACCTGGAGCGATGAGACCAGATAACCAGTGCCAATAATAATTGGTCGCTCAGAATGAGGTTTGACATGATGTGCAGCCCCACTATTATGAGCACAATATCTGCACATTTCAAAATATGTTATTGCAACACATAAACCAAAGCAAAATCATTGGCATGCATTAGAATAAAACCCTCACAAGGTTTGCGTATAACACCGATTGCTTATATTTATACTCAAACCATAACAAGCACAAAACGATTCTATACACAATTTATTATTATTTTTATACTTATCAATTATCTTAATGCATATTACCGTATATCCCTAAAATTAGAATTATTTTATTGTACTCGAATTACTGAATTTATATATAAATTTATACTTACATTTTGTTTGTAAACAAACTAATTAATTATAATTAATGTCATTAAGAACAGTACCACTTGTGTACTAATTTATTGTAATTTAGACTTACATTTTTAGTAAATCATTTTTACACTTAATTTTCAACTGGCGATCAACCAACATCAAAATTATAATAAAACTAAATTTTACTTAAATAATAATTATAAATAAAATTAAAGACATCTTGTTACTGTAGTGTTTCAATTAAATGTTTATTTAATTGAATAAAATATATCAAATTACAACCAGTGATTCAACGATCATTTTTATATTTCGAATTCTTCCCAATTACCAGCTACAATGTTTTCGTTTTGAAACCACTTTTTTGTGGACTACCAAGTTGACATGGTCTGAAATATAAAAGACACAATTAAGTGTTGAATGTGAGTAAAAGTTGAAGTAGCACACGTTCGAATATTTTTAAACCACTTGAATAGTCTGCAATGAGTGCAGTTTACAAACATGAGGCCATGATTGAACGCAATGCTTAAACGTATTATGTTGAAGATGGTGTCTAAAAGATCGCTATTAAAAATCAGAAAAAGGATCGGAGATTAAACCAATCTCTTTGGGGAGTACCAGAATTGATTTAAAGAACACTTGACATCAAACCACTCACATCTACTTGGATTTCAGTACGTCGAATATTTTCAATAAAAAGTCTAAACAGACTCTGTTTTGCCTATCTATACCTGTCAAATGTTTTGAAATTAAAAAATGCTACTAGTTGGTATTCCTCCGTTTGTAGATACATACATCGATTCCATAGCTCAGCCACACTGAAAAAAATCCTTCATCAATGCAGACAAATCATGACAAATGCATTAATAGTAAGAAAAATTCGTTAAAACTGAGCCGACACGACCCTTCTTTAATAGTACGAAAGTAAAACGTTAATATGGTGAAACACATAAAAAAATTTATGTTATTTTTGACTACTTAAGTTGTAATATTTGTTAATTGATTCATATAAGATATGAAAAATTTTATAATTTGAATGCAGTTAAAAGCATTTCTGGATGAACAAATTCTTATTGTTAACGTAAGAAAGTAAAGATAACATGAAATTGTTCGTAACTATAATGAAATGTTACGTCATATTAACGAATAAATTCATACATGTAAGTTTGAAAATGTATTATTTGTGCATTCGAAATTATTCGTATATAGGAAGAACGGCATACTCAGTGGTTAAGAATAATACACAAATATGATGATTATTTTCATAAATATATTGAATATTTTATATGTAGTATAATAATTGATAAACAAAATTACGTTTATTTATGTAGAGCTACATAATAGGAACGTATTTCTGGGTCGTTTGATGAATAAATTCGTGAAATTTATACAGCACAGTATAAAAAAAAATAAAAAACATAAAATTTCCTTATAATATTACTTAATTTATTTAATTTAAATAGAATTTGATAAAATGTTAGGCTTTTAATTCTTATATTTTGTATTAAATTATAAGCATATTATCACATTTGCTTTTAATAAACTAGAACTTAGAAATAAATATAATCAGATAAAAATATAATAGGAGCAGTAAGCGCAATGTTGATATTCGAATTCCAAAATTTTTCCCATTTTGGTTCTTTTTTGTGTATAAACTTCCAATATTTTTAAAACTATGATGGTGATGTTCTGTTCTGTAAATTCAATAAAATAAATTACACTCACATTTAATTTTATTTACTTATTTTTGTTACCTGGGCCCTATTGCACCAACTACTTATCACTTATTGCTTATCAACTTATCATAAGTTAGTTTTTTTGATAATGATACGAGTAAGTGATAAGTGTTTCACCAAAAATAACAAAATCTCACTCACTTATCAATATGAAAACTTATCAAATTTTGATAGTGATAAGCAGAGTTTAAAATGGGATTTCATTTTGCTCTTCGCTCTTCATTTTTGTTCAAGAGCGCTAATAAAAACTATTAAAAAGCTCTTTATAAAGAGCGATATTGTAAAACAAAAAATATCGCTCTGAAGAACTGTAGCATTATTTTTATTATAAGGCTCTTGCTCTTCCACTATTGCGTTTGTGTTATCATATTTTCGCTCTTTGTTATTGCGCTATATTGAGAAAATAAATACGCTCTGATCTGATGAATAAAAACGTCATTATTATATTGCTCTTGCTCTTTTTATTACAGCAAACGGTTACATTCAAAACCTTCTAAATTTCTTTCGAAAGCCAGATTGTTTAATTAGCGAACAGAAGCACGGGCGTTGGAAATGGGATTCCAGAATGATTTTGAGATGAAGTTCTGGGATATGGCTAATTAGGATTGAACTTGGCTATTTTTTAACCGATTGTGATGCAATTCGACATGTACGTTCGAAATGGGATTCTAAAATGATTTTTAGATGAAGTTCTGGAATATGACTAATTAGGATGGAACTTGGCTATTCCTCAACCAATTGTGAGATTCTAAAACGAGTTTTAGACAAAGTTCTGGAATGTGAGCAATTTGAATGGAACTTGGCTACTTCTTAACTGATTTCTTAATCAGTTAAGAAGTAGCCAAGATTTCTATTTCTTAACCGATTTTAGTGAAATTTGACATGTGCGTTGGAAATGGGATTCTAAAAAGATTTATGGATAAAGTTCTGGAATATGGCCAACTAGGATGGAACTTGGCTATTCTTTAACCGATTTGAGTGAAATTTGACATGTGCGTTGGAAATGGGATTCTAAAATGATTTTTAGATGAAGTTCTGGAATATGGACAATTGGGATGGAACTTGGCTATTCCTTAACCGATTTTAGTGAAATCTAAAATGCGCAATGGATATGGGATTCTAAAATGATTTTCGGATGAAGTTCTGGAATATGGCCAATTATGGTGGAACTTGGCTATTTCTTAACCGGTTTGAGTGAAATTTGACATGTGCATTGGAAATGGGATTCTAAAATGATTTATGGATAAAGTTCTGGAATATGGCCAACTAGGATGGAACTTGGCTATTATTTAACCGATTTGAGTGTGAAATTTGACACGCGTGATGGAAATGGGATTCTACAATGATTTTTAGATGAATATGGCCATCTAGGATGGAATTTGGCTATTTCTTAACCGATTGTGATGCTATTCGACAAATGTGTTTGTCATGGGATGAATGAAGTTCTGGATTTTAGAGAAATTTGACATGCGCGATTGAAACGGGATTCTACAGTGATTTTTAGAGTTCTGGAATATGGCCAACTTCCTTAACCGATTGTTATACAATGTAGCATGTGCGTTGGAAATAAGATTCTAAAATGATTTTTAGATGAAGTTCTGAAATAAGGCCAACTGGGATTAATCTTGGCTATTCCTTAACCGATTCTGATGAAATTTAACATGTGCGATCAAAATAGAATTCTAAAATGATTTTTAGATGAGTTTCTGAAATATGAATCATTTAGATGGAACTTAGCTATTGCTAAACCGATTGTGATGCAATTCAATATATGCGTTAGAAGTGGGATTCTAAAATAGGTTTTAGATAAAGTTTTGAATATGGCCAACAGCAGATAAACATCGACAGCTGCATGGATTACGGAAACTGGATATATTTAAATATATCAATATGAGTTACATAAAATAATAATTATTACAGATTACTTATATTGACATGTTTATACATCTGCCGGCAAATTTAGTCGCGATCAAAAGAAAATAAGAAAAAATGGGTGACAGCACGCTAATGTTAGTGTAGGACCCCGGAATTAGAAAAATCATTTTAGAATCCCATTTCCAACGCACATGTCAAATTGCATCAGAATCGGCTAAGAAATAGCCAAGTTCCAACCTAATTGGCCGTATATGCCTTATTACAGAACTTTATCTAAAAATCATTGTAGAATCCCGTTTTCATCACACATGACAAATTTTCACTAAAACCTGTTAAGAAAGAGCAAAGTTCCATTACAATTGGCCATATTCCAGAAATTTATCCAAAAATCATTTTACAATCCCATTTCCAACGCACATGTCAAATTTCACTCAAATCGGTTAAGAAATAGCCAAGTTCCACCATAATTGGCCGTATTCCAGAACTTCATCCATAAATAATTTTAGAATCCCATTTCCATTGCGCATTTTAAATTTTACTAAAATCGGTTTAGGAATAGTAAAGTTCCATCCCCATTTGCCATATTCCAGAACTTCACCTAAAAATCATTTTTCGAATCCCATTTCCAACGCACATGCCAAATTTCACTCAAATCGGTTTAATAATAGCCAAGTTCCATACCCATTGGCCATATTCCAGAACTTTATCCATAAATCATTTTAGAATCCCATTTCCAACGCACTTGTCAAATTTCACTCAAATCGGTTTAAAAATAGCCAAGTTTCACAATAATTGGCCATATTCCAGAACTTCATCTAAAAATCATTTTAGAATCCCATTTCTAACGCACATGTTAAATTTCACTCAAATCAGTTAAGGAATAGCCAAGTTCCAGCATAATTGGCCATATTCCAGAACTTTATCCGAAAATCATCTTAGAATCCCATTTCCATTGCGCATTTTAAATTTCACTAAAATCGGTTAAGGAATAGCCACGTTCTATCCCCATTGGCCATATTCCAGAACTTCATCTACAAATCATTTTAGAATCCCATTTCCAATGCACATGTCAAATTTCACTTAAATCGGTTAAGGAATAGCCTAGTTCCACCATTATTGGCCATATTCCAGAAGTTCGTTCGAAAATCATTTTAGAATCCCGTTTCTATTGAACATTTTACCTTTTACTTAAATCGGTTAAGGAATAGCCAAGTTCCATCCCCATTAGCCCCACCCATTGGCCATATTCCAGAACTTCATCTAAAAATCATTTTAGAATCCCATTTCCAACGCACATGTCAAATTTCATTCAAATCGGTGAAGGAATAGCCAAGTTCTACCATAATTGGCCATATTCCAGAACTTCATCCGAAAATCATTTTAGAATCCCATTTCTATTGCGCATTTTAAATTTTACTTAAATCGGTTAAGGAATAGCCAAGTTCCATCCCCATTGGCTATATTCCAGAACTTCATCTAAAAATCATTTTAGAATCCCATTTCCAACGCACATGTCAAATTTCACTCAAATCGGTTGAAGAATAGCCAAGTTCCATCCTAGTTGGCCATATTCCAGAACTTCATCCATAAATCATTTTAGGAATAGCCAAGTTCTACCATAATTGGCCATATTCCAGAACTTCATCTAAAAATCATTTTAGAATCCCATTTCCAACGCACATGTCAAATTTCTCTCAAATCGGTTAAGGAATAGCCAAGTTCCACCATAATTGGCCATATTCCAGAACTTCATCCGAAAATCATTTAAGAATCCCATTTCCATTGCGGATTTTAAATTTCACTAAAATCGGTTAAGGAATAGCCAAGTTCTATCCCCATTGGCCATATTCCAGAACTTCATCTAAAAATCATTTTAGAATCCCATTTCCAACGCACATGTCAGATTTCACTCAAATCGGTTAAGGAATAGCCAAGTTCCAGCATAATTAGACATATTCCAGAACTTCATCCGAAAATCATTTTAGAATCCCATTTCTATTGTGCATTTTAAATTTTACTTAAATCGGTTAAGGAATAGCCAAGTTCCATCCCCATTGGCCATATTCCAGAACTTCATCTAAAAATCATTTTAGAATCCCATTTTCAACGCACATGTCAAATTTCACTCAAATCGGGTAAAGAATAGCCAAGTTCCATCCTAGTTGGCCATATTCCAGAACTTTATCCATAAATCATTTTAGAATCCCATTTCCAACGCACATGTCAAATTTCACTCAAATCGGTTAAGAAATAGCCAAGTTTCACCATAATTGGCCATATTCCAGAACTTCATGTAAAAATCATTTTACAATCCCATTTCCAACGCACATGTCAAATTTCACTCAAATTGGTTACAGAATAGCCATGTTCCATCCCCATTGGCTATATTCTAGAACTTCACCTAAAAATCATTTTACAATCCCAGTGCTATCGCACATGTCAAATTTCACTAAAATCGGTTAAGGAATATCCAAGTTCCATCCCCATTCGCCATATTCCAGAACTTCATCTAATAATCATTGTAGAATTCTGTTTTCATCACACATGGCAAATTTTTCTAAAATCGGTTAAGGAATAGGCAAGTTCCATCACAATTGGCCATATTCCAGAACTTGATTCAAAAATCATTTTAGAATCCCATTTCCAACGCACATGTCAAATTTCTCTAAAATCGGTTAAGGAATAGCCAAGTTCCATCCTAGTTGGCCATATTTCAGAGCTTCATCTACAAATCATTGTAGAATCCCATTTCCAACGAGCGTGTCAAATTTCTCTAAAATCGATTAAGGAACAGCCAAGTTCCATCACAATTGGCCATATTCCAGAAATTTATCTAAATATCGTTTATCAAACTTCATTTATTTATTGATATTTAAAGAGCAATTCCTGTGTTACAAAAAATTTTGCTCCCTAATGTATTTTCTACAATGGCTCTGTAGAATGGGTTGGGAGCGATATTTTTAGCTTTTACGCTCTCTGCTTTAAGAGCAAAATTAAAAATAAAAATTTAAATCGCTTAGAAAGAGCGAAATAATTTTTTTTTGTGTTTATCATTAGAGGGTAAGAGCGTAAAAGCAAACTGAAAAAAAATTTTATTGGGAGCAAGAGCGAAAATTTTTATAAAGAGCTCTTACAGAGCGATAAATTTAAACTCTGGTGATAAGTAATAAGCGTTGCACATTAGATTGTCCATAACTTATCAATTGACGAATTATCAAATTTTTATGATAAGTTGTAATGATCTATACAAAAATACTATAAATGTGATAGTGACTGATAATGTTCTTTCCGCACATTTGATATGTAAAACAATGATTTTGTACCTATATTGCAAAACAATTAAAAAATTGTTATTGTTTAATTTAATAACAACAACAATTTTGCATGTATATAATAATACATGAAGATAAACCTTTCTCAATTTAGAGTTCTTATTTCAGTGTTTAGAATCAATTGTAAAACTTTTCTTTTGTTGCTTTTAAAATAAATTCTCTTTTCTAACTGTAAATAATTTTTCAGCAGTACTTAACTGTAAACAATTTATTTTCATAACAAATGAATTAAGAGAATTCCTATTAACAAATAAATTGGATATAACTACATTATACAAAAATTGTTAACGTCATATACAAACCAAAATGATTTTCCACTATTCGTCTCGTCCTTTGCTCTTTTCCATCATCCGGATTTCTTCGCATTGTTGGGATAAGCCAATCTTTAAAGGAAAGCACTGTTACCCAAAATCACAGCACCGGGGAACGGGCGAAAACAAGACTCAAAATTGCTAAATAGCCTTGTATATGGCAATACTCTGGAGTCATGGACACTACCTGGCCAATTTGAATTTACTGCATAAAAGCTGTGGTCTGGGCCACACACCATTATTGCATTCAGTAATGTTTTCCATGTCGATTCGCAAAGTGTTCTTCATTGACCTAGGTACATCTATATTAATCATTGTTCCATCGAAGCGACCAGCTACCTGAGGGTAACCACCCATCTCAAGAATCTTCTATCCTGGATATTCCTAACGAATGCAGTGTTGTTAGTAGCTGCTATAGAGGTCTCAATGCGCAGTTTCGGTCGCTTCCATTGTGTTTGTTCATGTGACAAACGAAAATGTTTTATCACTCACGAGTCCAGAGAATATTTGGTTCTGGCTTTCACTACACGATTTATTCTTTCGTTTTCATCCTCGAATAATCTTTCGAACCGACGCATTTTTTTATAAAAATTATTGTTTCGTTTAATAAATTTCAGTTTTTGTTCACTAAAGTTGATATAATACCTATATTTGATAGTTTTATATTAATTTTAAAATATCGAAAAACCACTGTCTTACCTCTATGATAAATCGAACAAAATGAAATTGTTCTTACTTTGACTTAATATTATAACTTATTATAATACAATAAAATAGCGGTATAAATTTTGAAATTAAAGTTATTATACACTTGAACACACATTTTTACATGTATTGTCATTATTATTTATAATCATTTGAATAATAAATAATTTTATTGAAACATGTGTTTGTACTCTTTTTAAATTGAACAAAAGTTCTCATCTTACAATAACAGCAAAAAAAAAACTTTTTTAACAGACTTCCGTCATACCACTACAATTTGTAGCTCATATCAATTTTTTTGAGTAGTGAAATTTTTCTTATTGATATTTTGGATAAATTATCATTAAAGTAGTCGATTATTGATAAGTTAAAACTTTTGGTGCAACAGAACTACGAAAAAATTATCAAAAACCTCAAACTTATCGCTTATCAAAATATTACTTATCATTTATCATTTCGCAAATGGGTGCAACTTAATTTTGATAAGTGAGTGGTTATCACTTAATATAACTCATTTAAATACTTATCAAATTTCAATTTGGTACAACAGAAAATTATCAAAAATTATGATAAGTTGATAAATAGCTGGTGCAACAGGGCCCTGATCTGTTCGCAATACCCCAAAAGCGGTTTTAATACCTGGCCTTCTCCATGTGATGAACGTACAGGCTGAGCAACATTTATAAGGTGGATGGTGGTTCGTGAAATCCTCCTTGCTAATCTTTGATATTTGACATTTTTTTGCAAGCAACAATAAAAACGTAAAAATATTATTAAAACAATAAATTTCTAGTCCCGTATATCACATAATTTATAAATTTATACATTATTTATGTTATGAAATAGTGTTTTCCGCACAAAAATGTTTTCATTTTAATTTAACGGAGTGATAATTCCGACAAAGTCGCGGTCAAAACGAAAAAACTTTTGTGTACGTACAACACTAATATAAAATACAATATTTACGTGAATTTCAACACACAAAAATTTATTAGTTTCATTAAAATTTATTTTAATAATTTGAAGAAAATGTTCTTATTCATCACAAATTAAACAAAATAAATGTTCGTAAGACATATTTCAGTAAGCACTTCTGCCTTTAACTTTAATATTTGATTTATGCTGATCAAAAATCTTAATTGGAGACGGAGCTGACAAAATAAAATTTCTAAACATACACACTCAACGCACATTTAAGAGCCAAAATATAATATTCATGTATTTTAGTGCCAGATTCGTTAATACGACGAACAATAAGTATTTAACATATATTTTCGTACATAATCTTATTCATAAATATTATGAATTGTTCACAAATGTAATTATTTAATAAAATAATGCAAGTTGCACTAATACGCAAACAATTTGTGATTGTATTTTATGTATAGTACAATAAACTAAGCAATTTTTTAGTTTACGAACTATGATTCTAACTATTAATGCATACATTTTTATGATTTTTTTCTAAATTTCATTTTTTTTACGTAAAAATAACAATTTTTACATTAATAGTACGAATTGTGGTTAACGAACGCCATTCGTAAATAAAACGCAGTAAATTTTTTTCAGTGCACGTAAACTAGAAAATCACCATAAATTGACTAGAGATCAATTTATCTTCCAGTTAAGATTTCTATAGAACATTGATGTTAAATGCAGCTGAAAATATCTAAAAACACTTAAAAGACTTAACAATTTATAACGCTATTTGTGCCTATTGGTAATGCAGCAGATTAAGACACACATATCCATATAATGAACATATGACTGGGATTTCGCATACATTATTACACTAAATACTAGAATGAAAGAGCACTCAACCTTGTAGATTGTGCCAAACGTGCCACAAAAAATCCAAAAAACCATTATTATCCGCTCGGTGGAAAAATATACCTTTAAGTGGTATATAAAGTTTTGTGAAGTACTTTCAATAATTTTGAAACATTTGAATGCGAAGGCGATGTTGGCAATTTTATTTTGGTCTTTTGTTGGTGAAAATTGGAAGTTTATGATGAAATTAAACTTTACAGATGCTGAGCTCGGTTATCTTAGTAGAACTATAATCAATAACATATATCTTTGCCATTGCTGCTTGGTGCGAGAAACGTTCTGTTGCAATTGCAGATATATTGGTGCCGTAGCGCAATGTATGGTCTAACAAAAATTCAGCTTATGTAATTTTTATGAATATTTTTAACTGAATTTGATTGTTGAAATAATTAAAGGGAACTTTGGAATATAATTAACTAACATCAAACTTTCGTCATTTTCTCAAAAAAGCTTGTTCTCAACCGAAGAATGTTAAAATAGGCATATTTATGAGACTGGAATGGAAAACCAACATTTTAAAAATAATAATTATTTCTTTCGATAAAATGAAAGAACGTTGACTCGTCTACGGAAAAAGATTTTGAAATAAATAAAAATAATTTCACAATGAACCAATTCCAACTATTTACGTACTGAATGAAAAATATTGTAAACATATCATATTGTGAATTATGCTTGCGCGAATGGAAATCATCACAATTTTCCCCTTACTTATTCTATGAATTTCAGGCACATTCATTACTTCCACATTATTATACTTCCACATTCCAATCGACATGCGCCTTACACACGTTCATCTGTATGTGCTGAAATTTAACGGCAGCAATAAAAAAAAAAAACACAAACACTGGAGAAAAACGGGTACAAATCACAATATCTTTCTAGTAAATCAATATAAATAATTCGAATTTTTCAAATAAACATTTTTTAGTTGCCTTCTAGCCTTTTGTCCGAAATCTGTATTTTATTTTTTTGGGCTGGAAGGGATTTTTGCTACAAAAAAAGTAAATTGCGAAAATTATGTCGGTTTCTGTGAAAATCGCGTTGAACTTTTTACATTTAAATTTAATATTGGTTAGATTTTAACAAACGACAACATCCAAAATTTCTGTGTCATTTACTTAAACTGCTTTGATGAGCAATGTGTATAGAAACGATTTTACTTTTTTGGAATCATCATGAATTTAATGAGTACATAATGTAGAATAATGTGGTTTTTGCCACTGTAAAGCTTTTCGTTGTGAAAACAAATCATTTTCTTGGAATTATTATTTTTTGTTGGCTTTTATGTAATTGTTTACAAAATCTTCAACTTGTTGCTCTTAAACAATTTCTCGGTATTGGTTTATGTACATAAAATATCTAAATTTGTATTGCATATTTTTATTTAGGTGTGTGTGTGTATCTGTATACTTTATGTACTCGTATATTGTACATACTTTCATACATCCACATCAGAGGTTCAATTCTAATTGATCAATTAAACTTTGATCGTAGGAGTACGTCTTGTATTTGCTCGAGATGAAACAAGCTACAATTATGATTTTTAAAATATGTATTTAGCATGTTACATTACAGTCAACATAGGCCTTTAAAAGATATACAACGTGGAACCTTCTTTACGTTTCAAACTCTTATGAGTGGTTTTATCTTTAGAATTAGTGTAGAAGCAATATTTGGTTTCAATTTTAAAATTAGCAGGTGCTATTTTTCAATTTTAGTAAACTGAACTTAAATACTTTTATTAGAAGAGTATACAGAACGATATGGAAATTGCATTGAGTAATAACGGAAAGGCAAATTTATAGGTAAACGGCTATAACTTCCTTAATTGTGGATCAATACATTTAGATGGAAATGCGTTAAAACATATCAAGAAGAAAACAGTAAGCATTCGTTTTGCTTTAAACCTTACCGAAAATCTGTAGATATGATGAATAATGAGACAAATTAAAAAGCAATAGGCACCTCTAATACATTTTAAAGTAGCTACAGCAAATAGCATATTTTTGCCTATAGAAACTGCTTAAAAACAAAAAATGTATAGTTTCGTGGATGTCACCTGAAAACATCCCAATCCAATGATTTTGTCAAAATTCAAGTTTCCGAAACATTGAAACAGTTTCGTTCGAGATAAATCAGTTCAATCTCCAAGATTTTTTTATTTTTTATAGTGATTTTGAATTTTTGTAAATTTTAAAGAGAACCTAACAGGCCAACCCAATTCCTTCCTACTTTTGGCTTTCTTACCCTGCATGTAGAAATAAATTAAGGCTTCTAATTCTTACTTTTTGAATTTATATCACGTGAGTGTTCAATGCTATTTATGGTCCATATGGAATACATGCTCTTCCTGCATGTAATACATTACTTGTGATAACCAATTCTGCTTTTCTAAGCATAAGCAACTTAATTTTATAAATTTATCGTTATCGTTAATCAGTGCTCAGCGATATTTATTGTAATAGTGTTTGTATAATCTTTATTGGGTTATGGTAGAAGTTTTACAGTACATTTAATTATGTAAATTCCTCAAATCACATTGTTTTAGAAGACAAGGCAAAGGTGAAGGAAAGAATCTTTCAGAGAGCGAAAATGCAAAGATCGAAGTTTTGAGCGAAAATAGCGCAAAAAATTGGTAGAGCAATCCTTTAGACGGGCGATTATTCGATCAGCTTCAAATTCATGCTTATCAGCGTCAGAAATTAAGGGAACAACCGTAGTCAAGGCTAGCTTATCAACGATTCGACGTATAAATATCAATGATACACATCTTAAATTGAAAAAGCTCCAAAAGAAAGCTATTTTGAATCAAGCAAAGCAATCCGATTGGAATTTGACAAAAAATTTGGGTTGCATTTTGGACTCCTCATGAAAATAAAATGTGTGCCTGGTCAGGGCCATCCAAATTAATTCTTTTTTCGTCCGAAAATGCAACCTGCTTCTATTGATAAATTTAATTAAAAATATTAAATAAAAACTAATTAACAACATTTGTTACCGTACTTTTCATAAGCTCCAACTATTCACTACTGGTCGCAATCAAGTGACGCATTTATATTGCATGTTTTTTGACTAGATTACGAATATTGAACAAAACAGAGGTAACGGTTTTATTGTTGTTATCTGTTTTACAGTTATTTCAAAAAGTAACAATGTATTGTTCCGTTTTTGCCTTGTCACTCAAGGTTCGTATCACTGGATTGTGAATAAAACAAAATCAATACAATTTTTCAGCAACGAATTTATTTGTTTTCACACGAAAATTGTTACAACACAATTTATTAATTTTAATTCACAAAATAACTTTATATAAATTATTTACACAAGTTTGCTGTACACTTATAAATTTTATTTCGCACAAAAACACTTTCCCTTTTTAATCCTATTTTAATCTTTATACTATCGCGTTCCAAATTCTAATAATGCAATTCGACTTCGTTCGCCTTTTTATTTACACAAACCAAACTTCTAGAAAGCTCTTGACTTGGTCAGTTAGAATAGCGCAGAAACATTTAGAACAATTTTTATCATGGAAAATTACATTTTAGTGCAGTAAAACATTGAGCTATTAATTTAACTTATTCTATTACACACTAGGTGTCACCATCACAGTATTCTCAAATGTTTATAAAATAATATTGTAACGGTGACATCTAGTGTGTAATAGAATAAGTTAAAATAATAGCTCAATGTTTTTCTGTACTAAAATGGCAAATTTCTATGATAAAATTGTTCTAAATGTTTCTGCGCTATTCTAATTGACCAAGTCAAGAGCTTTCTAGAAGTTTGGTTTGTGTAAATAAAAAGGCGAACGAAGTCGAATTGGATTATTAGTATTTGGTAAGCGATAGTGTAAAGATTAAAAAGGAATTAAAAAGTGATTTAAAAAGTGATTTTGTTAATTATCATTAATAAATTGTTTGTGCTAAATAAAAAAATTCGTTGGTGATAAATTGAATTGATTTTGTTTTATTCACAATCCAGTGATTCGAACCTTGATTGACAAGGTAAAAACGTAACAATTGGTGACAGCGGTGGGATTGTGAATAATAAGATAAAGAAAATGATTCTCAACGAATTAAATGTTTCAGAATTAAAGAGGGAACTTGAGAAACGGGGTTTGGATTTGATGGTGGCGGGGTTTGATGGTGGTAAAGCAGCTTTACAAGTGCGACTACGTGAGGCCGTGGAGAATGAAAGGATGGATGCAGAGCATCATGATTTTGGAGAGAAAGTAACGGATGTGGCAACCGTAGAGCAGAAAGAAGGAGATAAACAACCGACAGCCGAAACAACACAACCACCATTTGGAAGTTTCGATTTGTCACAGTTATTGGCTGCTATGAAACAGATGTCAAATCGAATGATGGGACAAATGTGTGTAATTAAAGAAGAGATGGCACAACAAATGGAGCAGTCAAACCGAGAAATGAAACAACAAGGAGAGGAAATTAAAGACCAAATTCTAGATGGTCATAAGAAAATCGACGATACACTTCTCGAATTATCAACTAACATACAAGGCGCAGTCGAGAAACTACAAATGGAGATTCAACAGGTTGACCTGAAATTAAAAATGAAGGTTCAACATATTGAACAACATAAATTACAATCAGAGGTTCAACGTCTCGAAAAGGAGTTAACTGAGGTCAACGCAAGTGAAACAATGATGCAAGTGGTTCAGACCGTTCACTCAATCAAGTTAAACCCACCAACATTCGATGGAACAACATCTTTCGGCATTTTCAAATTTCAATTTGAAACGGCAGTCAATCAAAACCGTTGGAATGATGAACATCTTGTCGCAGCGATAATAGTGGCCCTTAAAGGTGAAGCTGCGGAAGCCTTACAAACAACGATCTAAACAGTAATTTAGAAATTCTGAAGGTGCTAGATAGGAAGTACGGCAGTGACCACAATAGGGAAATTTATCGCATGGAATTGAAAAGCCGCTATCAAAAGGGAGGAGAATCGCTATAGGAATTTCATTGGCAATCGAGCGACTAGTACATCTAGCACATACAAGTACGTCGGCTGATTATATGAAAAGGCTTAAAATTGACGCATTCATTGTCGGCATTCGAAATCTAGAGACACGAAAGGCGGTGATATTGTCACCTAAAGCCTCCTTCGGGGCAACCATCGCTTGTGCGTGGAGGAATGGAACTGCACAAGGCATCACCAAACCGTCAATGAAAATACGCCGAGTGGAAATCCATACCAGCATAAACAACAAGCGGTCAGCACCAAGATTCCGAGACGAAGCGGCAAAATCAGATGTTGGGCATGTGATAAGGTCGGTCACATCTCTCAGGAATGTTGGAAAATAAGAAGAAAACGGGGAAGATCACCATCTCCTATGCAGCGACGACCAAGCGAACCACAGGCAGTGGCCTAACAATAGGGCCAAATGACGACGTAGTCATTAAACTTAAACAAGTCAGCTTAAAGGGGCAGAAGCTGACTCAGAAATTGAACGATTGTCCGTAAAGATCTGATCGATGAAGGTATACAACCAGTTAATGGATTGAAGTTACAAACAGCAACTGGAGATAGTTCAATAATAAAAGGCAAAATAATTGTGAAATTAAAGATCGGAGAAACTCTTTTCCAACACGAAGTACTGATTGCAGATATTGTGGATGAAGTCATTATGGGGATGGACTTCATGAGGGCAAATAGCTTCGTGGTGGATGTTGGACGAGGAGATTTAATTCATGATAACATCGAGTGGCCACTTCAATCTAGCAGTGCCGAAGCAACTACCAGGCGAATTAATATTGATCATCGATAGAAGCTGCAACCAAACTGGGAGACGATCGTATGGGGAAGATTGTAGAGAGGTTCTGGGTCACCTAGGTTGTGGGTTGTTGGATCTAACGAAGAGGAGAACGGAGCCAAGGAAATTATAATCGGGAAAGTCCTAGTTAAACCAGATAACGACCATAGAGTACTAATTAGGACTCTAAATCTCTCGGATAAGACGAAAACCATCAAGAAAGGGACAGTCATCGGCAAATGTAACGAAGTTTCAACTATAGTAAAGTGTGAACAGAAAAGTCCGATTGAAAAAGCCGCCTTGGAAGTGCAGAAAGAAATGGTAGAACAATTCATGCAGAAATGAACCGAAGATTTTACCGTAAAGCATCGAATTCATATTGATTGACCGGAGATGCCGATTCGTCAACCACTCAGGAGGCTACCTTTAGCAAAACAAGAAGAAGTTAATCGAATGGTAATAGATATGCAGGCAGCAGGAGTAATCGAACCATCTAACAGCCCATGGAGCTCACCGGTAGTATTGGTCGAGAAGAAGGACGGTAGCATGAGATTCTGCGTTGATTACCGAAAACTCAATGCTGTGACTAAAAAAGATAGCAAGCCATTGCTAAGGATCGACGATACATTAGACACATTATCGGGTGCTTGAAAGATCGCGAGATAACAGCGTTCAGCGTGGGTAATGGGCTTTATCAATTTAATGTTATGCCGTTCGGATCATGTAATGCCCCTGCGACTTTTGGACGATTAATGGAGCGCGTGTGAAAGGGATTATATTGGAAGACGTGCCTAATGTATCTGGACGACATCATCGTTATGGGGAAGGGTTTTGACGAGCATCTAAGGAACTTGGCGGAAGTTTTGGATCGGATACAGGCCGCCGGATTAAAGTTAAGTCCAAAGAAGTGTAAACTGTTCAGAACTGAAATCAAATATTTGGGTCATCTGGTAACGACTAATGTAATTCACACCGACGAAGAAAAGATCGCAGCAGTAAATAACTGACCAAGACCTAAAAATTTACACGAATTACGAAGCTTTCTGGGATTGTGCACCTATTATAGATGCTTCGTGCCAGGATTCGCCAACATTGGCAAGAGTTTACACAAGTTGACTAGGGAGAACAAGGCATTCGAATGGAAGGATGACCAGGAAATAGCATTTCGTGGAACTAAGGAAACGGTTATGTTTTGCGCCAATCCTCGCGTACCCTATACCCAACGTGAAATTTATTTTGGACACCGATGCAAGTAATGATGGTATAGGAGGTGTGTTATCACAGGAAACTAATGGCCAAGAACTACTCCAAAACATTATCAAAACCGGAACGTAATTACTGCGTAACACGAAAAGAATTTTTGGCTATAGTGGAATGTGTCAAGCATTTCCATAAATATCTTTATTGCCAAAAATTCCATTTACGGACAGATTACGGCGCGTTACGGTGGCTGTTGCAATTCAAGAATCCATAGGGACAGATAGCACGCTGGATCGAACGTCTTCAAAGCTATGATTTCCAAATCGAACATTGGAAGGGAAGCGCTCAAGGAAATGCCGATGCATTATCAAGACGGCCATGTCCAGTAGAATGTAAACATTGTGGTCACGTTGAAGCAAAGGAAGGCATCGTCGACGTTAGGCTTACGCAAGTGCTGCCTGATGAGGAGTGGACCGACGAAATGATCAGGAAAGAGTAATTGGATGATACGGATTTATCAGTTATAATGGAATGGAAGGAAAAGGAACACCGGCCAACTTGGAGCGAGATCGCGGACAAAACTCTCATTGTCAAGCCTTATTGGGCTCAATGGGATAGCTTCCATCTTTAGAATGGGTGTTTAAAACGATTGTTGTCAAGCACGGATGGCAAAATGAAGCAATTGTTGCTGGTGATACCAAAGTGCCGGTTTACGGAAATCCTAAACGAGTATCATGGAGGAGCAAGTGGGGGCCACCTAGAAATTAATAACACACTAGCAAAGATAGGTCAAAGATTCTACTGGTCAGGATGTAGACAGTCAGTGATAGAATGGTGCCAAAAATGTGACCAATGTGCGGCGGTGAAGGGACCCGTACGTAAAAGTCGTGGAACCATGAAACAATATAACGTTGGAGCAACATTCGAAAGAATTGCAATGGATGTGGCGGGACCATTTCCGACCACCGAGAACGGCAACAAATATGTGCCAGTAATAATGGATTATTTCAGCAAATGGCCAAAGGTATACCCCATTCCCATTCAGGAGACGACAACAATAGCTGATGCTGTGGTCAACAATTGGATTAGCAGATTTGGAGTGCCGATCGAGATTCATACCGATCAAGGCAGGAATTTTAAATCGGTGGTATTTCAAGAAATATGCCAGATGATCGGTATAAATAAAATGAGAACAACACCTTTGCATCCACAGTCTGATGGTATGGTGGAACGATTCAATGGTACATTGGAGGAATATCTGGCAAAGGTCGTTGAGAAAAACAACGCAAGTGGGATCGGCATATACCGATGTTTCTGATGGCCTATCGATCAACAATACATGACACAACCGTAATGACACAAGCTAAAACGTTATTTGGAGATAACCTACGATTACCTGGAGATCTAAAGTTTGGGGCTGTACCATCACCAACTTTATGTGGACAGGACTACGTAGTCCGAATGAAAGAGGAAGTTAATGAGTTTCATCAATTTGTACGGAAGAAAATACAGATGTCAAGTGACCGGATGAAAGCTTGATTTGGTGTTCCCTGTGTTAGTCGGCTGACAGGCTTATTAATGAATTTTAGAAATTCTTCGTTTGATGGAAAATCCTTCGTCACAGTCGTGAGTGCCCATGCTTGTTGAGTTTCTCTGTCCGGTTTTCGCAACAATAAATAAATGAGCCACGCATCCCTTTGATTTGCTTTATCGCCTAATACTTCTAGTCCTCTTATTACTTCATCCGATACATTATACAGTCGACGTAAACTTTTTGCTGAACTGCGTTGAGTAGTCGGCTGTTCCAGGAATAATTGAATTAAGTTAGGTATTCAATACGTACCGTTTTTTATCATAACTCTCACATAATTTCATCCATGCTTGCATATAATTTGCCTCTGAAACCGTGATATGTTTTATTAAATCTGCTGCCTCGCCACGCAGATAACCCTTTAAGTATTGGAATTTCTCCGCATCGGTTAATGCCAATTTGCTGGGTACAGATGCCGTATACAAATCCTTAAAGCAAGAAAAATCCTTGTAATCCCCACTAAACGTTGGGATGTTTAGCCGTGGTAACATTGCAGAACAAAGAGGTTTTTCACATGATTGGTTGATCGTCTGATTTAGGAAACTAGTAAAGGTGGACGACAAGCTGGTCAAAAATTTATTTTGATCCTTTAAGATGCGAGACATAATTTTTTCGACTTGACTAGTTTCCTCTCGAGCTGTTGGTACTGCTAAAGCCAGAAAATAGTCGCTGGTTAACAGAAATAAATACGGCATGAGATTAAAATAGGGTTTAATGTATTTTTTGTAAGCTTTTATAAATTTTCGTATGCCGGTGAACTTTGCACAGCTCACAAAAAAATAAAATATTGATTCATGAAGTATTTTGAGTATCGCAACAGTAACATTTGGTGAGGCAGTATTTTTTGAAATATTTTTATTAATAATTGACTTCGTTTTTACATAAATTATGTTTAGATGAAGAGTCTCTTTAATATTCGTGTAATTCTCCCAGGGGTTTCAAGCCCGCTGGTTCTAACCCCCCTTAGTACTTTGCCTTATTTAAATTAGTTATTTCTATATAAACTGGGCGATGTCTTTCACCTTATCCGCGGCTTGCCTTTACATCATTATATGAAATAGAAGCTGAGTTTTAGCTTTTAGTTTACAAAACAAAATCTTCTACGCAAGAGTTCTGCCTATTAATACGATAAACAAATTAATAGGTAAGCTAGGCAGTTGCTTAAAATATTTCATCTATAGAAATAAGCTAGGTATAAGATCAGCTCTTTGTTTTTAATTTGCTACACTGCTAAATGTCATTATTACAATATCGTAACAATCTAGAGTGCATGAACGCACTCCTGCTAAAATCGTTTCACATTCCCGTCGAGTTTTATTTTGCTTAGTATATAGCAACCGGCACATTACTTCGAATGATAAATTTAAAAAAATCGAACAGTAAAGCATTCCTTGAAGAAGAAAAAAAAAATCCTAGAAAATGGAACCAAAACATGGATTTATCCATTTAATAAATTCGCAATTCAATTCAGAAGATCGAAAAGTAACAATATTTGGTGCCGGCAAAGCTGGTGGTACAATTGGATATATTTTGCTGTTACGAAAACTCACCAATCACCTTGTGTTTGTCGACCCAATTCAGAGTAACATCGATTCGCAAGTATTAAGTTTTGAACCGTATTGCGCATATTTTGATAATGCCATTGTTGAAGGAACTTGTGATAATTATTCGAAAATAACTAAATCACGAATTTGTATTTTGGCAGCTGGCGCCCGAACATTATCAACCGAAACCAAACTTGATTTGCTACAAAAGAATGTCGAAACATTACGTTCAATTGTACCACATATTATGAGATATTGTCCCGATTGTATTTTAATAATGGTAACAAACCCAGTCGATATAATGGCCTATTTTGCTTGGAAAATTACAAAATTTCCAGCTAATCGTATTTTAGGCGTAGGATACATGTATTCAAAACCATTTCAATACGAGGTTGCAAAACATTTCAAAGTTAATAACCATTTAGTAAATGCGTTGGTATTGGGTGAATATGGTGATTGTTGTGTGCCCCTGTGGTCTAGTGTAAGTATAGCAGGTACTCGGATTAGAGATAATTATCCACGATTCGGTCAGCCAAACGATGAGAATAAATCGCTTGATTTACACAAAGAAATACTGAATATTCAAAATAAAATGATATTATTAAAAGGATACAGTACATGGTCACCAGGTTTTTGTGTTGCTGCCTTAGTTAAAGCAATTTTATACAATACAAAAGAATTAATTGTAGTCTCAACTTTGGCCAGAGGTGTCCTAACTATTGATAAAAATATTTTTTTATCATTACCGTGCGAAATTGGTCGTAATGGGGCGGTATGCTGTGTTGTGCCCAATCTAGATGAAGATGAGCAGAAAAAGTTTGAGAAATCGGCCGACGTGATCGATAAAAAGATTAAGAAATGCATGTTTTGGACTATAAATTCACCGATATACCTTTAATGTGCACAAAACATGATTGTATAACAAAAATATAAGGAAAACCAAAAGAAAATTGTTTAACGAAAAGATGAATAATAAAATATAAAAATGTCCTTTATGCGATTGGTTTTCCTTTTTGTGTTTTTAATTTAATTTATTTTGATTTAATTTAATTAAGAAACGTCCTACTTATTTTAAAACAATTCAAGGAAATCATTTTTGTGAATGTAACATAAGAACAACAACATTCAAAATTTGTTTAATCTTAAGATGTTTGGGTACTTTCGGATACTGTAGAATAATTTTTTTGTTTGTTTACTTCGAAAGAGAGTTTTTCCGGTTCAAAGTAGGAAATAATTTAAATTACGGTCGGAATATTTTGGATATTTTTGGAATAAGCAATTTTGTTACCTTTAATCTGGGATATTTAATTTACGGCTTTGTAATATCTTAAAATTAAATAGTAAGGGTAACAAAAAATAAAAATGAATTTTCTATTTTAATACGGGGAAATGCAAAACAGTATTTAATTAGCGTATTGCTATTCTTTTTGTCCCCTATGATAAAATCGTATATCTCACTCAGGTAACTTATAGTTCATTCTTGTTATTCTCGAAACTCTAGGGCCAAAAATTGGAGACCACATGTTTTTAGTTTTAGAAATACAGTGGCATATATTCAATTATTTTAGCGTTAGTTTTCCTTAAGAGCTGTGGTTTTTCTTAATAACACTGAGGTTGGATGGTATTTAGCTTACTGTAGATAGTTTTTTTAAATCAACCTCAGCTAACTGAAATAAATTATTAATAATCTAATTTGTCTGTCTGTAAATCAATTGATTTTTTCGGCTTTTTTACAGACAAATACATATACTAATGGTTCATGGCAATCCCAATACTTTCGAGGGGGAGGGAGAGGGAGGGGGGGAATGATATTTTTATTTTTTTCAGTGGATATGTTATGAGGGATTATCGGCCTCTTTATTTTTCTGATTTATCAAATCGAAAATATTGGGATTGCAATGAACAATTAATAAATTTGTCAATTGATTTACAGACAGACAAATTAAATTTTTAATAAATATTCGTGTGGGCATACTACACACACACAAATGAGGTTTCGCCATTGATTTTTGATATTTGATGTAGTGAACAAAATTGGCTATGTTAGTACGTTCTGGCCAGATACTTAATGTAAATGACGAAATATTTCAATTTCCAAATTTAAAACACTATACTGAATTTTAACACAGTAACTGAACACTAAAGAACAAAATTCAGTTCAAGTTTTGCCCTGAAAAATCTGAGAAAATTCGGTTTTCCAAAAATCATTACAATCAATCCATCTCCAGGCCATCATGAGGACGTGTAGAATAGCAATCAAAATTGTATCATATACGTCTCTAGTATACATAAAAATTTCTTTTATGAAAATTCGTGCCGTCTGTTCAGTTATTGTATTAAGTAAGCAATGTGAGAATTGGCTGATATTATTCATTACTCAGTACTGCAGTCTGTCTTCGAAAATTTTGATGTTATCTCGAAGAATAAAAAAATATTTTGAGAAAATCTTTTTGGCAATTTGCTTTTCCGCTGCATCTCCATCTATTCGATCCTCGAATGGACCTAAAAGATATAAACTTTTTTTTGTTTTTTATTACTAAAATCTATCATTGTACAAAATTTCGACCAAAATTATCAATATTTGTGAGAAACGGAGGCAAAAAAAAATAATAAAAATGTATTACTGGAAGGACGGAAGGACGGACACGACATATATTAATCGATGTTTTGGAGTCCTGGTATAACCTCGTTTTAAGAAAAAAAGTGAATTTTATTGAGATAGAATAAAACCCTACATTTTAAAATGTTTTAAAAAATGTTTGAAAACCCTGACAATAGTGAAATCGATAATTGGTGAGGTCGATAATTTTCGATAATTGCAACATCACCCTTTCTAAATATGGAAAGGACGTTTGCTTCTTTCAAATTTTCTGGAAAGTCAAACTATCACCACAAGTCATCACTCATACGATAATAAATTAACAGTAATTATAAAAAAACGCGGCAGTGAAGTAACTGCAAATACGTTAAGTGGAAGTGAAAACAAAAGTGTCGATTTTGATCCAGACAAAGCCACGGTAAAACAAGTAATTGAGGAAAATATCGCGATGATCGGAACGATGGAGCATTTTGTTGTTGATTACGGAAATTTTGTCGAAGAGAGGAGCACATGGCGAATTTCTTGAAGGTCAACCAAATAACGGACGATCAAACAAAAGCGGAGTATTTTATAATTCTTGCTGGACCGGAAATATATACCATTATGAAGTCGCTTTCAATTCCTAAGTCTCCAAAGGAATTAAAATATGGTGAAATTGTCCAAATGTTAACGGCTCATTTTGCACTGAAAATTAATAAAGTTCATGCAAGCGGTACAAGAAGATAGTGAAACAATTACCAGTTTCATAGTCAAGCTAAAAAGTTTAGCGCAATCCTGCAAATATGGAAATTATTTTGATGATGCACTATCCGATAAATGTATAGTGGGTTTAAAGTCGAGTTCAATTCAACAAGAGTTATTAGTAAAGCAGATGAAACTTTTTAGACGTATTGTGAGTTAGCCCTAAATATGGAGATGTCGGCAAAGGAGACAAAAGCCATTCATAAGTCGTCACAATCACAATTGTCGATCAACAGTTATAGCCAAAGTCAGTCAAAGGTTAGTAAACCAATAAACTATCAACGAAGTAGAAGTCAGTCTAGAAGTCAAGGTCAGTCAAACATTAGGAACAGAAGTCCAAGTCCAAATTCAAGTCGCAGTTCGAGTCATAGTTATCGAGGAAAATCGTATACTAAGCATCTATGTTCAAGATGTGGAGTAAAGAATCATAATCCAAATCAATGTCCAGCTAAACAATGGAGGTGTTTCCAGTGTAATCGGTACGGACATACAGCAGTTGTTTGCAGAAACAAAGTAAAAATTATCAATGCAGTCAAACAAGTTGATCAGCCATGCATGATGCAGTTAAATGAAGAAGGTAAACTCATGGCAATGGAAGTTGATTCTGGCGCATGTGTTACCGTAATTTCAATAGATAAGTACCAGAAATCATTTAGTCATTTAGAAATTCAAGATTATAATAATAAATTTACTACTGTTACAGGTGAATCAATTAAAATTCTTGGGAAAATAAACGTAACGGTCGAGCATATTGATGAGAAGTACAAAGTGGAATTGGTCATGATAGATGCAATAAAAGATTTTAATCCATTAATTGGACGGTCTTGGTTGAATGTTTTAAAACCGGAATGGAAACAATTTTTTGAGGAGTCAAGCTTTCGGACACAAACGGTAAATACAATTACGAACCATTTAAATAAAAATATTTTTTTGCAATATCCAAATATTATACCTAATCCCGAGTATGACCACCCGATTGAGAATTATAGCGTAGAGATTTTATTGGAAGGGGAAGTCAAGCCTATATTCCATTGTGCCTATTCAGTACCATTTAAGATTAGAGTAGAAGTCGAAAAAGAACTAGAACAGTTATTAAAAAAGAACATCATTGAACCTGTTAAATATGCTAAGTGGGCAAGTCCAATAGTTGTGGTAGTGAAACCTAATAAATCTGTTCGCATTTGTGTCGATTTTAAAGTGACCATAAATAAGTTCTTAAAGTCTGAGCATTATCCAATTCCAAGGATTGATGACATATTTGCTAGTTAGCTAAATGTACTTATTTCTGTGTGATTGATCTAAGTGGAGCCTACCAACAACTTATAGTGTCAGAATCTTCTCGTGAATTACTAACAATAAACATGCATAAAGAATTGTTCCGTTATACTCGTTTACCTTTTGGTCTAAAAACTGCTCCAGCTATCTTCCAGTCAATTATGGATCAAATTTTATCAGGTCTTAATAATGTGTCTTGCTATCTTGATGATATTTAAATTGGTAGTAAAACCAAGCATGATTGCCACAGTAAAAAAAATGTACATATTTTTTAGGGTAAACAAAATGCCTAGTAAATATATGTAATTTTTACATACCATATGTAGTACACATCAATTATGTAGTTTTAATTTTTTAATTTATGTAAAATTCTATAGAGGTTTATTTAATGTTACATAACATATATACTGAATATTTCGTATAAGTACTGGGTAATTTTACATACACTATGTTTAATTACATCATCGTGTATTTTATTCTAAGTAGTCTATTTACGGAATTTTCACAGTGATATGTAAAAATCCTCAGATCGATATGTAATGTTCAGTAAGGAATATATTCAATTTTACATATTAATAGTCGGTAATTTATCATAGAATTACGAATAATAATTTATCTAAGTAATATAAATATGTAAAATTACATAATGGATATGTGAAAGTGTGTCAATAATTTATAGAAAAATAAATAAAAAATACACATGTTAAATTATTATTTTATTAAAAATATTATATATAAAATATTCATATTTAAACACAAAATTAAATGTTTAAAATAATAAATTTAATTAGAACCAAAAATTATTTCAAGTTTTTATTAATTTAAATTTTAATTTAAAAATTTTCAATTTTTTTTATCAATTTATCGACTTTTGATATTTGATTCAAATGTCGCTTGCCACCTCTAATTGCCTTATGGGTAAGAACTAAAAAATACCGCTGAATAAACTCTAATGATAGAGAACATGATGGTTCATATTTCAGATTTAGCACGTAGTATAGTACAAATATTTGTTCGACTGCTTCTACTAAAGAATTTTTTTCCGATGTAACATGCTGATTCTCTATAAACAAATGATAAACAATGTGAGTGTTGCCTTCAGTAATTGCTGAAAAAGTAATATTTATTAATAAGGGGGCATATAATATTACAAATGTGTTACTTACGAATGGCTGCAATCCATGGAGCAGTAACTGGCGGCGTAATTTTGTCTAACTCCTGGTCTATCTGAAAATGTGAGTAATATTAATATGAAGTTAATAAATAATATAATACGAATATATAATACAAATTAATCATGTTGATTATCATATTCACGAAACTTCTGCGGAGAGTGGCAAAACCCATAATATAGGAAAATTTTAATCGAAGTATCCTATACTTCCGAAGATTTTCATACGACTCAAACAAAAAATCGCAATAAATTTTTATTGATTTAAATATCAAAAATGTATTGTATCATAATTGAATTATAATGTATTTGTTTTTATTTTCTATATGGACTTTTCGACTCCCACCGCAAAAGTTTCACGGATTCAAAGGTAGTATTCAGCACAGTGAGATCTCATCGTGAAGGGTCAATCCAAAAGCTATAGTCTATCTGATTAAATGTAGACAAAACTTTTAATTTCACAACAAAATGAGAAATTTACATATTTTTTGTGAGATATACGCCCAATAATCGAGGTTTATATACATATTATATAGAATATATATTAGATTTGATGACATTTTAGTAGTTCACCATATCAAATAAATATTCGTAGATACCTACTTCGAAATATATAAGAAAATTTTTAATATCTTCATTGAAATAAAAAAATATAAATTCGAAATATTTTAGATCCGTCGTTACATCGAAGTTTAAAAAAAATTGTTTATATCGACCATTTAAATTCTTAACGCATTCATACATTTTGAACTTAAGCTCATTAAAGTTATTATTAAAATCTGTAATTTTCTTTTCCATCAGCTTGTCGAAATGCTCATATAAACAGGTTTTACTAAAAATGAAAGGCCAGGTACTAAAAATATCTTTAATTGATGGTATTGGGCACTGGTTATTTAGAAAAATTCTAATTTCGGTAAAGGAGCTTAACATCTTTTTGTCTATTTCTTTCTTCAAGTCAGGCGTTATATTCAATTTATTTTTCATCGACAATAACCAATTTTGATTTTGAACAATTGTTTCTGCAGTTTCATCCCCATATGTACTCGGTTGCCAATTTTTACAGGAAGCCTTTAAAAAAAGAAGATGGCCTTTTTCTTTGGCCTTTCGGTTTTGAATTTAATTCAGTTGTATTTTTTAATTTATTCAAATAGTTATTATGATTTGTCATCATATTAGCTAACCACGTAGTGTCCGTTGATATAAAATGTTCCGAGCCCGTGTTCGATTTGCGATAAAAACTATGTGGGTATTTAAATCCAATTTCTTCGCTAATTTGTTTAAATTTTGTTATTGAAATTGTTTCACTTTGTTTACGTAGTTCCTGAACAATAATTCTTACAAAACTGTTAAGGTGAGGTCCCAACCTTTCATTTTTGCTTAAAATAATGGTAATGTAGTTTGGTAGAATTTTAGAATAATTTAATTTATTTTCATATGCAACATTGTCTGTGCACAAAACATCTGATATTTGCGAACCCACAATTGTTTCAGCATCCGATCGGTTAATTTCTTGAATCGTTTCCGACATTGCTTCACTTCCTTGATCGATAGCTAAAGTTGAATCATCAAGAAAATTATTAATAATTATTTCGCTGGAAATCCAAACTTCCTGATCTTTTAAAATCATTAACGATGTTTCGTTTAATAGCTCCAAAACTTCATTACAAGTAATTTGATAACCTTCGGAGTCTGTTACAAGCTTATTTCCTTCGATGCCGTTCTCGTTTCCTTTAAACAAAAAAATATATTTTAAATTATACAAATTAATTTACATAATGAAGCATTTTTTAAAATCTAACATTTTTAAATAATTGAAAATATGAGAAAAAATGATTACGTAATAAAAATAAAAATTATTTACAAATCAAAAACAAGAATAAACAAATACATCCAAATAATCCCATTTCAAAATTTCATCAACTGTGGGTTCGCAACAAATCAATATTTTGATATTTCGTAGATAATTGCAAATTTTAAATAATTTCGGGGCCATCTGAAATTTATTAATATTACAAATTTATTAATATGTTTAATAAAAAACAATACCGCAACACAATGCTATACTACCTGAACCGAAGGACTGAAGGGAAAGAAAGTGACTATTTTTATAAGTATAAACTTTAACTGCAGTACCGAATTTCAAAGCATTCAAATTAGTTAAATCGTAATTGTTGAAGTCGGTGTCAGATTCATATACAACGAGCTTGTAATTATATGTCATTTTACAAATTTTTCCATAAAAAAGTATGTTGTTGTAATTTGAACTTAAAAAAATGTCTTTTATTCTTAAAATTGTTATCTCAGTAGAAGACATACTTATTACAACACAATCATTTTCAGAGAATTGTAAATCACCATACGTTACTTTTTTTGTAACATACTTAAAAGTTGTCGGTATAGCAAAATTATACATACAACTTTCTAAAGGAATGGTTTTAAAAGGAACTATGGTTTTATTGACTCTTTTTCCATGTAAACTTGACATATATGATTGGTGTAAATAACTTAGAGTTTTTTCGATATGAACAAAGTTTTTTACATGCTCAACAGCATTTTTGAAATATTGGTGTTTACTTTCCGTGCGTAAAGTCCACAACTTTGAAATGGGACCAAATTGCTGAATCAAATGAGGGTAGTGGGTAAGAAAATGATGCTTAGGGAAAAGTCTGTTTTCTGGAAAAATTTGTATTCGAAGAGATAAATATTCATGAATTAGAAAATCTAAGGTCGAAAGTAATGAATCATCAAATTTTGAACTTGTTATGAGGTGGCATAATTCTACCAAACACGAAAACATTCTCCAAACCGGATTTTCGCGTATATCGCTATCGTTAAATTTGGAATTGAGGAAACAATAAGGAAGAAGAATGATTGAAAGCCATAAATCGTAAGCCTTTCCAGTCACATGTTTCTTTTTATGATTAATGTTCATTATTATTGAAATACGCAATTTTTTACTAATAACCTTAAAACAAGATGATAGCCACGTTTCAGATACAAGACCGTTCTTAAACCAAGTATTAAAAATCAAATATAGATCTTTACACGCAAAACCTTCAAATACATCATGTGCGATGCAAGGTGGCAATCCTGGATTTCCAACGTGAAAATGGTTTAATTCATTTAGGACAGAATTAAATTTAAGACCTCGATAGTGAAAAAGATTTCCAGCAGCTAATAATTCCAAATCTTTAGAATAACTTTCAACACTCCGCAGTTCTCCGGGAAATACTTGAAAATTTATTAAATCATCTTTAGTACTATAGCAGTATCTACAAGTATGAGAAGTAGTGCTGAAATTCTCACATAAACCGTACATCTGATGGGCACCTAAATTATCGCCTGTAAATGCTACAACACTTCCTTTAATGTGATCATTAGATGGCCTGTGGTATATCCCTACTTGTTCCAATTGTTTTATATCGTCTATTAATTGCCTAAAAACCTGGTTTATTCCAAATTGTTTCACATGTTTATCTTTACATAGAAGGACTAATTGAATATTATCCGTTTTAGATCGTATTTCATATCGTACATTGCCTATCATCATATACACACCTATTAGCTTATGTCTAGATTTGGCAGATCCAAGTGGATTACATACCTCAAACGCATCTTGGTACAAAATGATTTCAAGTTTTTTACGAATCCCCGAAAAAAAAACTTTGTTTTTGTAAATATTACCATCATCATAATCTTTTAAAATGTTTGGTTTACTACGATTAGTTGAAGAAATAAACTGATCATCTTCTAATAATTTCTCCAAAGTTTCGAGTATGGGTATATAAAAATAGCTACAAGGGTTATTAGAAGTATTCAATCCTAACAAAATTTCAACAGGTTTTATGAAATTAACATTTTTATTAATGATCTGAAGCCGGCGATGCGAAGTAGAAAAATTGTCAAAAATATTAAATGAAGAAATGGCTTGTTGAATATTTGGTGCTAAATCTTGAAGAGATAATTGATTACAAATGTTTCCGATAGCAGAATTTACAGATTGTTGGTAATATTTGTAAAACATACCGAATTTGGAGAAAATGAAATTCTGAGTGGTTTCTGGAATAATATATTTACTTCTCAATTCTAAAGCAAAATGCTCAACTTCTTTCACAATATCGTCAGATTCTCTGCTACTATTTAAGTGTTGTGGTGCAGTAGTAATACTACTAGTATCAGTAATATTATTACTAGAAATAATTGTATTATTATTAGAATTAAAACAAAAAGTGGGATTATCTTGTTGTACAGGTTCTTTGTGTTTCCGGAATATATGACCGCGAAATGTATTGAAATTTTTAAAAACTAATCGACAGTGAAATGGACAAGGTATGTTTTGGCTATTTGGAAGATGATCTCCACAATGGATTAATAACTGTTTTTTGTTATCAAGCATCGTTGCACAATTATCTATCCTACATTTAATATTATATTTTAATTGATTTGTATAACGGGTAACTTTGGCTTTACTATGACTTCTATAGACGTGCGACTTAAAAGAATTGAAATTTTTAAAAATAAGATAGCAACAATTACGGTAACACTTATAAAGAGCCCCAATCTGATTTTTATGAATCTGTAAATGTTTTTCATAATCCGCTAAGTTACTAGAAACAAAACCGCAATTCTCTGTCACGCATTCTTGAGACATCTTTTAGTTTATAATAATAATCGAAAAATATATTAAAATTTAAAATATATTAAATTATATTTTAACTCACCTTGGTAAGCGTCTCTGACCTGCGCGAAGAAATTGACCAGTCCGATCCACTACAATTTTTTTAACCGCTCACGACCAAAAGATTATCTAGAGTCTAGACGAATTACCAAAAACACTTATTTCTGTTAATAAAATAAAAGATAATTAATAAAATGTTTGATATAAAAGTATAAAAAAAGATCAGTATTATATGCACTTTCAACTACAATCGCTTAGTGGTTTACATTACAATAATTCAATTAATTTTCGTCTTCAAAGTGATGCATTTTGAACACGGAAATTAATTGATCTAAATACACTACGAGTAAATACGCGACAGCAGTAAAAACACACTATATATTGAAATGCTTGGTATATTTACCAAAATTTTTATTGCAGAGTGTTAACCTCACTTTTTTAACAACTTGATACAAACAACAGAAATAAAGTTCACGTTTTTTCACTATTAACTATATAAATATGTTAATCACTATTAACATTTATATACCACTTACAACAAACCAAATTACACTTTTTTTAATTAGATACCTTAATAAACACCAAATTTTGCACTATAAGCTTCTTTCGTAACCGCAACCTGTGAAATGAAATTTTTTTCCTTACTGTTTTAATATTGCGTATTCTCTAATCTCCGTATAAAAAACTCTCCAAAATACTCTCACAAATGAAAATTACATGATGAAATATGTAATTTTCTCAGTAAAAGACGTAAAGTTACATAGGATACTTAAAATTACGTAATAATAATATTTGTTTGTGCGTATAGTAGAGCAAATGTGAGTATATTCTATGTAAGTAGTTATTTTACATACAGTGTTACTGAATAATAAATGTTTTATTTTAAAATCAAATATTTTACATAATTTATGTAAATATTTTACTATACAAATTACGGAAATGTACATAAACCACTTAATTATTTTTTGCGAATCTAATCTTCACAAAGTCTTAAGTCGTTTGAACGAATACAAAGTAAAAATAAATTTAGAGAAATCTAAAGTATTAGAGAAAAGAGTTAGTTATCTACGTCATGTAATTTCAGAGCAAGGCATTAGTCCAAACCCCGAAAAAATTACAGCTATAGTGAACGCTTCGATTCCTAAGTCTATAAGTCAGTTACAAACATATCTTGGGTTACTAAACTATTATGAAAGATTTATTCCTAACTTATCTATAGAGTTGCGTGTTTTATATCACTTATTGAAAAAGGATGAAAATTTCAAATGGACCGAATCTAGTCAAAAATGTTTCGAATATTTAAAACAATTAATCCTCCGTAATAATTTGCTTGAAATGTATGATCCTGAAAAACCCATAGTCATAGCAGCAGATGCAAGTCCATACGGAGTGGGGGCAGTTTTATCACACATAGTAAATGGACAAGAAAAACCAGTATTTTTTGCATCTTGTACACTGTCACCCGCAGAGCAAAATTATTCGCAGCTTCACAGAGAAGCACTGGCAATCATGTATGCAGTGAAAAAAGTTCATAAATATATTTTTGGATTACCATTCAAAATATATAGTGACCACCAAGCATTAAGGGAAATATTCAATCCGAAAAAATTTACACCATCAGTAGCAGCAGCAAGATTGCAGGGATGGGCAGTCATATTGTCAATGTATGATTATCAAATTGAATATAGACCTTGTAATAAAATGGGAAATGTTGACGCTTTATCGCGTTTACCCAATCAGCTATCAACAAATATAGAAGTAGATTTAATAAATTATTTAAATTTTTCCGATAAAATTCCTATTAACTTCGAGAAAATAGAGGAGGCAACGAAAACTGATAAAATATTGAGGTTTATGATTTTGTGAAATATAGTTGGCTAAATAGAATCACGGAGATACCTAGTGAAGTTAAAGAATATTACGGAAAAAGATTATACCTATCTTGTGAAAATAATTGTCTGTTATATAGCAGTAGAGTAATAATGCCAAAGTCTCTAAAAGATGAAGTGTTAAAGTTGTTACATGAGAATTATTTAGGCATCGTGAAAATGAAAATGGTGGCAAGATCATATGTGTGGTGGCTAGGAATTGATAAGGATGTAGAGAAATTAGTAAGTGAATGTGTAGTATGCCAACAAACGCAAAATAGAAAAAAAGAAGTCATAGAAAGCTCTTGGCCGGAAGCCAGCTATCCATTTGAAAGAATACATATAGATTTTTTGCATTTTCAGAAGTATACCCTTTTACTGATCATAGACGCGTATAGCAAATATTTGTAGATGTAATAATGATGAGTAAAACAAACGCAACTAGTTTAATTGATAAATTAGTAAAATTATTTTCGATTTTTGGTTTACCAAATACAATTGTTTCTGACAATCATCCTCCATTTGGTTCAAGGGACTTACATCTGTTTATTGAAGTCTCCTCCTCAAACATAACATCTGTTTATTGAAGTCTCCTCCTTATAATCCGCAATCGAATGGTCTCGCCGAACGTAATGTACAGTCAGTTAAAAAGGTATTGTACAAAACATTGTTGGATCCAGAATTGAAAAATTTAACTATCGAACAAAGTATTGACAAATTTTTATTGCATTATCGTAATACACCATCCATGAGTACATCTAAAAGTCCGTCGGAATTAATTTTTGCATTGAAACCAAGAATATTAATTGATTTACTTCATAGGAAAAAAGTTGTTAGTTTTGATTTAAATTGTAAAAATAATAATATGTTGAATTATAAGTTAGGTAAAGCATATTATAAAAATTTTAAAAAAGGAGAGAATGTAATGTTCTTAAGCGAATTTGGTAATTATCTAAAATGGATACTGACACGCGTTGTAAAGAAAGTTAGTGCGGTAACCTACATCATACAGTTAACTAACTCAACCAGGTTTTGTCATCAAAATAAACTACGGCTGTTTACACTACAGGACAAATATCACCCTGGAAACCCAATTATTGATACCAGCCATTACAAAAATACTAAGGAGAATGAGACGGAGTCTCATGTGTCAGTACCGGAACAGCATAGCAAAAGGAGATCGTTAAGTGATTCGGCAATTACAATAAGAAGATCAGGTCGAGAAAAAAGAAGTCCACAAAGATTGATGTGTAAATAAAATTATACCTAATTGAAATTAATTGTAAGTAACAATCTATTTAAAAACGGGGAAAGTTGAAATGTATTATAATAAAATATTGGAAACCCCTAATTTAAGAGATATTTAAATACTTGTATTGTAATATAAAATAATGAATGATGTTATAACAAAAGGCATGATGATCTTTGGGCGTTAGTCAACAAGAACAGACTTCCAATATACAATAAATAAATTGTCATAAATAAAGTGGTCGTGTTGAAATCATTTGAGAAGTAATCAAAGTACATAAAATACCCTAAAAGTATTGCTTGTTCAGTAATAGAAACCAGACCATCGGCATCTATTATAAGAAGATAATCAATTTTAGTACTCGTTGCACAAAGTAAATTTTAATTTATTTCTCCCATAAGTCATCAAGCAATTCTTCTATATAATAAGAAAGCATTTACAGTGCGGCATTCAACAAGCGGACTGTTTAACCAAGTGACGATTTTCTACTGGACTGGGCCATTGCCAATTTATATACATATATGTATATACAGCAAAATGAGTAGCTTAACCGCAGCAAGATTTGAACATATTCTACATTATCTAGTAATTTTTCTCAATATGTTACAACATGATCTTGGCAAAAAAGAATTTTAACAGGACAGTAGTCACAACTCGATACAATATTTAGGTAAAGAAGCACAATTATCATGATATGCTAAAAAAAGATGAAAGCTTAAATGGGATAGAGCAATACTTTAGCTTGAACAAGCTGGCAAAATTGTGTTCGTGGATGGTTCGGTTCATATTTTAAAGTAAAATTTGCTTAGGAGGGGCATTTTCTTTAAGAGAAATTCACAACACTATATAATTTACCTAAAGTAATGGAACCAGAGATTGATGCATAGGTGTAGTTTTCTCACGCCAATTGGAACTATTGCAGAGTATACAATAGTTTCTACATCTCATTTTATAGCTAGGGTGTTGTGTGTTTCAATAGGGTAGGGGTTTGCCAGTCTACAGTCATGTATCTCGTGGTCTATATTCCAACGCTGCAACTATGTAGAAATCAACAAATGTGTCTAGTATACCGCCACGTGGTAACACCCGGGCAACGATGTGAAGCATCGGCGAAATACTAGAGGCGAGTGCAGTACACTATAAATGAACAATGAGCGGAACAAATATGGAAACTAATACCCCAGGTGGTACACCTGTTGCTAAGGTAAATCCACCCTCTTCGAAGGTCGATCTCATGGATTCTAGCGGAGACCAGCTATTGCTCTACTACAATTATTTTAACCAATCCCAAGACATGTTGCTGAATAAACAAGTTCAATTGAGTGAAACAGAAAATGATAATTCACATCCCTTCCAGAGTAGTAAGGAAGTATCGTATTCTCCGATAGGAGGCGGTAGTCCCTCCACTGGGGCCAGCAGCCAAAACCCTTGTTCTACAAACGAAGAAAAGCTTCACAATGAATTGTGTAAAGCTAATATTGCATTAGTTGAAGCTAATAATATAAACAAGCAATTGAATGTTACAACTGCATGGATGCAGGGGTGATACTGTTAAAGTTAGCCGAAAGTTGCCAGCCGAAAGTGAAAAGTCGATAATGCAGATTATGATATAACATTCAAGCCGAAAATAAAAAATTTAATAGTTATCAGCCGAAAGTAAACAGGATACATAGATTTAAATAACAATTTTTGTAAATAAATTTACGTGTAAAACTTTGCTTCGTAGAAAATATCGGAAAATCAGAAGAATATACAAAATTGGAATAAAATCAGCCTCTAGAGTATATATCTGAAGCTAAATCGTTTTTATGAGATTTGTCAATAGCTATCGAATAAAAAAATTCTGTTCAAGTTTCCCGTGGGAAATCTCGGAAAATTCGATTTTCCAAAAATTATTAGAAAATTTGTTTTGTCTTCAATTGATGTGATTACACAATAGCTATCGCAGGAAAAAAATTCAGTTCTAGTTTCCATTGGGAAATCTCGAAAAATTCGATTTTCCAAAAAATTATTAGAAAATTTGTATAAAATCAGCCTCTAGAGTGTTATGTCTGGATATGGATTCAATTGATGTGACTTGTCAATAGCTATCGCAGGAAAAAAATTCAGTTCAAGTTTCCAGTGGGAAATCTCGGAAAATTCAAAAAAGTTTCCAGCCGAAAGTAAGAAATAGATGAATAAATTCAGCCTCTAGAGTGTTATGTCTGGAGATAAATTCAATTGATGTGATTAATCAATAGCTATCGCAGGAAAAAAATTCAGTTCAATTTTCCCGTGGGAAATCTCGGAAAATTCAAAAAAGTTTCCAGCCGAAAGTAAGAAATGGATGAATGAAAGAAGCTTCTAGAGTGTTATGTCTGGAGATGGATTCAGTTGATGTGATTACTCTATAGATATCGCAGGAAAAAATTCAGTTCAAGTTTCCCGTGAGAAATTTCGGAAAATACAAAAAATTTTCCAGCCGAAAGTAAGAAATGGATGAATAAAAGAAGCCTCTAGAGTGTTATGTCTGGAGATGGATTGGATTGATGCGACTTGTCAATAGCTATCGCAGGAAAAAAATTCAGTTCAAGTTTCTCGTGGGAAATCTCGGAAAATTCGATTTTCCAAAAATTATTAGAAAATTTGTATAAAATCTGCCTATAGAGTGTTATGTCTAAAGATGGATTCAATTGATGTGATTACTCTATAGCTATCGCAGGAAAAAAATTCAGTTCATGTTTCCCGTGGGAAATCTCGGAAAATTCGATATTCCCAAAAATTATTAGAAAATTTTCCGAAATCGGAAAATCTAATTTTCCAAGATTTCCCACGGGAAACTTTACTGAGTTTTTTCCTGCGACAGCTATTGATAAATCACATTAATGCAATTCATCTCCAGACATAACAATCTAAAAGCTGATTTTATACAAATTTTCTAATAATTTTTGGAAAATCGAATTTTCCGAGATTTCTAACAGGAAACTTGTACTGAATTTTTTTTCTACGATAGCTACTGAGTAATCACATCAATTGAATCCATCTCCAGACATAACACTCTAAAGGCTGATTTTATTCAAATTTTCTAATAATTTTTGGAAAATTGAATTTTCCGAGATTTCCCACGGGAAAGTTGAACTGAATTTTTTTCCTGCGATAGCTATTGAGTAATCACATTAATTGAAACCATCTCCAGACATATTCACATCACATTAATTGAAGCCATCTCCAGACATAAGGTTCATTATTATAGATATTTTTATTAAAGAACCAAAGTTCCACCAAGTAAAACACCCCCAATTTATGGGGTGCAAACTTTATCCACCATGTTTTACAGTTTCTTTGGCTTGGTGCTTCTGTGATTTATTGCCAGGTCTATGCCAATAGTATTTTTTCCATCTGATTGGAAACGGTTTGTTTTGGTTTCACCTGACCCATTAATTCATTTAAAATCTTCCGCATTGCAAGTTTTATGCTCTTTTGCAAACTTTTAACGCGCTTTTACATTTTTATCAGATCAAGCCGATTTTCATTGCATCCATTGTTAGATGGTTCAGTTTAAATATTAATAAGTTTGAAAAAAAATTAGGTTTAGTAAATTTTTTTTGTAGAGTACAATAAATGCATAAATGCAAAAATTTTCATATTTATGATGTAATTTTACATTAGTTTTATTAAATTTTTCATTTGGTATGTTTTTCTTGAAAACATTACATTTTTTCCTATTATTAGTTGGAGATTTCAGCAATGATCGTTGACAGTGGTGTAGTTTCCATCATAGATGGTTTTAATTTAGTAGATAAATGATTGCAAAAATGTTTAAATTAATTGGGACTGACGTGGATATTTTGCATTTAATGCAAAGAATAATTTGTATTATTGACGATAATACAAGAAGCAGCGACATTTTCAAACAAAAAAAGATAATAAATTAAGATACAAACTAAAACTAAATAAAAACAATATTTTTAAACTTAGCGAATCTCCAACAAACAATACGGCTGATTGAAGCAATAAATCTGTCTTAATTGATTTAATTGTTTCTTTAAATTTATGCGAATCCTGTGGAATCCAATTTAATTGAATAAATAAAATTTGAAACACAATCTTTTTAAATAATACCAACCTCTAAATACCCGCCACATTCATTTTTTTCCTGCGCCCAATTTCCCTAATTTTTTCATTCAAAGTGGGCTAAACGTTCGTCAAATTTGTTTTTGAGTCCGAATAAAGGTTATTAAAATAATTTTTTTAATTTATATGATTTTAATACGTTCCGAAGATTGTAAGAGAATTCAATCCAGTTTCGAACTGATGAGCTTATGATTATGAAAAAATCAATCTTCTCATCAGGCCGCGGTGACTGGGAATTACATGAATTAATTAACATTCGAAAAAATTAATAAAGTAAAATTAGCTTACACAGAAATAGAACTGTGTGAATGTCGTGAAGAGGAAAAAATTGTAAGAGAAATGATCTGTATTAGTATGATTCGCTAGTACCATAACGCACAGTACATTCTGTATATATAGGATGTAAATTGTGGTATAATTAGTCCCAGTCGCCGCGGCCTGATGAGAAGATTGATTTTTTCATAATCATAAGCTCATCAGTTCGAAACTGGATTGAATTCTCTTACAATCTTCGAAACGTATTAAAATCATATAAATTAAAAAACTTAAATAAATAGAATTCTGTCTATTAGTCAATTTCGTTTAATGATTGTTCGTAAATATTAATATATTTTTCGTGTTAATAAAAACACATTTAAAATGGTCTAATCACCGGTAGCATATTAGAAATTACATGAATTAATTAACTAATATTAAGTAATACGAATCAATAGTTAGTCTGTTTAATATTAGGTGGTTGCGGTACTTTGTCGTGGCCTTCCAATGCATAAACACTAAATCAATCTGCTCTGAATTCGATTTTAAAAACGCGATTTCATCAGGTTGTATTTGGTGAGCCGGAGTTGGCACTGAATTTGGAAGTGAAGTTAATGAAATATTTTTCTTTAAGTAGTTCGGTCTACGCATATAATTTTCCGGAACAAGTTTCTTTCTATGTTCATTATAAGGAACATAATAAATTTCCTTTAGTTCATTCCGAAATAAATTAGTTATTTTATCACAAATAAAATTGAATCGGTCACTTGATATTTGGTGACTTGTGGCTAATTCTTTACTTATGATTAAATTAGCCAATGTGTTGCGCTAAGCTTTATCTAAATTGTTATATTTGTCATAGTCCAAAATGTACTCTAATTTCAGAGTTGCACTTGAAGTTGTAGGAGTAATGGCAGAGCCTTCTAGAGTATAAAGCCATAATCTTAATGACGTATTTTTTAGAAGCTTTTTTAGTGGTATAACTTTTCACTGATTTCCATAGGAATCCATAGTAAAAATGGTGTTTTTTAGCTTCAAGTTTTTCAATGAAAAAAAACTAAATATTATAAAATGTTTATATAAGGGTTTTCTACATATCTTTAAGAACAATATAAAAGAAGGCCATATTGGTAGTAAGTAAATAATTATTGCAGAAATATTAAAATTAAATTATTTCTAAAAAATATTTTATCGAACTTTCATTTTGAAAAATACATCAAAGTTGGATCTGACAAATTAAAATAATACTTGCTAAATTTATCTTTAGTCTTACTAGTGTACGTAAGATGTCTAAAATGATTACAGAAAAATACGAAAAAAAATTATTTAATCGCAAAATTATCACACGTTCCTATATTTTGTGAATTTGTTTTGCTTTTCCTACAATTTTTGAACTTAAAATTTCCCCAGGTGGTAATTTTTGGTACGATTTTTCCAAATTTTTACGGCCATCACTGCCATCTATGTAATGTATATTGACTTAATAACCAAACGAATCGTAGTAAGCTTTTATTTCAATTTGACCAGAATTCTGTTGTTATGATTCTTTTTTAATATTTTGGTTTAAATAAATCAATTATTACAAGAAAATGAAAACGATTTACTTAAACGGTATTCATATATGTTGAAATTCAAACGTCGTCATTCGTTTCTAATTCCCTTATAAAAGCTCAGATTTTTTGACTATGGCTCTATAAAATATATGGTTCTCTGGTAATGGTCGCGGCCGCCCTTTGTTTTTTTATGAAAAATATGAAGTTTTGTATACCGAATAACATAAATTATGTACATCTGTTTCAAAAGAAATAGGATTTGTCGTATATACAACTGTCGAAGAGGAAGCTCCTGAATCTGTCTTAGCGTATATGGTAGTTGATGAAGAAGCTCCAAAATCGGCAAATTTAAAAATTATTTATATATTTGTATTTATAATATACACAGGCTTGGGATAAAATATATGAATCCGTGTAAATACATATCACTGAAGTGTATGATGATTTTAATGAAATTGTATACATAATACCAGACGCAGACGATGGGAATATTTTTGTTTCCATTGAATCTCCGGTTTAAAATACCCACTAACTAACACATTCGTTTATTTAGTCCTTGAACCTTGAATCTTTCTACTAACTTTTATTACGCTCCCAAATAGTCTGTTCGTCTATTAATGTACCAACTAAGAAACCAGGCCGTATAGTCCCGTTCAATGTAGAGGAGTGTGCTGGTTCGGCATCTACTGAATTAACCGATTTAATTCGAAATTATGTGTGGTACGTGCTTTAAAATATTTGTTTTCGATTTCATTATTGTTGAACAGTTACTGTTGAAGATCAATTAAAATCCATGGAAGCAATTTCTAATTTTGCAAGACGTTGCTTTACGTGGCACAATAGTTCTTATTGCGGAATTCAGCGAGACCGTTTTGCTCTGAAATGTGACGTGATTCATTTTAATTGATTCAGATTTACAACATTTTTATTTACATGATGTATATACATTTGTGGGTTTTATGTCAGATTTTTTAATTTGATTATTTATTTACATTGAGTAAGCATAATGCTTCTTATGAGATTTAGAGCTTTGCTCGTTTATTTAAAAACTAACTTCAAACTATGCTTAAAACTAGGATTAAATAAAATTTTTAAAAGTAAAAAAATATTAGTGAAGTTAATGTATGAACTGTATATCATGTATGAAAAAAAATACAGCAATGGTCCTAGGACCGAACCCTGTAGGACTATCGCCGTTGCCCTGCATATAGTCGACCAATATTTGTTATTGATACTGACAAAATATTTTCTTTCTGTTAGATATGATTTTATGATTGCTGTTACTACTGGAGGTACTCCGCAGGACACTAATTTATATATGAAGCCCTCATGCCCGTCGAACCACTTTTTAACACCCACAAATGACAGCCACGATTATATGGTGTCTTTTTGATTTATTAGCATAATTGAGAATTCTCATCAGGGCATCAGTTGTGGACCTGTTTTGTGCAAATCCAAACAGCTCGTCGGGAATTATATGTTGAGTTGAGTCGAATAGTCATCGATAAATCACTCGTTCTGCTAGCTTGCTCATACCGCATAATAAGCTAATAGGTCTGGTGTTTCTAGAATTTTCTGGCTTTCCAGGTTTTGCCAAGATTATTTTTTTAATAGCTTCCAAATGATTCGAAAATAGGCATACTCAAACATAGCATTTATAATTGAGATGCCTTAATTTCGTTTAAGTAGCAAACTCGCAAGAGTTATACGGGATATTTTGGTTTAACGCAAAGTCCGTCAATTCATCCCGGCAGCTATGTTGTAGCGCCTGGTTTTGTGTGGTGAATACGTTTTCTTAATGGTCTGTCAACCTATTTGAAATCGTCTGTGGGTCAATAATTGGGTCCCCTTCGTCCTACAAAACTAAATTAGACTTCCTAGCCGGTTATACATTTAAATAAATTTGCCCTGTCTGGCTCGATATTAACTAATTTTTCCCTGAACAGAGCTTGATAATCGTCGTCTACGGCTGTATTCCTGGCTAGGACCAGATCTATCACATAATCTCTTCGTGTTCCGCAAGAGAAAAATTTAATTCGGACGTCACGCGTCTCGCAAAGACCATACAGAACGCGCGCAGTTTTCGCGATGTTTATCCCAAGAGGTGTATTGTTATTTTAAAGTCATCACACATCACAAATCTGTCCTTGTTTAAAATTTTAGGAGAGCAGAGGATTTCACAGAAATTTCTTCCCTCACCCATACGCAATGAAGTAGCTCAGTGTAGTTTTCTCGTATGGCCCTTGGTTCCGAGTGAGTGATTTGTTTTCTTAATAGGATGGCCATACCACCCGAAGATCCTTCTTTTGCGTTTGTTAGATAAATTGTATATCTCTCTCGATATGAAGCGAGTGTTTGTTTTTGAGTTTGGTCTCACTCATTCACATAATGTGTGGCTTGTTTTTTTTTTGGCTGAATAGGGCTAATTCTTGGCATCTTGCCAAACTGATGATACTGTTACAGTTTAAATGTACAATATAACATTAATTTTATGAACTGAGATATAAAATTTAGGTACATAGTCCTTTGCACCGATATGTCCGAATGGAATTTACTTTACTAATGAAACTTGAGATGTTTGCTGTTAATCATGCAAAATCCATACCTGAGCTGGGATTTTTGAAAAAAGTCTTGTGTTTCGTCACCTTTTGAGCTCGTTGGCCTCCATTCCCGTGACCTGCCAGGTCAGCACCACTGGGAATGAACTGAGACTCGGCAGACTCTGGCCACCGAGAGTTAGCAAAAGAAACACTCATTCTTATATCGTTTGAGTTGAAGACTCTATAACTCGCGAGGACACCCCACGGATTAAACGCATTATTGCTTCTACCTGACTTACCTTCGAATCTTATTAGCTCCGGACACTTCATGTAGCTGGCCACATGTAGTTAATCTGTATTCCTATCTTTAAAGCTTTAAATGTTTTAACTTACTTAAAAACTACTGATGAGTGCCAGTTTTAATTAGATCTATGTTAAATGGTCGGTCACGGCACTCAGAATGTTAAACTAAAAATTTGTTAAAATGCGAGCCACTTACTTAGTTCTGAATTCTGATTAAACCTCTGAAATTTGAGTGTGATGAACTCTGGGCGATAGGTTAATAATTATTTTAACAAATTAATTCAAACCAAATAGCAAAATTAGAAAAGAATATATTGGTTAATGAATCGTTCAACCTAGATTCATATATCAACGCTGACTGACACACAAAACAAAAATGATTAATTAAACAGGTTTTCCAATAATTATGTAAATAATGAATAATAGTATGTATGTAATAAAAAATATGTAATTTAATTATCTTACAAAAAAAAAGTGTTGTATCAAATGTCAATCAATATTAAATCAAATTTCGTTATCGTTCACCAGATACGAGTATACAAATAGCCCAAAAAAAAATTTTATGGGTTGAAAATTATTTTTAATCTTAATTAAATTATATACAAATTTAATAATAACAATATTTCACCAATATTTTCCATTAATAAAATGATAATTAGTTTATATTGAATATTCATGAATTTTTTTTTTTTTTTTTGATTTTCTTGGTATACAACGTTGGTTGTGATGTTATTTGGAGTTCGCATATTGATTTTATGATTAATGGTTTTATTGATATTAGCTATTTAGAGATTGATACCTAGAAAGTACAGTGAATGCCGGTAACTACTTGAAAGAAATTAGTTTGTAATACCAAAAACTGTCGTGCTATTTAAAACCCGGTAATAGTGTTGCGGAGGTGAAATATTTTGAAATGTGTCATAAAAATTAGTTTTAAATTGTTCATTTAACGATTGATACTTTTGAAGTCTTTTATTAGGCCAGACAATTCTTTGTCATCGAATGGTAAATATATTACCTTCCATGAAATCTTTTAATACCAAATCAACGATTTTCAGTGCAACAATCGGTGTCATTATAACTTAATTCCAAATTATCAATCTTAATACTTTTAATTGTTGCAAACTAAATGCTGAAAGGCAATTAGATCTTTAAATAAGCCCAAACCAAATAGCATTCCGATAGTTTCCGGAAAAGAAACATCCCGGTCATACCACGGCCAAACCGCTTCCATTTGTATTAAATTTCAGTACTACACTAACTTAAATAGTTATAGCGCCAATCTCAACATGCAAATCGTCTTGATATTTTTAAGGGAATTTGATAACGTAAGGCCAAACCAAATGGCATTCCGATAGTTTCCGGAAAAGAAACAGCCCGGTCATACCACGGCCAAATCCCTTCCATTTGTATGAAATTTCAGTACTACACTAACTTAAATATTTATAGCTCCAATCTCAACATGCAAATCGTCTTGATATTTTTAAGGGCATTAGATAATATAACGCCAAACCAAATGGCGTACCGATAGTTTCCGGAAAAAAAACATCCCTATCATCCCAGGCCCAAATCCCATCCAGTTGCATGAAATTTTGGCACTATGTTAATTTAAATACATATAGCGCCAATCTCAACATGCAAATCGTCTTGATATTTTTAAGGGAATTAGATAACGTAAGGTCAAACCAAATGGCATTCCGATAGTTTCCGGAAAAGAAACATCCCGGTCATACCACGGCCAAACTGCTTCCATTTGTATAACATTTCAGTACTACACTAACTTAAATAGTTATAGCGCCAATCTCAACATGCAAATCGTCTTGATATTTTTAAGGGAATTTTATAACGTAAGGCCAAACCAAATGGGATTCCGATAGTTTCCGGAAAAGAAACTTCCCGGTCATACCACGGCCAAATCCCTTCCATTTGTATGAAATTTCAGTACTACACTAACATAAATAGTTATAGCGCCAATCTCAACATGCAAATCGTCTTGATATTTTTAATGGAATTAGATAACATAAGGCCTAACCAAATGGCATACCGATAGTTTCCGAAAAAAAACATCCCTATCATCCCAGGGCCAAATCCCATCCAGTTGCATGAAATTTTGGCACTATGTTAATTTAAATACATATAGCGCCAATCTCAACATGCAAATCGTCTTGATATTTTTAAGGGAATTAGATAACGTAAGGCCAAACCAAATGGCATTCCGATAGTTTCCGGAAAAGAAACATCTCGGTCATACCACGGCCAAACCGCTTCCATTTGTATTAAATTTCAGTACTACACTAACTTAAATAGTTATAGCGCCAATCTCAACATGCAAATCGTCTTGATATTTTTAATGGAATTAGATAACGTAACGCCAAACCAAATGGCGTACCGATATTTTCCGGAAAAAAAACATCCCTATCATCCCAGGCCCAAATCCCATCCAGTTACATGAAATTTTGGCACTATGTTAATTTAAATACATATAGCGCCAATCTCAACATTCAAATCGTCTTGATATTTTTAAGGGAATTAGATAACGTAAGGTCAAACCAAATGGCATTCCGATAGTTTCCGGAAAAGAAACATCCCCGTCATACCACGGCCAAATTGCTTCCATTTGTATGAAATTTCAGTACTACACTAACTTAAATAGTTATAGCGCCAATCTCAACATGCAAATCGTCTTGATATTTTTAAGGGAATTTTATAACGTAAGGCCAAACCAAATGGGATTCCGATAGTTTCCGGAAAAGAAACTTCCCGGTCATACCACGGCCAAATTGCTTCCATTTGTATGAAATTTCAGTACTACACTAACTTAAATAGTTATAGCGCCAATCTCAACATGCAAATCGTCTTGATATTTTTAAGGGAATTTTATAACGTAAGGCCAAACCAAATGGGATTCCGATAGTTTCCGGAAAAGAAACTTCCCGGTCATACCACGGCCAAATCCCTTCCATTTGTATGAAATTTCAGTACTACACTAACTTAAATAGTTATAGCGCCAATCTCAACATGCAAATCGTCTTGATATTTTTAATGGAATTAGATAACATAAGGCCTAACCAAATGGCGTACCGATAGTTTCCGAAAAAAAACATCCCTATCATCCCAGGGCCATATCCCATCCAGTTGCATGAAATTTTGGCACTATGTTAATTTAAATACATATAGCGCCAATCTCAACATGGAAATCGTCTTGATATTTTTAATGAAATTAGATATTGTAACGCCAAACCAAATAGCGTACCGATAGTTTTCGGAAAAGAAACATCCCGACTAAATCTCGGTAGTATTCTATCTTAAAGGCCTTTTTCTTTGTGTTTTTTTTTTCTATATATACCTGTATAATGTCAGATTTTAATTTTTGCGATTTTCTTTCATAAAATAGGTTATAAAATAAAATAAAAAATATTTTCTGGGCTAGAGTAAATTATATCATATGAAATAATGTTGGGCTGGGATAACGTTGTAATTTTAGTGTTGCCTTATAATATATTTTTTTTTTCTGGGATGAAAGTCTGGGCTAACTTCACATACATGCACATCGAACCTTACCATCTGATCCCTCGATGACCTGTTCGATTGTACCCACCAAACATTATGACGACCAATTCGCTTGTCTTTAAATTTGAACTTGATGTCTTCCATTTTTTTACGATGTTGCAAAGTGTTAACATATTCCAAGTTGATTCGTTTCCAGAAGAGTTGCACTAATCAGGTAAGTTGCTTTCATTATTTCGGGTAATTTGCCTGGTTCAATGATGAACTTTGTAGCCTTTCCCGTCAAAAAATGTCCTGGCGTAAGAGGCTCAAGGTCGTTTGGATCTGATAATATCTCAAAAATTGTTCTTGAATTCATGATACCTCCCACTTTTACTACAAATGTGTACAAAAATTCAAACGTCATAATTTGTGCTCTGACAACTTTCTTCATAAGTTATTTGAATACTTTCACCCCAGACTCCATTAACCCACCGAAATATGCGGTTCGCGGAGGAATAATATTCAATATGAAATTCTCTCCTGCACAAAAGCTAGCAAGGCGAACTTCTTCTTCAGAAAATAATTTTTGATGATGTTCAAATTGATTATGAGCGCCAAGGATATTTTTGCCATTGTTGCTCCAAATCTACCTCTTTGACCGAAGTACCGTTTGAGACAAGCAATAAATGGATCCGCCGTTGCACCTTTGACCACCACAAAATGAACAACTTGGTGGAGAAGCAAATAAATATACAGACATAATCCTGATTAAAGGCCCTGATCCTCTGCATGCAGAGAAAGGACCACAAAAGTGTAATCCTGTAGTGTAGAATGGTGTCTCTATACGGTTTGATGGTAAGTTTCTAATTAATTGTTCCAAACGCTTTGGTTTGGTTCTAAAACATGAAATGCAACTATGTGTAATTTGTTTTACTAAATTTTTCCTGTTTATGAGCTGAAACTGCTGACGAATTTTGAACAATGTACAATAGGTTGCACACACATATTTATACAGTATGGTTACGAATATACAAATATTAAATCCTGATTTTTAGATCAGGCAAATCTACATTAGACCTTAAAAATTTACTCCAACTAAAAGGTTGGCCCCCTGAACCACTATGACTTTCTTGCCAATTCCGGTGGCACAGCACCTCTAGATAAAACATAAGCAGCATTGTTTTTGATGTCTAGTTGTCTCCATAACATACTTGCTGACAACTCCAGCTACAAATATTTTCAATTGGCATGGTGCTAATTTTAACCATGATATAGCACTATACTAGAATCTTACCACAGAAAAACTTTCCCTACATCGATATTCATCGAATCTTTTACCTTAACTACCCAATTGCTTAAAAACAATGCCGCATTGAGTTCTAACCTTGGAATTGAAATCTCCTTTAAAGGAGCTTTATGGGATTTGCTACATTAAAGAATCACACTAACCTAATTTTCAGAATTTATGCATCCCTATCATTATTTATTGTATCTAACATGTTTAAGCTATTGTAAAATTGTTCCACCAATATTTGTATATTATTTGGAATTATTTCATCACACTCGATTTTGCTCAAATATGCTTCATCAAAATGTTTACAAATACTGTAACTGTAACTCACTTATACTATACATAATGCCTAAAGGATCGAAGCGATGATACAACTCTTTATGTAGCTAATGTTGTATTATGAATAATAACCGTTTCAAAATTGAATTTATCTGTCGTAATACCCTTGACACACTGCGATTGAATAAAACCGATTTAGTGAATTTTCGAGATTAGTCGCAGTGTGTTAACCTCGATTTAAGCTAATCCCTATGTTTTTCCATAGAATACTTAAACTAGTTTAGCTAAATCGGATTTATTAAACCACAGTCTGTCTATGGTATTACATTCCAGATTAAACCTAGTGTTTTAATAGTTTCATTTGAATTAGCTAATTGTTTCCTATTTTCTATGGAAATATTTTCTAATAATATTGGCTCATTAGAAGACCATTGCTCAACTTCAAACGCTTCTCCAATTGACGGCACTAAACTACTTTTTACTATTACCAATTTGTCAGTCAAATCTGCTGAAATAAAATTAGACTGCGATGCCGAATTAAGCAAGGCCCTACCTAATTGACTGTGCCCTTGTGAATCTAAAATTACGATCAGCGCTGTTGAAAGGAATATCTGTGTCGTTTTACTATTCTTATGATGACAATACAAATTGGTTCCACCGGTTGGCTTACCGATATTCTTTTGATATTCATTCAACCTTTTTTTCCACTTAAGAAGTGCACGGGACTATACTAGGGTTCGTCTGAATCACTTGAATCACTTGCAAGCATATTTGCTAAGTTCATGTGCTAAAGCTTATTGTGTTTTTGATTGCAATGCAAACATCTAGATTCTCTGCATTCAAAAATTTTATATCGCCCTTATAATAATTTAGACATAAACCAAATTGTGTAATTTTTTCATAGCGCTTTACTGCAGCTAAATCTACAAAATTTTGGCAATTTGCGATAAAGTGATTTTACTTAAAAATTCAACACACATCCAGTTTAATTGTTTCTGATATTTCAGATGATACCAACGCTTTAGAGTAGGATTTTTGTTTTTTATGACCAGATGATGCTCCTATTTCTAGAACCAGTAAGAATTCTACAATTTATTTGCAGGTTGGGTTTGTATTTAATTTAAACTGGTTTTCCCATAATTTTCATGTTTCCTTTTCCAAACTTTCTTTAACAGTATAAGCTATTACCATATCAGCTTTCTCCCAAATTTTCTAGTGCACGTAAATTCCTCAAACTGTCATCTAAGAGTTGTTGAAATTCCGACTTTAATTCTCTATAAGCTGGCTTCAAATTTAGGAATTACCAAATATGTTTATCTTTTATATCATCATGCCTTGAAATTAGGATACCCCATGCGCATTTGAAAATATCATCACAAAATCCTATCTCATCTCTTTGGCTTCGCCATCTAAATTCCCGCTCAACTAATAAAAGTTTTCCAAATCCGACAATGGTGGATTAGCAGCTACCAGTATTTTAAATGAATCCTTAAAATGAGGCTATTTTTCTAAGCTACCATTAAAACGTGATAATGATATTCTTGGCAATTTTATCGAATGATATTTTCAAACTGAACAGTGGACATGCTACCTGTGATTCTGAATCTAAATAATTTTTCGAATTAACGTTTAAAACTAACACTTTTCTCGTTACTTTGGGAATTGGGATCTCTATTTCCTAATGGTTTATCCAAATTTAGTTCTCTATTGAATATTTCTATCTTTGTCTGTTGTACCGTTTCGACTTTGTCTATTTCTGTTAAAACACTTTCTCATTCCTACTCAACTTCTTTATAAACAAAAACTTTAACTCGTAACTGTAACGAAACAAAAACTTTAACTCAAAACTGTTTTATTCTTCAACTCCGCTGCAAAAAATTATCTTATCATAAACCTCAACATAAATATCAAAACACTCATTCAACTTGTCAAATTGGCAATTCAATAGAAATCCACTTTGTTCATTCCCCGCATCAAATTTTTCCATAAATTTCTTTAACGCTCCGAACTGTATTTTTACACCTGACCGTTTACGGTCCAACTTTTTTTTTCACCTTTCACGTGTTCATCATCTTTTTTTTTAAATGCTGCATGTGAAGTATTTTCGCTTGGGTTCGTTGCAGGAGTTTTCTGTTTGAGCGCTGAGGCAATTTTTTGGGTTAGTGTGTGACACCAGGATCACCGTGTTATCGGGAAATATTGATATTATTACTTTGTTGGTTATAGGTAGATCAGCTGTCTATAACAAGTATAATATTGATCGTAGAAAGCTGCCTTGCATGACACCTGCATTAATACCATTTAAGGAAGTAGTTGCGCTATTTTGTTTGACCATGTATTGCCTTTGAAGAAGATAGTTTCCCAAAACTAAGTGAAATTTCTTCGGTAGAAGCTCTTTAATTTTGAATATTAGCAGAGCCTTCTAGAGTATAGAGCCATAATCATAATGACGTATTTTTTAGAAGATTTTTTAGTGGTATAACTTTTCATTGATTTCCATAGGAATTCATAGTAAAAATGGTGTTTTTTAGCTTCATGTTTTTCATTGAAAAAAGCAAATATATTATAAAACGTTTATATAAATGTTTTCTACGTACCTTGAACAACAACATTCAAGAAGATTATATTGTTATTAAATAAATATTAATTGCAGAAATATTAAAATTAAACTATACCTAAAACATATTTTTCGAATTTCCATTTTGAAAAATAAATCAAAGTTGGCTTTGAGGAATTAAAATAATACTTGCTAAATTCATCTTTAGTTTTACTAGTGTACGTAAGATGTCTAAAATATTTACAAAAAAATACGAAAAAAAATTATTTATGCTGTGTGCCTCAGAAGACTTTTCAAACTAAACTTTTCAAATTTTGATACTTTCGCTATTTCCTCATAGATGCTTGGTGAAAAGCCAGTTTACGAGGTTACTTTTCGACGACTTTTCAATTTGTATGACATACAGTTTAAAATACGTAGTCAGTAAAGCCCGGTACACATTAAGAACGAGTAACGAGAACGATATTCCATTTTTTACCAAATTATGTAACATAATTATTAAAATAGTTAAAACTGTATGATTTTAATGAACGATAGTTAAAATATCGTGCATTTACTAAAAATAAAATTTAAAATTTTAACAGTTTTAATACAAAATTTCAATTTATCATCGTAAATTAAAACGATAGAATGAAATTTTGTATTAAAACTAATTTTAACAGTTAAGTAAATTTTATGTTTAGTAAATGCACGATATTTTAACTACTATACAGTTTTAACAATTTTAATAATTTTCTTACATAATTCAGTTTATAAGCAATCGGTTTCTCATCGGTCAGCTCCATATGCATTTTTATGTTTGGACTTGGCGTTCTCTTTTCTGGATTTTAGTTTACTACCAATATTTAATCGAATTCTATCCGCCAATTCACGATCATTAATATGGTTTATGTTCAGCGGAAGCTCTCCATGCTCAATCACCATTGAAACGTTTCCCGGAATGAATGTTCTCATAGTAATTCCAGTCGGCGTTTGATTTATCAAATCTCTACCCAAATCTCTACCCAATACAAAGTCAACTGGCAATATTCCATCAGAAACTATTCGAATTGTGGTCTCATATACTTCATCCTCTATTTTTAGCTTTGCATTAAACCTACCTACGGTTGATACATCTCTGGACCTCGCAACATCGAGTATTGTGCACTCCTCGCTAAATTCGCAAATGCCCGTTCCAATGAATTTTTTATGTGACATTAACTAATGTCGCTTCCGGTATCAACTAGTTCACAAAGTTCCTTACCATTGAATATTACATTTTTGAAAGCTTTAGATGAACAATCATCCTGATTCTCTATGGCTGCACAAGATTTCGAACTTTGAACCATCAGATTTTTTCGCGCAATCTTTTCCTATATGGCCGGTTCCACCACGGTTGTAACATCTTGGCATTCTTCGGAATCTATTTGACTTTTGGTTCTCAATTGGCTTTGTTGTTACGCTCTCGATTGATGCTTTTATCTTAATTTTTGGTTTGATTTCTTCATAAATTACGAGTTTACTTTTGAAGATTGCAAAAGTGACACCAATATTTAAATCAGGAGACTGCATAGTTGCTAGTAACTACCGACCAATTTCTATCTTGTCTGTGTTTGACAAAATACTTGAAAAATTAATTGCAACTCGCTTGACGGAATATCTAAACGCTTTAGATTTTTTTTTTACTATCATAAATATGGTTTTAGACAGGGGTCTGGCACAGATATTGCTTTAATTGAGATTACTGATCTGATTTACCGAGCTTTCGATAATTAGAAGTATATATGTGGTCTATTTTTAGATCTGCATAAAGCGTTTGACTGTCATCGTCTGCTTCTAAATAAGTTGTATTGCTATGGCTTTCGGGGCTTGGCTTATAATCTTTTGATGAGTTATCTTCCAAATCGTAAACAATTTGAAGCTTTAGATGGTGTAATTAGTAGCACTCTAACTATTCATTGCGGCGTCCTTCAGGGTAGTGTACTTGGCCCTATTCTATTTCTGATTTTCATAAATGATATATCACACCTACCTCTGGCTGGGAAAATTAGAATGTTTGCTGATGATACCGCAATATTCTATAATTCCAAAGATTGCTCCCAAGCCATGACACACATGGAAAACGACGTTACTGTACTTATAGAATATTTCAATGTAAATAAAATATCTGTAAACCTCAACAAAACCAAATTTATTATCTTTCAATCCCCATTCCTCCCTCATTGTGATTTCCAACCCTTGCAAGTTTCAAATAGTATTATCGAGGAAGTTGATAAACTTAAATATCTTGGAGTTTTACTTGATAAGCATATGTCTTGGAATGAACACATTCATCCGTTGAGTTTAAAAGTCAGTCCGTTTATTTATTTGGTTAGAAAGCTTGCTTCCTTTGTTCCACAACATATTCTAAAAATGATTTATAGTATTCTTCATTTATTCACATACGATTCTATTTTGCGATTGCTTGTTTTGGCCATACTGGAAAATGAAAGATAAAAAGGTTGCAAATTTTAAAAAACAAAAGCTGCAAAGCTATCTATAGGCTTCCACAATCGTTTCCCTCCATCGAGCGGTATAAAAATGTAACTGAAGGAATCCTACCAATAAACGCATTATTTCAATTTCATGTGTCACTATATATATATAAATATTTGCGGTTATCGTCAACGCTATCAAACATTGAGTTTCAGTATGTAAATCATAGCCATACAACCCGTCGTTCTAATATTTTAAAATGTTATAAAATCAAAACTGAATTTGGTAGAAAATCCATATTTTACTTTGGTTCATATGTATATAACCATTTACCGACTGTTATTACTAGATCTGTGAATGTTTACAATTTCAAGAAAACTTTAAAGACGTATTTGGCTGAACGGGTTGAAGATTATTTTTAATGCGACATATTATCTGTATCTTTTAAATTTGTTTATTCACCTTATTTTATTATTTTATTTTTATTATTATATATTTAACTTGCATTTTATTACTAAATTGTTATTTTATACCTTGTACATTATTTCTGTCTAATTTTTGTTTTAGAGGAGAGCTGATTAGCTTTTAAAGGACCATAAATCCATTAGCTATCCGCTCTCCTCAAAACTTTTAGTTTTAGTTTAGCGCTAAAAATTTTTAATTTTTAATAAATAAATTGAAATTGAAAAATCAGTCATAGAGGTTGATCCATATAAAACCGCCTTATTATGTTCATAATCGGTTATTCCACTTATAAAGTAATCGATTATCGAAGCATCTTCCAAGTTGCCGGTTTGACCTAGTTCACGCAAAGCGATTAAATAATTTTTGAAAGATTCATCTTTCTTTTTCTCCCTCTCTGCCATGCGCCACAGCAGAATTCACTTTCTTTTTGAACTCGTTGACTAAATGTGTGGTTAGATTTTCCCAGGTATCAGTAACCGCCAAACGTAAACTGTCTTTTGCTATTCCAGTTAGCAGTCTTTTTGAATAAATAACTTTCTGTTCAGCATTCCATTTCATACAAATAGCAGCATCTTTGACATCCTGAATCCATTTCTCGACGAGATAATCAGCCTTTCCGCTAAACTTCGAAAGCGATTCTTCGACATCTCTAAAACTTAAGCAAGCTCCAGCAGTAGGCACGATGGTAGATTTCATTACGATTTCTTTATCTTTCAACGCCATCTCCCGTGTTCGTAGCTCTTCTAACTGGATATTATCTTCCTGTTGGTTGCCGTTAAGTTCGCTAGCATTAGTCTCCCTACTTCTATTGGTCATATCTCCGCTGTCACCACCCTCGATCATAATGCTGCTTTTTGGTTGGTTCAATAGCACTGTATTATTTGAATTCACCGACTCATCATTCGCGACTCTTCTAAACATTTCCATCATCTTACGCATAAAAGCGTCCTCAATTTCAGCTGAATTATGAATATTATTTTTTTTTCGGCCCATCTCAGTTAAAATTTCTTAATAATTTGTTATATAATAGCAAACCTCACTTTCAGCCTCAAAATCAAAACAACTTTACTTCGTATATAAACACAATAAATTATAAGAACCGTTCTAGTTATATCTAATTAAAACTCTATCCAACAACACTTATTTTTAAATTTCACGCAAACGTCCTTGGTACAAAATACAGTACTTTTATTTCTCGACTCACAAATTCGGTGATCTTAGAACCGTTCTGATTTTATCTTTGATCTTCGCCAAATTAAAACTGCGTACAACAGCCCTTATTTTTAAATATCACGCGTATTACTTTAGCCGTTTGATGCTGCCTTGGTACAAAATACGGTACTTTATATTTCTTGACTCACGAATTCTTTTCACAAACTGAAATGTTTGCAACAACGTCTTAAACGCACCAAAACTAAACCTAAACGTACAAAACTACACATTTGCTTCAAGAAAACTCAATAGGTTAAGGAATTTCAAGTTTAATTAGTTTTTAAGAGAAAAGCACGAGGTTTTTACTACTCGAAACACCAAAAACAATTGCTTTAATCTGATTGTATGGTTAATAATCGTTTTACATAACAGGAAGCAATTTATACAATTTAAATATAACATAAAATACAATACAGGCGGCATCCTTATTGAGTTGAACAAATTCGGATACGTTAAATCCTACATATATATTTAAATCTTATTTTGAATTACATACTTTTATCCACTTTTCATATATAATAGCCCGATAACTAAGCGATTTCAAATAAAGAAAATGTAAAATAACCCATTGTTATTATATAACCCATGCTGCTAGGGGCAACGAGATTTATATTTGATATAACAAAATGTTGAGTAGTCATTGGAAAATTATTCGTAGTCAAATTGAAAAAACCATATTCCAAAAATTAAGTAAATTAAAGTACACCATGACAATTTAAAGAACGGTCACTATGATAAAATATATTTCAAAATTCAATGCTCCACTGTGAAAACACAAAATGGAACTATGTATTTCTTATTAATTTACGAAATTTATTTCAACAAAAGTGGATAAAACGTTGTATGCCACTCGTGAGCAAAGAGATATTATCCACTCGGAATAATGTCCCACTCGGCTATCGCCTCGTGGGACAAACTTATTCCTCATGGATAATATCTCGTTTTGCTCACTAGTACCATAAATAACTATTAATAAACGACTCGGTTTGTTTTATATTAGACGTCATTTATTTAAATGAGACATTGAAAAGTTTAGTTGGCTATAAGGCACAATTGAATACTTTTAACCTAGTGACATCTATTTAAATATTGCATAAATTACTGGGTTTTACAAAAGTTTAGTTTGAAAAGTCTTCTGAGGCACACAGCATTAGTCACAAAATTATCACTCGTACTTAATATTTTGTGAATTTGTTTTGCCCTATAATTTTTTTACTTGAAATTTCCCCAGGTGGTAATTTTTGGTATTATTTTACTAAATTTTTACGGCCATCACTGCCATCTATGTAATGTATATTGACTTATTGACCAAACGAATCATAGTAAGCTTTTATTTTAATTTGACCAGAATGCTGTTGTTATCGAATTTTTTCATATTTTGGTTTAAATAATTCAATTAATACAAGAAAATGAAAACCATTCCACCGGTCCACTCCACCATTCAGGTCTATAACAACAACAACAAAAAAAGTAATTCTCCTAAACCACGCGGAATTCCATATCCTATCCTCGTTGTCTGTCCGCTGAACAAATAAAATAGGCATGGCATGCCGAGTGTTAAAACCAAAACATTGTGCCACAATTATTGGAACAGAACATGATAAAATTGCATTCTGTGGGCGTGCATTTCTTACGCGAGATCGGTCGATAGACAAACCGCAATACATTGTGAAAGTGCGGTTAGTTGTTTAAATGAATTATAAGTAAAGTGCATTTGTTAAATTAATTACAGTGTAATTTAATAAATTCGTGACATTCATAATCCTGTATGAGAATACAGTTAAAGTAAAACTTACTAGTAAATTGTTCGAAAAAAACAAAATAAGTGAAAAATTATTGTGACGTAACGTCATAAAAAAAGAGGAGGATAAGAAATCCAAACAGACCATTTTTTTGCGCTTGTCTTGCTCGGAATATATTCGCGCAGTTTGAAAGTGTAATGGAAAAAAAATAAAATTAAATAGATAAACTGTTATTGTGGTCCCGAGTGTTGTCCGAATAAACGGGATAAGATACAAGACAGTGGTGTGGTAAATAGTGCGCGACAGGGTAGTGTTGAGCCACTTATTACACATAGAGATATATCAATATACCATCAGCGCGTATGTGAACGATTATCACACGCCAGACATACAAGTTTCCGGTATAGAGGACAGAGATGAATCAAGCAGCCGGTGAGTGATCGTTTTTTTCCTTTTTTTTCGTTGTTTGTTCCAGATAATTCCTTAGCGACGGCGATTATCTGAAACAACTCACGCCGAGTGGATTGCTAGACTGACCTTTGGTTAGGCAAACCATAACGCGCGGCAGGTTTCTTCAGCTTACTGAAGTGGCCCCCAATTGAAATCTTGACACTTTTACCTGCGGGAAAATCACGTCGCCTTATCAATTAATCCCTGTTCTGTTACTTGAGAACGTTTTTCTTTTTCTTTTATTTTCGATGTGCTTGCGGTAACTCAAGCAGCTAAAGTACAGACACGGGTACATAGATAGAGACGACGGGAGGTCATCTACAAGTAAACCATCAAGGAAGGTCGGCCGAAACAGATACGTAAAAAAAGCGATTTGAGCGAATAAAACAATTGTTTTGCTTCGGATGAGTTTCAAATCTTAATTTTACAGCCTATTATTTTCCGGTCAATAAGATTCAATATTGAGTGCCGCGTGTTACATTTGGGGCCACGTTTTGTTCGGTAATTGGATTTATTTATATTATTTTGTTTTTCAATTTGTCAAGTTAGGCTTATTACAAGGAATTCCTCTATAATTGGTGTTTGTTAATTGCGAGGTGGTAAACGTTTTAATCAACACCGACAGGATGTAACTAAAGAAGGAGGACATATTAATAATTGCACCAGAAGACTTTGAGGATGAGGAACTAGAATACGAATTGAAGATTCGTAACATCCCCGTGGAAGGTACAAAACGGCAACAGGCCGAAAAGTTGAGGAAAATTCTAAATGATGAAAAACACGGGAGAGTCGAAAAACCAAAATTAGTAGCTGTAGAAGATGATGAATATGATCTTTGCATCATTCAGATCACTCGACTGAGACAAAACCTTAAGCTAACACTACCCAGGAACCTCGAAAATGCGACAAAACAAACTATATCTAGGTTGGCGCATTATATAGAACGAGCATATCGTGCATCTGATGACTCACGAAAATCGACCACAACAATTACAGTAGCTTAGACAGTAGGAACGGGGTGCAAACGATGAACAAGAGGCTGGGCCCAATGGATTACAAGGAAATCTTCGTAAAGGTATAGATGCCCAGCGAGATGTTACTAGTGCTGAGAACATGGCGATATTATCACTCAATATTCGGAATTATGTTGAAAATCAGGCAGCTAGGGAGGTATTGAATCAGGAGACAGACAAAAGAGCATCTGATCGTATAGAGACACCAGCAAATACTAGTAGCTATGATCTGGGAGGCACCTCAAACTTTAATATAGGGACTGTTTCCAAGGTTTCGGTAATTCACAAGTGGAAAATTCAATTTAGTTGCAATTTTGCATTGTTGACTGATTTTTTATCACAAGTGCAACTATTTGCTCGTGCCGAAAGGATAACCTCAGGACATCTATTTCATTCTTTGTTCCACCTGCTAAGAGGACGTGCCTTAACATGGTTCCGGACAAATTACACAATGTTTAGCAATTACGAGGTATTAGTTGGAGCAATAAAGCGGGAGTTCCTACCAACGAACTATGATTTTTTAATTCGAGAAGAAATTAATTCCTGATTACAATCGCCATAGGAATCCTTCGCTACTTTCATGACTAACATGGAGATGGTTTTCCAATGTATTTATCCACCGATGACAGTGAACGAAAAATTATATGTTGTGCGGAGGAATATGTTGCCGCATTACTCAATACCACTGGCCATTGTTACAATAGTTTCCTTGGAGCAGTTTAAAAAAAAAACGCTATGCAAACAAATTGATGAAGCTAAAGTTAGAGAGGTTCACGCGGTGCAATCTGAAGCTCAGGTGACAAGAAGTTATCCGCAACGGTCCGCCATGATAATAATTTTAGACATCAATGATATATTGGAACTGTTGGTGCTGTGGCAAACCGGGTGTTACCGCTAATGAATGCCCAAGAAAACATCGATCAGCTCAGCTAGACGATCGGAAAACAAAAGTGCGGCGTCGGAAGGAGTGTAAAATTTTCCGCAGATAAGAGGGAGACTCAAGTTGTTGAGGAGGCGTCGAATGGGGATGTGGACGAGACAAGTAATTCAATAATTGATAATAGAATTCATAGATGAGGTCCACTGGAAAAATCATTCTATCCACGGTTTATTAACTCAATCATCACAATTAAAGGCGATAGGCGTCCGCATCTTGAAGTCGATATACTGGGAATCAAACTTATCGGACTGCTTGATTCAGGCGCGTGTTGTACAATTCTAGAAGGCGAAGTATGTTCAATGGTTGATAGATTATGCTTATATTAGATATTAGTTAAAATGCATTCACAAGATTTTCGAATGGTTAATCAGAACCGAACAATCCCCCTCTTACTTTACCCCAAGAGTTATGTACAAAGTGTATAACCCTGAACAAAACTGAATGCCATTTTCGCTAATATAGTTGTGTCTATAAAAATTCGAAACAAATCATTTGATAAACATATATACTTCTCTTAAACTTCTTAATATTGTGTGGGGATTAAACACACACAAATGAGGGTTTTCCTTGAGTTTTTTGATTTAGTGAATATAATTCGCTAACTTAGTACGTTCGTACTTGACACTCTACAATAAGCTCAAGGAAGGTTCTCATTTTTTGTTCAGTATTATACACTTTGTATAACTCTTGGGGTAAAGTACGGGGGGGGGGGGGCGGGGGCGGATTGGTATTTCAACTTTTTTTGGGTAAATATATTATGAATAATTGGCCTGTTGATTTTGTTTCTGAATAACCAGCCGAAAATCTTGTGAATGTCATTTTCACTGATATATTTGTGTCTATAAAAAGCCGAAAAAAATCATTTGAAGCTTTTTTATAGCAGATTTTGGAGACAGTAAACTAGCGATATGCCACAATTTCCGTACCATTCCTGCAGATAGATGCACTATATGTTCCTTCCCATATTTCGCTAGTTCATAGTACTTTAATCTTCTTTTAATCAATACAGCAGGGCTTCCATGTGCTTTAATAGGGTCCCTATTTATACCTACCTATGGCTTTTTTGATGATGTTCATTTTTTGATTTTTACGACTATCTGCCTCAACGTGTTCATATTCTACATCATTAGAGCCATGGTTCTCTTCATCATCACCATGAAGCTTTGCATTATATTAGTCAATTCCTTTAAAGGTGTTGAGATGTTACCCTCTTCACTTGCTTGCACTTTAGGAGCGGTGCCTTTAAGAACACTTGCTTATGGAACCTCTTGGTGCACGTTGCCGTTTTTACAGTTGCGCACTATTTTACATTTTGAACATTTGTGTTTACAATTTTTGGTCGTGCTTCTTTTCTAGCTAAATAATGAAGATTAAGCTTTCATCGTTCTGCTCGCTGCTTTCGATTGATTCTCCTTTTCAATTTCAATTCTAGATAAATTGGACACGCTCTATAATTTGCAGTGTAATTTTCATCGCACTTACTGCATTTTCTCACTGATGCTTTGACCCTTTTATTGTCTGGTTCTATTTTCAGACGGAACAATAGCTGAGGTGCCTTTTCCCGATTAAAACTATTGGTAATAGTTTTGCATATGAAATCTTTTTCAGCGAGAACAGCTTGTATTTCGTTTGCATTCACGAAAATCTCTATTCCTTTTAACATCACAACAACAACAAATCACTGGTGGACATCGCTATCTGCTGAATTTGTCCAGCCTATTTTACTTGAGGCAGAGATAAAAACATCACAATTGAAAAAGTACGTACCTACTATCTAAAACCTTCAACTAAAACCACCAAAACAATTCCAATTAAATACCTGTTTGTTAATTCCATGCCATCTAATTTACTGGGTCGATGGGACCAAATGTTATTTCGAGTAGCTCAACATCTTTGTTTTGATGATGTTTAGTATACTAACTAATAACTTTGAATTGGTCGTACACAAATGGGCGAAAGTCAGTTTGAGGTAGGCATGTATATCTAATTATGTATGTAATGAACATATGACAGATTGCCTTCAAGCGAAACATGTACCTTAATCAGAAAATTATAATAATATATATTATAAATCATAATGTTGTTTATATTATGTTGAATATAAACATATAAATTATGTATATATATATGTCTTGTACATAAAACTACGAAAATAACAAGATATTCTTATCATTTATGTTCGAAGAATACGATAAAATATTAATGAACTGACATGAGAAGATGGGAAACGTAAATAAAAGATAATGCTACGGAAAGACAACGACAAAATACGGTATCTGGAATCTTAAATAATGTAACACAACGGGTATGATGGTTTAAATGATATGAATTTTTTTTGTTTTGTGGATTATTTATGTTGAGTTATTATTAAAGTGCAAAGCAACATTTTTCATTACTTTATACCTTGTAAAGGTTTGCTGGAACCAGGTTGGTTCTTCTCCCAAAGTGTTTTCTATGCAAAAGTACCACATTTTATTGCTTATACTCAATAATCAGGCAGAACTATCATTACCAATAATTCTGCATACTTAGGATGGTCTGTTTTTAAATTGAATCGACTTTCACTTAAGAACAGAGATAATCTCGCCATGTCTGCTTTCAGTTTATACATCTTTATATAACGTAGTGAATAATTGTGAAAATCTAATAAAATATTAGTACCAACTAATGAAAATTAAATTAATTTAATTAACAAAAAAAAAAAAAAACTTACCAGCTACAGAAAGCTTTTCATCAGACATAACAATTTTTTCCTCTGCACCAGAATAAGACTACCGTTTTCCCAGAACCACTATATAACATAAGTAAATGTGTGCACAATGTATATGAACAACAACAACAAAATATTTTGCTGTTGTTGTTTTTTTTATATTTTAATTTAATTATTTTTAATGATTTTTGTTACATGTTACTGCAAAAGTTTACAATTAAATGTTCAAATCCAATGGAATTAAGTTTTTGTGAATTTCTCGAAATGGATTTTTTTCCAGATTACTTGCAGAGAAGCAAATGTATGAAATTGAAATAAACTACTTGATAGATATACATAAATATCTACATAGAGAAAAAGAGATATACCTACATGTACCTTCATGTGTTGTGGATCCATAGTAAGACAGATTTATAGATTTCGAGGCGTACTATAACTTGTCAGTGTGGTAAAATATTTTCGATATGGTAACGATTTTTGAATTTTAACTACTTATTATGTAAAATGATGTGGGGTGGGTGGTATAAATGTAATAGGAAAACTGTGTAATATATTTTACATAATACATTATGTTGCATTTTTACCGAATATTTCAAAAAGTTGTCTATTATTAGTTTAACAGATGTTTTTGACAGAGATCTGACTGATTTTTACCAATAATACTGATAATAGTATTAGCAAAAATTAATTGTTGAAATTAAAATGTGATTATTAAAAATTTTCGAAAAACGCCATAAAATACCATATTGGCGTAACTTGCAGCACGTTTCGCTGCTAGGACATTTACAAATAATTTGGAAATGACACATACCAGATTAAATAATTCAAATAACAAATCTGGGATTTTCCATATAACAATTCCCCCATCAGACGTTAGCCGATCCTGAACAGCTATTTGAATAAACGACTAAAAAGTTAGCAAAAACTTTAGAAGTAACAAAAGCTTCGTTAGAATCAATTAATGAACATATAAGATTCACAGTACAAACAGAAATTGCCTATTTGGATTTAAAACTTATTTGGACGGATTCAATTAGAATTAAAAGTTTCGAAATACTTTTGTCTTTCAGATCTTTTTAAGCTTTTGCCTTACGAGTATTAACATTGTTTGAAAAAAAAAATATTGAAATAACATTATAAATATTATTAAAAATACAGGGTGTCTTAATTTAATTCTTTTTTTATTTTATTTATCAAATATGGTTTTGTTTTTTAAATTAATAAAAATTAATACTGTATTCTAGGGTTGCCCAAGTTGGTTCACGAGTACACATAAAATTAATCGAAATTTTAATTATGGTCCATACAAAATTCAAAAAGTTCAAGAGTTTTCAGCAGAAAAGCTAACTTCAACTTAACAAACACATGAACAAACAAAATCTAAGATGTTGGAGTTTAGAAAACCCGAAGTAACTTCATGAATTGCCAAAACACCCTCAAATTGTGACGGTTTGGTTTGCTTTATCGGCTAGAGGTGTTGTAATGATTGCTGTACAGGAAATGTTATTTCAGCAAGTTATTTGGAGCTGCTTGATGAGCTTGTTTTTTTCCACACAAATAGGTCTGACCAGTCAGATGTAAAAATATAAGTTTTTTTAATTTTCATACATTCATAATAATACTACAGTCATAATTTTAACGTTTCTGGTACCATTAAAATCCGTTCATCCTCTCCGTTTCCAGCAAAACACGGTGAATATAAATCATCCAACATCCTGAAGTGTAATTCTAAATCATAAAATACAAATCTTCAAGGTTTTTTAGATTGTCTAATGAACCACATTTCTCCAAATTAATCGATTTTTTAAAAACAATATGTAAGATTTTTCACAAGTGTAACATTTATTATTGTGAACTATATGTTATACTATATTGCATAACAAGTGAATAAACCGAGTCATTGCAATATAAAACTGAAATTTGCAGCCTGAGCCATAGCGAGGGCTGGAATCACTTAAGTATTGCAATTACACGTTTTCACACGAGTTATACCAGAGCCTTCTAGAGTATAGAGCCATAACCTTAATGACGTATTTTTTAGAAGCTTTTTTAGTGGTATAACTTTCCACTGATTTCCATACGAATCCATAGTAAAAATGGTGTTTTTTAGCTTCAAGTTTTTCAATGAAAAAGGCAAAAACGACATAAAATGTTTATATAAAAGTTTTCTACATATCTTTAAGAACAATATACAAGAAGGCCATATTGGTATTAAGTAAATATTAATTGCAGAAATATTAAAATTAAATTATTTCTAAAATATATTTTTTCGAACTTTCATTTTGAAAAATACATCAAAGTTGGCTCTGACAAATTAAAATAATACTTGCTAAATTTATCTTTAGTTTTACTAGTGTACGTAAGATGTCTAAAATGGTCACAGAAAAATACGAAAAAAAATTATTTAATCGCAAAATTATCACACGTTCCTATATTTTGTGAATTTGTTTTGCTTTTCCTACAATTTTTGAACTTGAAATTTTCCCAGGTGGTAATTTTTGGTACGATTTTTCCAAATTTTTACGGTCATCACTGCCATCTATGTAATGTATATTGACTTAATGATCAAACGAATCGCAGTAAGCTTTTATTTCAATTTGACCAGAATTCTGTTGCTATGATTTTTTTTTATATTTTTGTTTAAATAAATCAATTATTACAAGAAAATGAAAACGATTTACTTAAACGATATTCATGTATGTTGAAATTCAAACATTTATGAAAGTATTTCAGAAATCATAATTAAGATTTGGTAACGTTTTCATTTAAAAATTTGTCTTAGGAAAAAAAGTGATTTCCCATATGTTTTGTGTGTTTTACTATGAAAAGTTTCGTTTTTTCCTCGTTTCTAATTCCCTTATAAAAGCTCAGATTTTTTGATTATGGCTCTATAAAATACAGGGTGCTCTGGTTATACACGCTATTTTTTCTACGAAACAATAGTCCTGAAATATTTATAAACAATTACCGATCAACAAAACTACTAACTGAAACGTTCGGTCAACAAAACTACTAACTGAAACGGTGCTGGCAACACCACGTTTCAACCGATGACAAAAAGGAGGTGGACGAACAGTAGTATCTAGTATGTCGTCTGCGGTAAACCATACAACAAATTATTATTGTATCTATATACAATCCCATGGAGGGATTCCTATTATTTTTATATTAAATTAAATCAATATGTAATCCAATCAAGATATGTAAAATAAAATAAATAATAATAAACTAAATGAAACTGGAAAAGTGAAATCATAAACAAATAAACATTTAATGTAGGTTGTGTCTATAAATTTTGGCCCTTAAGGAAAATGAAAAAAACCCATGCTACAAAATGGCAACCCAACGCGTGTGGCCAAAAATAAAAAAAATTTTAATAAAAGTGTATAAATTAAAATAAAATGTTCAAAGAACAAAATTAAAACATTTGAAGAGTTATAATAAAATTATTATAACTAAATTAGAAAAATAAAAAGGCAGAAACAATAAATTATCCATAAAAATTAAAAAAAAAAAGTAGAACATGGCGTCGAAATCATAAAAAAAAAAAACTCAATACAAGTGCATACAGTGGTGGGTGTATGGTAAGATTTCAGTTGAAGAAGAATTGGGATTTCGAAATTGAAGCATTTATACCCTATTGTAAATAAGTTTTGTGTGGTCGTTGCTACTCTCGCATGAAAAATAACCGAAATCGGGTGGTTCCTTGTGTCAGTTCATATTATAAGACTAGATCGTCGTGTAAATCAGGCGATAATTCTGTTCTGTTAAGTTCGGATAGCAGCACGAGTTCGATAATGACTAACATAGTGATGACTACGGATCAATTCCAGGCATTACTCAACGCGATGATAAAACAGGTCCAACTCCGAATGATAAAACAGGTCCAACTCCGATTTCAAACAGCCCAGTTAGCGGTAATTTTTCGAAATGCTCGAGTAGGTTTAATGGGGAAAAGTCGAATAGTGTTGAAGCATTTATTGATGCGATTTTAGTATATAAGGAGTGTTGTAACATTTCGGATGAAAATAGTCTCAACGGTCTCCCTATACTTTTAGAAGGAATAGCAGCCACGTGGTGGCAAGGTATAAAGTCCTCTATTTCAACATTCAAAGAAGCTACCGATATATTAAATTTCGTATTTGGTCAAAAACGGCCACCGTATAAAATTTTTCAGGAGATTTTTAATAAAAAACAAACGAATCAAAAAACCGATTTGTTTCTTTGCGAAATTCGAGCGCTTTTCGCTCAATTGCCGATAAGTTCAGCGGTTTCTGAAACAGTTTAGCTGGATATGGTTTATGGTAACCTTAAGAGAGTTATACGTGAAAAAGTTAAAAGGGAGGAAACTAAGTATTTTGATGATTTAATTAGATTTGCCCGGCAGGTGGAGGATTTTTATGAAGAGGTACCCTCGAAGGATGTTAAACCTTTTGCAATTTTAAAAACCGAAGATACGTGTCGATATTGTTACAAATCCGGACATCGATTCGAAGAGTGTAGGAAACCGTATGAATAAAAATATAAACAAAAATTCCACAGTTTTATCAATCCCAAATAAAAGTCACAATGATATTAAATGTTATGGATGTGGTCTATCGGGGTATATCAAAAGTAATTGTCCAGTTTGCAGTCCAAAACAGTCGTCAATCAGGTCGTCGGTAGACAAAATTAGCGTTTCTTGTGCGAATATCTCTAATCCACTGTCGGCTGAATTTAGTTCAGTTGACTCACAAACTCACATTGAATCAATTCCGGTAACAGAACCATTGAATCCAAAGCCAAGACCAATTTTAGGTATTCATATTCTTGGATCATATGGTAGCTATGGTAGATACGGCATCAAAACTCAGTATTGCTTCTCATTCCCTATATAATATTTTGTTAAAAAAAGGTCAAGAATTTCAATCAAGGAAAATGTCAATTAAGTTAGCCGATGGATCTCAAAGTTTAAGACACGTGTGGTATACAACAGTAGATGTAGTCGTCAGTGAGATAACAGTCGTTACAACATTTATTGCATTTTAAAATTCGGAGTGTAGTAGCTAGCACATTATTGGGTATCGATTTTATAATTGCATCTAAAATGGTTTTAAATTTTTCAAATCATACAATGACAGTAGGCGACGTACCGAAGATTTTTAGGATAAATTACGAAGATGTGGTTCAAACGTCTGTGGAATGTTTTTCAATAAATTTCCTTAGAGAGGATGAGGGTTGCTCGCTACCAAATCGGCAGAAGGAATTAGTCAATAAGTTGTTGTTAAATAGTGGCCAATTATTTACCACACATGACAGTCCCACTAAGTGTGCCGAACACAGAATCGGAACCGGTGATCATGCACCAATTTCAAGTCCACCTTATAAAGTATCCCCAGTGAAACAAGATGTTCTGAAACGGGAAATAGATGCAATGTTGAGGGAAGACATAATCGAAGAATGCGAAAGTCCGTGGGCATCACCCGTGGTTATGGTAAAAAAAACAAGATGGTTCATTCCGCGTTTGCATTGATTATCGACGACTTAATTCCGTTACGGTTTCGGACAAGTATCCTATGCCTCGTTTTGTTGAGCTGCTGCATGCTGCAAAAAGAACTAGGTTTATGAGTACCTTAGATTTGCGTGCAGGATATTGGCAGGTACCAGTGTTTGAGGGGGATAGAGACAAAAGGTCTTTCATTTGTCCATTTGGACTATTTCGATTCAAACGTATGAGCTTTGGTTTGAAAAATGCTCCCGCCACGTTTCAACGAATGGTTGACCGTATTAAATCAGGAATTCCAGACGTAGCTATGTAGGCCTATTTAGACGATATTGTCGTGGTATCCGAAATATTTGAACAACATCTGGGTGATCTTGAGAAGATTTTTAGTCGTTTGTCGCAATATAATTTAAGGGTGAATCGGGAAAAATGTTTCCTTTTTCGAGAGAGCATTAAATTCGAACTAATCCCGAGAAGGTTTCAGCTTTTTCCGAGCGACCTGAACAGCGTAAGATGTTAAATCGTTTCTAGCGAATAACAATTTTTGCGTATATGAAAATAAAATAAAAATTTAAGTTGCCTTAAAATTGTAGTACAACCAGTGTGACACGTAAGAATGTCTCGAGAGTATTGAATTTTGAATAAGGAAGAATAAATACGTAGAGTCGCATTTTGAATAGAACAACCATCTATAACCGAAAATATTTAACAATAACCACCATAACGAATCAAAATTATAACTGAAACTGCCAAAATAAATGCTAACATATCGTCGTCGTAATTCTATCTTGGTGTAAGTCCAAAATAACCAAATTTTTAGGTTTAACATTTTATATATGTACGTAATTTTATCTGCTTCAAAATTGTTCTATCTGCCGTAGTTTTCAAGGCAAAGCACCTCATACAATCAAACAAAAATTTTCATTTTTGTTTTATATCCATAACTAGAAAATTTTGTACGCAGTTGAACAAGAATTCACTGGATTTTATAAATTTTCCATAATCATTCGATTTTGTTCTAACTCCCACCGTTTTGCTTAATTTGGTGCACATAATTGTACGAACTAATTTTTTTATCCGTTTCTATCCGATATTACACCAATAAGATACCGATTTTATCTCACGTGATAATATAGTATATAAATCAATCGTTCCGTTGCATCATAACTAGTCTAATTTAAATCGTTAGTGAAATAGATGGTGGGTAAACTAGCGAAATTAATCGAATGGTACGATCATTTACGTTTAAGGTAGTAAAATGGATTTTAATTAGTGTAATTTAAGATATGGACATTTCTGTTGAATTTTCATCGCTTGTTCGGCAGCAAGAGTAAGTATAAGACACTAATTATATTTTTAATTATAATATTATATGTAATTGTAAAGTGTATTACTAATTTTTTAAAGTTTTTGATGAAATATTATTGTCGGATGGAAGTTTTGACGATTCGAATGCAGATCCAGATTTTAAGTCGCTTGATTGTTCTTCAGATGAAGAAACTCCATTTAAAGTTGATGTATGTAATAAACAAGGTAAAGTTCCCTAACGAGTAAAGCCTATTGTGGTAATTTATTTGCACATAGTTAGGCTCGGCATGCCCTGAAAATGCAGGCGGAAGGAAATATCAAGCCAGGCAATATGGTGGGTCATATGGAAATCCTTAAGGAATTTCAGACAGACCCTACCATAGGAATGCCTTCCGACTGTATGCCAGCTAAACTGGACTTCCACAAACCATTCTGTGTTTGGTTACCTGACCGGGATGTGTGGAGGGCAGGTGGACCATCATTTGAGCGAGGGTCCATGGTATGGTTTACAGATGGATCAAAAACGGAAGATGGGGCGGGGATAGGAATACACGGGAGTGGCACTACCCTCTCGAAGTCCTTGGGTACCAATGCCACCGTTTTTCAAGCAGAAGTACATGCTATAGAACTTTGCGCTAGGTTAGGCATAGCAAAAGGCCTAAACGATGCAAAGATTTATATTGTATCAGACAGCCAATCAGCCTTAAAAGCTCTTGGTCTTGTACCGTTGAGTCAAGGCTGGTATGGGATTGTCTGAAGGTTATTAAACATCTGGCAGGCCCAAATAAGGTAACACTTATGTGGGTGCCAGGTCATACTGGAATCGAAGGAAACGAGGCAGCTGATGGCCTCGCCTGTGAGGGTTCTGTCTCTCCATTTTTTGGACCAGAACCCTTCTGCGGTGTCACTAAGGGACACCTTAGAGCAGCGGTAAAACGCTGGGAGGATGTTCAAAAGTCCTCCTACTGGCGCAGAATTCCAGGTTTACGGCAGGCGAAGAAATTTATATCACCTTCGTCTGTCAGGGTTAAGGAGTGTCTTGAACTTAGAAAACCTGAGTTGAGGCTGCTTACTGGCTTCCTCACAGGTCATGTCCCCTTAAGGTATCACCTTAAGAAGATGGACCTAAGTACGACAGATGGATGCCGCTTCTGCGGTCTGGAAGCGGAATCAGCGGAACATGTTCTGTGCCATTGCCCAGCCATTTTCCAGCAAAGACTGCAACATCTAGGAGGGAGAACAATGAGCCCGGATAGTATGTATCTTGTACCGGCCAGTAGTATTGTTAGATTCATTAAGAGCCTGAATATTGACTGGACGGATAATTAAGTAGGGTCCAGCACAATAGATCTTTTAGGTCGCGGTGCGAGGTGGCTTATCGCCCACATGGCCCTCCAGTAAATAATAATAATAATAGGGCTCGGCATGCCAAACCGTCAAAATCAATTTTGACAAAATTTCGCATGTCGGTCGATATTATATGCATGATACAATGCCTCAACTCAGAATTTGGTCATGATAGCTTACATAAAAATTTTGGAAATAAAATGCACAAAACAAATTATAAATAAATTATATACATAAATATTTATACCGATTTTATATTCCAGGTGTCATGTTCAAGTTAAAAGTTAATTTAAACTAAGCTAATAACAATAATTCTCTGTCCGACAATGTAAAAAAAAAAAAAATAATAAAATCACGCGAGCTTGTGGAAAAAAAAATTGTGTAGAAAACGTAAAAGTGAGCCATCCTTATATAAGAATATCACCAAAAATTTTTAGATGTCAAGGAAGAAAATATAAGAATTCAAAAGGTGTCGTTCAATGGCTCGACGAATAAATAAAGCGTGCGCTGAAATTTGTATTTATTCTTCTACACAATGCAGTCTGAAGTCTTACTGACGATAATAAATTAAATTTTTACTCGAAATTTACTCTAATGGTCCCAAAAGAAAGGAAAAGGACATCAAGCGTCAACTCACGAAGGCAACATACATTCCTTTATTTTTTCGAGAAGGACAGTAGTTTCATTAAGGTATGCAAAACCGTTTTTTTAGCAACGCTTGACGTGAGCAGAAGTACATAAATTGGAACGAGTAGCCCCGTAGCTCTTGGAAAGCACATTAAATACAAAATTACCGAGGAAAACCTTAATTATGTAGGGGAACACATTAAAAATTTTCCTCTAATTGAATCCCATTATTGCCGCGCTTCCACCGAATGGAAAAATCTGGAGACTGGACTAAGCATTCAACAAATGTTTAGGCTACATTTAAGTACTACGAACGATACCGTAAAATTTAATATTAATTCAAAAATATTTAATCAGGAATTAACCAAAAAAGGATCAATGTGATCGATGTGTTGCTCATGGCTTTGCAACAGATGAAACAACGAAGCAGACTCAAGCATATCTCAGTCACAAACATAACTTGGAGCTTTCTAGGGCAGAGCGAGATTTGGATAGATCCAATAAAGATGAGTTTACAGCGGTGGTATGCTACGTCCTGCAAAATGTATTTGCGCTACCTCGTGCACCTGTTTCAGACTTTTTTTTATAGAAGGAAACTTTCAGTGTATAATTTAACTAGACACTGCACAAATAAATTAACCTATTGTGCAATATGGAACGAAGCATTGAGTGGACCATATATGTATGTATATATGTATATATATATATATATATATATATATATATATATATATATATATATATATATATATATATATATATATATATATATATATATATATATATATATATATATATATATATATATATAGCTAGGCTTTTCAGAAATTTATCTTGTGGTCTGATTCCTGCGTAGCAAAAATTTTCAGAGGCGGGGCATTCCCAGGTGCGAGAAATTGATGCTGTTCTTAGCACTATTGAAAAGCACCTGCGGAATCGGGATATTTATAGCCCAATATCATTAATTAAATTATTAATATCTATGAAGTGCGCTAAAGTTAATTTAAAAATTATTCAACCTAAACCAAAAGAATTTAAAAATTACAATGGGGTCTCAATTGGAATAAATTTTTCTCCGTTTGCTTCCGTATGTAATCTAATTTACCAGCAATCAAACTTGTCTGTTTTAAAATACAGCAAAGAGTATGGAAATGCTGAAATCCTTACCTGTGTATTAATTTAAAATACTCGAGAAAAAATTGTGAAAAAACGCTTTTAAGTTACCGACTGTAAATTGGAGCCAGTTTAATTACAAAATGCCAACGGAAAAGAAAAAAGACCTACGATCAATATTGATGTATACGCCAGAAATCGATAAACAATTTTATAATATTTAGTTGCATTAGTTGATGTTAAGTAACGTTCGTTACTTTATCATAATTAAGAGACTGAATTTGTGATGTTTTTGTTTGTGATAAACTGCGATAAATTATATTAGATTTTTATTTTATTTAATTTTTTTTTTCAATTAATAAATTTAATTAGACATTAGTACATGATACAAATTTTTTTATTTTATTTTCTGGTGCATAAAATGCATAAACAATTTTATTTGCCTTGCCTGACTCCTCCAATTATTTGAGAAAGCTACGGTACTACTAACTACTAATATTGATTATTAAGACATAATAAAACAGTGTAATTTAAGCAACGGTCATAAGAAATTTTATTCTTGTCAGTCGCAAATATTTCAGCTAGACAAAATCACATACCAATTTAATTAAAAATATTTTACGTTATTGGAATTCGCACGTTCCATAAAATTGTGTATCTCCCATATTTTCATACAATACCAAAATGTCTGCTAAGCATTCTATCGTGGGGTATCTCCACTGTTTGGTTTATCTCCAGGAAAAAAATTTCAAAAGTGGAAATACACTAAATTTTTTTTGAGGTGTACACCGATTTTCCCAATTTTCCCGAAAAATTGCTATTCTCATTCATTCCAAGTATAATTGACCTGTGTTTTAATAAATTTATGGTAACATGGGCACCTATTCTCGAACTCCACATCCATTTTCTACATGTGGACATCTGTCAAAGTTCACACGAAAACGTTCGAAAATTGTAATTCGTATATAAAACACATGCGGCATGAACATTTTCCTATATGGGGAATTTTTTCCACATGCTTATACCAATTCGGAAATATTCCCTTAGTACCGAAAAAATTTAATTTTTATGAATTTTGACAAATGTCCACATGTGGAAAATGGATGTGGAATTCGAGAAAAAGGCCCATGGTTTCAAATTCAAAACTGAATATCTCAAAGCCTAAAAGTTGGTGGTTACACCAAGATAGAACTACGGCGACGATATGTTGATGCTTAAATTGTCGCATTAACATATGATCCAGAAGTTAGCGAGAAACTAAGTAAAACTCCAGAAAATGATTCTAACTCACACTTATTACGATTACGAAATAAATTATCTAAACCAATTTTCAAAATTAAAATACAAAATTCCAACACAACAATGTAAAATGTCGTATTCGGAATAACATGCCAATGTGGTAATGTATGTGAAGTTGACCCTAAAATTAACCCCAAAAATTGCTATTGGAATACTTAATTTGTATTTTAATTATATTTAGTGTCAGCCCAAAAAATTATATGTATCATGACAATATTTGCAAAAGCCAGCTAAAAAAAGTACTATCATGACAGTTGAAACTGAACTGTCAGCGCAAAAGTAACATTGACCCAAACCAAAGAAATCAATTTAAAATATCGTCGTGTCCAAATAAGAGTATTACATCTGCAAACCATTCATTTTTTGAAGGGGCGCCTCAAGTTTTTAATGTTAAATTTGGCTTAATTTTTTTTAAATAAAATTCTTGCCACACTTTCTGGAATGAACTTTATTTAAAAAAACAACAATTACAACTTTAAAGTATCTTCAAAAAAATAGCGATTAGTAGATGTAATACTCTTATTTGGACACGACGATATGTATGTCCAAAAAAGGTAGAAGGATTAACTATTTAAATCGTATTAATGCATTTAAACCAGTGATGCCCAAACAACATGGCAGATATATTACTACTGAGTTGCAACAAGCGAAAAGAAAATCTGAAAAAGTTTTTTTTTTCTTTTTTCATTTTATTTGTATTTCCACAACTTTGGTAAAGGCTTGGAAATAGTGATTGGTATGTTTTGTGTTTGCCAATTAAAAAATGTCCGAATTGAAAAATTCTTGCTAACAATTCGAATAACGATTGAAACAACAAAAATATATGTTTTTTAAATTCATTTTATACACACAATGAAACGAAGTGAAAATGCCAATTATCTAACAGCGAGCCAAATGATCAAAATCTATTGAAATAGCGACAGTAGAAAGCCTCGATAAATTTTCAAGTTGTTCGTCACATAAATGATTTCGATATTGATTTTTACTTTCAAATGTGTAAATAGTTCAAAATAAAGAATACGATTTTTTAGCAGCATCAAACAAATGAAACTTTGACGGGCTAACGAGCTTCCAAAATTAAATTCTGGTTACCTTTGAATTTTTTAAGGTAACATCGGTGTGTAAATCGCATATAGTTCTAACTGAAAATTTGTTGGTTGATTTGCGATTGTGCAGTGAATAGGATTCCCAAATATTTCACTAAGAAGATAACAGATCTTCAAATTCTTGAAATCTTTCATTGAATTGGTTGATGAGAATTCTAATTTTGAAAATGTTTGGAAATTCTTTAAATAAAGTAAAACAAGATTTAAAATGAGTAGGTGTCATTATTTTGTTCTAAATCAGTTTTAAAAATTTTAAGGTTTAGTTTAAAACCATCAGAATTCCCTAGAGTTTAAAAAATCGAGAGGTTTCTGCCTTGGAGGTGTAAATTTCAACGATGTTGAAAATTCTGGACACTTTAATATACTAATAAATACTTTTTGTATTGTCGCTGTCATTTATTTATTCCTTTTAGTCCGTTAATTTTCCCCATCATGGCAAGCGCCCCATACAAAATTACAAAATTTTGGGATTGACTGCATTAAATATATCAGCACTTTTTCGTAAGTAGTAAGTTTTCGATAATAACCCGCACAAAATTTAGCAGTTGGCTTGTGTCAGATATGCATCTGTGGACTCATCAATTGCTCTAGAAAAATACCTACTTTTTGCTAATAATTGTTTAAATTTGGTAACTTTATGTAATCTTAAATCAGTAATTGTTCTACCTACTATATACTACGAGATAAATTTATGCAACTTACATATTCAAAACTTGTTTCACCAGTAGGACCAAAGCATTTTACATCACCTTCAAAATTTTTTTTAAGGAATTCTCCTCCAATTAATGTTTTTTTTTTTGATTTGGCAATAGGATCAATGCAGGGAGAAGAAAAATGACCTACTATTACCATTTAATTATGAATATCATGTAAAGAAGTGTCAGTAATGTTAATGTTGATATCTCCCAACAAAAAATAAGTTCCCTAATCTGTAAAAGTTCCTGAAAGAGCACTCATTTCATTGACAAATTCTTCAATTTTTAAACAGTGAAAACGATAATCACCAATAATATAATACTGCACTAGAACAACACTCTATTTTAAGTATATCAGCAAAACATAAGCAACAACACCTCTTGATCCATCAAAAATTTTAAATCCACCAATATTGAAACGTGAAATTTCATTACTATTAATCCAGACCTCCCTTAGCACTATAATATGTGGCTTTACCTTTTCAATCAGTTATTTCTGTGCAAAATACGTCAAAATTATCGTTGTTGTGTTGGTTGTTTAAGAGTGTCTACCCTGACAATTTAGCATAAATATTAAAATTACACTTATAAACTATCAAGGTCAGAATTGCTCCTAATAATTCGTCTAATCCATAAATATTTATATTTAAGCTCCCATTTACGTAGTTTTGCTTTTTTTAACAATTTCCTCGTGTCATACGTAACACTATCATCGTAGAATATCGTCTATGAAGAGTTGTAACCGATGTCTCACACCAACCTTTCTTTAACATTTGACGCCTTGTAAACGGTAGCCATTAGGACCTCTTTGACAGTTCTTCTCAAAAATATATTTATAATACACGATTTTGCTTTGTTTTGATTAATGTTTTTACGATAACTGATTTCTCTGTCAGTATTTTCAATTTTGACTCAATAACTTCATATTTATCGATAGCTGGAATTAAATGAATATTCAACTCGTTCAGCACACTCATTTGTACCAATTCATTAACTAGACAGCACCTTGAAGTTCCACTGAGGTTTTTTTTAAACACAGTTCTAAGCAATTAAAAACTTTTCTTTTTTTTTTTTATAATTTTGTTTGAAGTTCACCCCAAAATGATGATTAACACAAACTTTATTCTATCCACTAATATATGTAGGTAGTAGAATACCTATGAATTAAACCATAGGCTGTTTATCTCAATTTAAATATTCCGTGTTACGAGCTACCAACTGACTAAATTCTGTTTTATTTGCGACAACTGTGAACAAAATATTACCAATGATCCAGGTCTAAGGTTTTTATTTAATGTGTGCTTGTAGGCAATTCGCCGTTTCCGAAACCGTGACCTAAGGCTTTTGTATTGTAATGTTGAAGGTAGAATCGTATGTATCTTGTTTCTGTTGTAAAGCGCTGGTTTATATAGTTACATATTTATTCTCTGTGTCCAAAATGAAGTCGTAGGTTCAAATAATCGTGTGTGCGACTTTTCTCTGGTCCAATTGCTCTGGTTTTCGTTAAATAAAAATCATGGTTTGTTTGTTGTAATCACTGTTTTGTTCACTGTAAGTTCGAAGTATTTTATTTAGAATATTTATTCACAATGTTTCTCGAATATTTTATTACACGTTTATATACCAAAAAGTGTTATATAAAAGATCCTATTCTTATAGAGATTGTATTGCCACCTTCCCTTTCAGTAAATATTAATTGCGATGGTTCAGTTGATACCTGCCTGCTTTTACTATAATGATTTACAATGATAATTTGCTTTAATTTAAAAGGTTTGTACTTGATCATAACAAATAAAAATAATAATTAAATGTCAAATTGTAATACTTAATGAGACTAGGATGAACGAAATAGTTTCTTTCTTAATGTTTTAAAGGAATGGAATCCTTTGTCTGGTTTTAAATATGCTGTATCGATCAGCCGTGATTTCAGTTAAGTGCAAATGTTATTTAATTGTGGCCTGCATGATTTTTTGTGAATTATATTTTTATTTTACAATTCGCCTAAATAAGTGTTTCTGGAAAACAGATAAATTGATTGATTTCGAAGTCAACAAACTGGTTTGCGGAGGAAAGTTATGAGTTGTTTATTTGAAGGTTTATCCACTTCTTAAAGGTTTCTTTCTTTTTCTCGTACACAATTATAATATTTGATTCACAGTTATTAGGACTACGAAATCATAATTAAAATGTTTTACTTTTCCCACTACATCGAAGTTATATTGGGTGACAATTAATCGGTAAAAAAATTTTGTTCCGGTTTTTCACATTTAACAACGAAGGTTACCAGGACACTAAACATCGATTAAAAAATGTTATGTCCGTCCCCTCGTCCTTTCAGTCATACAGTCGTTATTATTTTTGGTTTGCCTCCCATTCTCACAAATATATGACAGTTCTGGTTGAAATTTTGTACAAATATAGATTTTACTAATAAGCAGTTTCTGCTAACTTCTGGGGCCGTTTGCGGAACCTGCCAAACAGATTTTCTCAAAAACGGGACCGACGATTGTTTTTTTGAAGAAGATGATAAATGTGACAATCCGTCATCTATTTGTTCACAAGATTTGAAGTTAATTGAAGACCTATGTTGGGTCATTTTAACAAAAACCAATAAAAAAATTTGTTGATCTGTTTTCCAAAGTAATGTCAAACTTTTTGAAGAAATGTTTTCTACGGTTCCTTCTAAAAACCTACAGTTGTTCCCTAGGTGTCTTTAGTTGTTCCCTAGGTTTTTTCTATGGTTCCTTTCAAATTCTTTCAGTTATTCCCTAGCTATCTTATGGTGCGTTTATGACATAGGAAGATAGGAAGTTAAGAAGATACGAAGATTGACACGACCAACCAAATTATTTGAAAAGTCACAAGCCCCGCCTATTAGTTCCATGCTCGAGTTGAAACATTTCTTACTTTGGGCAAAAGATGTCACAGAATTACCAACTAAAAGAAATCAAAATTCAAAATTATAAGCAATAATCTTGCCCATATTTGCTAATTTTTTACAGCTCTATGAAACAAAATCCGTTTTTTTCCTAATAGAAAATAAATTTCATTATTTTTCTTTATATGTAACAATTAATTAATTGTTCAATAATGAATTTAACCCTCGATAATTAATAATTAATACTAAAATAATTTTGTTTCGCTGGTCGCCTAAATATTTTTATTTTTGACAAAAATTGAAATAATAAAAATATCATGCATTATTGGAGCAAAGGCAAACATAAATTTCGCATGGAGGGATTTGGTCTTCGACTATATCAACGAAATAATTCCAACGCGGAATTAATTCGGTGCAGCCGAAATGCATTCGCGGATCATGTTTCTAAAATGGCGAGAAACTTCGATATAATAAAGCACCAGATATCTCATTATGGGATTTTTTAATTGGGCAACTTAATCGCTAGATCAGTCCAATTCATCATTTATCCAAACCAACTATTTTGGATAACCATTAAATTAGCTATCAGTGGTGATAAAATCACTGATCCTTTCAGAAACGCATTGTAATGGACTAAAGAATGATTGAAATGACGACAAAATCTTAGGAAGCCCTAACAGCAAGCCAACTATCATCAACTCTACTGTAATAATTGGCAGCTTCACCATTAGCGAATTTAATAAAGGAAACCAAAGAAGATCTAGGCATTAAAAACGTGTCAGTAATAAAAGATTTGGCAATTACTGCAGCAACTGATTTTTCACTAATAGAAGACAAAAGGTAATTGACAGAACCTTCTTGCCAAAATAATTAAATGGAGCAAAGTTGCTACACTTGCAGACTACTTGGAAATGACAGTAATATCATTAAATGGTTTTCAAATATATGGATGAAGAAAGGGTCATTAGCAGCCTAGCTTTGGCAAAAACATCTAGAATGATATGTACGAAGTACCTACACGCAGCACTTATAGAATACAAAACAAATACTTAATGAATTTTAATTTTATAATTTGCTCGAACAAAGCAGCTAAAGTCAATTCTTTATATAACTTAAGGTCAATGTTGCAATATTAAAGCTCTTTAGTATCCTCAAAATGACCTAATAATTATCACATTTTTCCCTCGACAGACTGATGAATATAAACAATTATTCATTTGAACGGTATATATTGTCTCCCAATTTCCTTCTCTTATATTGTCTAAAGACGTATTTGTGTTACATCTATCGAAGCTTTGAATTTTACGGGTGTTTATATAGAACTGAAATTGAATATTAAATATACTTATTTTGTCTTCGAACCTGATTCATTGTTCGTAAAGATTGGAAAAGCTTGGAAAATTTACTCTCCCTATAAAATACAACTTAAACATGTTGCTGGTGTGTATACATATAGTACGTGTTACGAAATAGAAAATAATGAAACAATGAAAGATTTGTATGAAATGTATTATAAGGATAAATATATGTCATCACGGTCAATGTTCTTGACTGAACTCATTTACAAAATTAAACAAAATGTAGAATGAAAGAAAATCCACAAAAGACGATGCTGTAATAAGGGAATACGAATAATACGAATAATACGAATTTGAACGTAAAAGTTTGCTTTAGTAGTGATATTTTGATTAAAGTGTTTTTGGCCAACAGCTCTTTTGAATGAACAACATTTGGGACAGATTGCATCATGTAGAGACATAATAATAATTTTTGGAAAAATATGTTATTTTATTGATCGCCTTAAAGTTATCCCAGACTTTCATCCCAGGAAAATTTAAAATTACCTCCTATCTCAGATCTTTTTTCTCTATTCTTATGGTATAAGCATTATGGTTGCCCTGGAAGTTTGTTATATGACAATATAGTAGAGAGTTCTAGTAGCTACCTCTGAGTCAATTCTGAATCTGGTATGCTTGTTCGAATTTTCACTAAATACATAAATGTGTTGCTTTCATAGTTAAAAATGAAATTGTGGCCCTGGAAGTTTTTTATATTGATTTATTAGAAGGTTCCATTGGTCCCAGGCTACCTCTTCACTAATTCTGAACCATATTGGCTTTGCCCTTGAAATCAGTACCACCATACTGAGCACAAGATTTTTTTTTGGAATTTTTAACTTTGGGAAGCCAACACATTTATTGATATCACGAAAATTCTAACAAGCAACTCGGTTTCAGAATTCGCCAATAGGTATCCAATGGGACCATCTGCTAAAACGATATAACAAAATTTTAGGGCCACCAGATCCCTGAGCGTAAGATTTTTATTCTTTTATTCGTTTTTGACTAGGGGAAGACAATACATCAAAAAGATGGAGCGAAAATTATAACAAGCAAATAGGGTTTCGAATTCGCCAAGAGCCATTTATTGCTCATAGTCTATTTGGATTAATTTATTGGGTCGCGAAAGTTTTAGAGTAAAATAAATATTTTTATTGTTCTTTCTAACCAGTTATCATTTATAATTGGTTCTCAATTTCTCTTCATGCATTTAATTAATTAAGTGGCAGTTTTGGGGTAAAATTAATATTTTCAGTTTTTTTTTAAATCTATTACCCATTTGGGTAATTTCATCGGGACCAGCTGATTTATTTACAGTGGCGTAACTAGATACCCGCAGCACCGGATGTCGCAAGGGGCCCACGATTTTTGGAGCCCACGAGATTTCATGATATCTTGAAGTGTAAATTTGCAGAATGGTACATTTCATGGAAATTTTTAAGAAAAGGCGGTTATATTATAGGTTCTGACCGATATTTAGATTTAGAAGAAAATTAGCTAAACTCGTTTAAAATAAAAGCTCAAAAAGCTCCAACATCAAACAACAACGATTTTTGTGTTTACTGGATTGATTTATTTGTATTATACGTTTTGCGTCGCTCCAAGTTTACCCCTTTTGCATTTATCAAAATTCAACTTTTACAAATCAATTTGAGACTTTATACAAACAATTTCAACTTTCTACAAATCAAGTTTTGATTCCTACCAGATAAAATTTCTTTTGCAAAAAGATAAATTTGATTTGAAAAGGGAACCGCGACCGAAAATAAATTCTTGTTTCCCTCACTTGAGCAAAACCATAGTAAGTCTCTATAATCAATTAGTGTTCGTTCGACTTATTCTTTCTGATTTGGCGATCTTTTAATTACCAGTAAATGGCAAATAAAAATGAAATTTACAGGTTTAGTTTGGAAAACTATTTCAAATATAAGTAAAATGCAAATTCCAACTTAATTTTGCAACCTAGTGATGGTGGTTTTTTTTTGGTTGTGTTTGGTGTCTCAGGTTTCATTTTTTCATACCTTTTTAAAATTTCTCGAGATTTTTGGAGTTTATCATGAAAATGAGATGCGCGATGTTTAAGACTTAATTGGTGATTCGGTGTTACGAACAATCAGGTTATTCAAGATTTTCGAGATTATTCGAGTATATTTGATTTTGTAGTAGGGTCTATTTGATAGATTGATGTAAATTAAGAATTTTAGAGCCTATTCGAAGAATACAATTGTTGAGCTTAGCTTTAACTTACTTAGTAGCATTAATCGCAGTTTTTAAAAATTGTAAGGTAATGTTCTGCGCTTTGAGTTGTAAGAACTTGAAGAGTTACATATGTATATAAATATAGATGGTGATATTTAAAAGATCTTGGTGAAATTGGTGAATTTAATGTTTGAGAACTTTCTAGAATATTCAAGACACTTTGAAAAACCAACATTTTTGCGATTATTTCGAAGCTGTTGATATTTTTTAAATTATATTGGAAATTTGTGATGCTTTAATCACGTACTGTTTCATCTAGTGTTTCATCTTTCAATATGTATACAAAATTAAATCTGAATAAACCAATTGGTTTTCTTACATATGTGACGCTCAAAAACGAACACTTTTTGGATGAAAGATATTTACATTGAGAACAAATATTCTGATTTTTTTTGCATAAAATAGGCTTTGTAATATCAAATTTCTGAATAAAATTATTTGAGTTGAAAAGCTTCGACAAGTGAAAGCTCTTAAAACTAAAAGTTCTTGACATTTCTTTTCAAGACAGAATTTCTGGTAAGGCACAAAAATCACCGAGATAGTATAGATAAATTATCAAGCCCAAAGCTCATTGAAAACAAATACTCCAAATTAATCCCAAAATACCACCTTCCTTTATAATATCAAATTTAAAAGTCAAATGGTTTGGTTTGAAAAGCTCTTAAAACTAAAAGCTATTAATGGTTTGTATTGACACAAATATTCTGAATCTTAACCAAAATTCCGTCATCCGTTATCAAGTGAAAGCTTTTAATCCTAAAGCTCTTGACATTTTTTTCAAATTATTAAAAAGATCAAAAATGTAGAGTTCAGATCCAAAAAGTATCAATTAATTATCAAGCTTAAAGCTCATTTGACACAAATATTCTAAATTTATCTCAAAATTTTGTCGCCTTTTTCAATACCGAATTTCGGAGTAAAGTAAGTAAGTTTCCTAGTAAAATGGTTTGGTTTGACTAAGAGCTTTTGATAATTTAAATTGAGAACAAATATACTAAATTTTCCCTAAATTCCGTTAACCTTTATAAAATCGAATTTCTGAGTAAAATGATTTGGTTTAGAAAGCTTTTATAATTGAAAGCTTTTAAAACCTAAAGCTCTTGACAATTTTTTGCAAAACTTAATTTTTTCTCATAAAACATTTGAACAAAAACCTGAAATTATCAAAAGTTGAAGAAGTTAATTATCAAGCTTATAGCTCATTGAATATAAACATTCAAAACTTATCCTAAAATACCACCTTCCTTCTACAAAATCAAATTGTAGAGTTAAATGGATTGGTTTGAAAACCTCTTAAAACTAAAAGCTTTTGATGATTGATGATTAACTTTGAGAACAAATATTAAAAGTAGAATTTTAACAAAAACTTAAAGTATGAAAAAGGCTCAACGTTAAAGTTAAGTTAAAACCCAAACTGGTTTAAATTAATTATCAAATTTTTTAACAAAACTTAGGATATTTCATTATTTTGGAACTTTCAAGAATATTCTTGCAACATTTTTGAGATTATTTCGAAATTCTTAATATTTTTTAAATTATAATCAAGATTTGTGATGCTTTCTCGATATATTTAGAAATCGTCAAAGCGTTGAATTGCAGTATGTTTTGTGTTATCTACTCTCAAAATCAGATACGTTTAATTATTGCGAGAATAGACAATTGGAAGAAACAAGTTTTTCACTAAAACCTTTTTTTGTTCATGGATAGAGGAAGCATTTTTAGGGCCCAAAAAAATGGTGCGTGGGGCCGGAAATTTGTAGTTACGCCACTGTTTATATGAATTTATATCCTTCAGAACCGACAAAACCGGGTCTAAAATATATATGCTTCTTTGTTGTAGATAAGTGGCCGATATTATTAATTCGTTGATTTGGAACAGAAAGTTGTAAGTCAATAAATGGTGTAGCAGTTGAAAAAATTGTCTTGGCTCATTTTAACGAGAGTAGTGACGAACTACGGAGCAAAATGTTCTTTTGGTAACAGTCAGTAGTACTCACAATTCACCTAATGCCGTCCTTTTGTTTGTGAATATTTCACTTAATTGCAAGAAAATTCAATTTGTATCGATCTTGTAAGTCAAATATAACTTGAACTTTGAACTAAAGATATACATTGAAATTTTTAATGGAATTTGTCTAGTGCCAGTCAGTAAGCTTTGTTCTAGTGCTGTATAATTTGAGGCGGTAACTGATGATGTACTTAGTAATATAAATGACACTGAGAGTTCATTGTGTACATCATAATGATGAGTGCTGGAATATAAACCTTCCTATTTTAGGGGTGTGCGATTAGAAACAGGTCGAGTCAGCTGGCATAGTAACTTGGAACCGGGCTGTTCAATATACAATGCAGACATAGAGCAGAGCGTATTTGCCTATTTGTCCATTTGGGGGGGGGGGGGGGAGGGCGAAGGATATTCGCCCGTGTACTTCAATTCATTTATTATTTGAAATAAAGTCTGCTGATAATTTTCACGCTGCAATGCAAAGTTTCTATTTTTCATTTTTATGTGATTATCCAAGGCGTCGCATCAACATCACAAACAGTATATCTGTACCAAAAAGGCAGAGTCGCTTAAGTGATTCGCAACGAAGTAGCTTCTTGTCTTCTTGAACATCTTTTGTTGGAATCTCCGGACACTGAAAATATAATATTTTACAGTGATTGTTGCAGCGGCCAAAACAAAAACTCGTTTGTTTCAATTATGTTCATGATATTTTTGCAAAATAAGACCAACGTTACCACGATCGACTAAACATTTTTGCTACCAGGTCATACTCACATGGAGTGTGATGTGGATCACTCTGCCATTGAATGAGAATGATATCAATTTGTCCGTACTGTCGGTACAACTCGCCAGTTTAAAGTTTTTGAAATTACATAAACAAATTTTTTGATTTTTCGAAAATTGTCAAAACCAAATGCATGTGGCGGAATATGAATGAGGAAGGAAATAAATTTAAGTAGTCCGAGGTGAAATGGCGTCGGTACACAAGAAATTTTGGGATAATTGAATATAAAAATTGATTAACAGAAGACGAACCATTTAAGTCATTGAATATACGTCGACGTGGTATCGGATTACTACGTATATCCGATCTTCAGCTTAGCTATGATGGCCCACACATCATAAGTAAAGAAAAGAAAAAAGATCTGATTGACCAATCACGTCTTATAAATGATCTTTATCATCCTTTCTATTTAAATCTCAACGATGGAAATATTCCAGATGTCGATCCTGATTTAGCTGATAGCGATGATTCAACATTTGAGGAAGCTTAAAATTAATTAAAATTTTGATAGGAAATTAAAATTTTTGAATAAAAACTCTTAACATCAATAAAAAATGAATTAAATTTTGAAAAAAAACTAAGTGGTTTTAAGTTCTTGTTTTTCACTATAAAAACAATGGAAAAATAGCTTAAGTCACATAAGGCATTTATTCGCTGAAAACAAAAATTGAAAAGTTCGCCTAAGTGACAAAAAACCGTTTTTACTAAAAACTAAATTTTTTTTCATAATTTTAATATGCCCTATTCAAACAGTTAGCTAAAACCGACCTAAAAACGTTGGCAATTTAATCAAATATCTTATCTGTTTTTTCCCGTAACCGAAGAAAACTTCATATCGCATTTCTGAACATAGAGCAAAATGTACTTAGGCGACTCTTCTTTTTTGGTACATATATAACTAGAGAATCGCAGCATAATTGTAAATATTAAATTTTCACGTTAACGAATTCTAGCACCAAAAAAAAAGAACAGCTAAAAATTGATTTTGAAAACTTTTGAGTTAAACTTTGAAATTACGTTAAATTTTAATAAAGTTTTGTAAATTATATCAAAATGATTTAATATTTTAAATATAGCATCTAAGTTTGTTTATCTTTACGTATTTATCTTTAGCATATTATGAACGAAAATTTATAAAACCAAAAATTAAATTATACCATATATTTGATGTGAGCTTTTACAACATTTTTCCGGTTTTGAGTATACATTGCTGGAAAGAAAAACTTGGTCAAACATATTTTATTACAAATTGGAGTCTTTGTTTGCTAAAATTACAGAACTTTTAAAAGAAATTGGCTTATTTTGAAAGATTAGGTTTTATCGGTACTTGACCAAAAAATTATTTTTTTTACGAAGGAAATAGTTCCATCTGAGTGGAAAAGTGGAGTTTAAAAATAAATATGAAAGCATCGTCGGAAAGCTCTAACACAAATGGCTCAAACTCGTTATGTAGGACTTGCAGATAAACAGCTGCTGTGTGCTTATCCAGAAAAAAACTCCCCAGAGCGCACAACTCTTCCAGTTTACGGTAAAAGTCTTTCTGAGGCAAACTAAGCTGGATGATATTCGTTTGCCCGTTGCTTGTCCAAAATCCCATCTTACGTTTTATGACGGTGTTTAATCAATATTTTTGCACGGCACTTAATCCACTATTTCCACCCCCCTTAAGTTCCAAATGGGGTACCTTGAATATTTTGGCATTTTTTCGATTTTTCACCCTAAATTGCAATTATTTTTTTTTTTAAATTGGATCATAAGTGTATTTAAAATAAAACAATAAGCCAATTGCTTTCAAAAGTTTTGTAATTTTAGCAAAAAAAGATTCCAATTTGTAATAAAATAGGTTTGACCAATTTTTTGTCCCAGCACTGTACATACCACATATGAAGTTTAACAGACAGTCTTTTAAAAAAGTTTTTCATCTCATCTTATTTTATAACTCCTCTGCATAATAATTTTACATCGTTTAGAGGAAAAACTCAATTTTCTTGTAAACAACATATTTGTGCTTTCCTAAATAAAATAAACAACTCGGCGAACGCAACGAGTGTACACGGGGTATAGGAAAAACCATAAAATTGTATTTCCAAACATAAATAATGAAACCGAGCTTTTCTCCCCCATTTTTTTGCTTCTTTATACGTTTATATTTTATTTATTTATTTATTTTAATTGGAAATGATTGATTTCAATATTTAGAAAACATAAAATTTCCATGAATTTTCCTGGTTCTTTATATACAAAAAAAAATGAAATATATTTATTTTACTCTGTACATAGAGATGGCTGTACCAGTTTTATAAATTTTGACACACAAAAAAACAGCACAAAAAGGAAATCATGAATATAGATATTTGGTGTGGGTAGGTGCATGTGAAAGAGCGAAACGGGAAAATTTGTGATAATAATAATTTTCCATATAATTCAGAATCATTTTAATTCTAGCATGTACCAAAGAAAATTTTCCATTCTACCTTATTTAACATACATCCACACACACAAAAGTGTACCATAGAGGAAACATAAGATATCTGAATAAAATTAATCGTTTTGGTTGGGAAAATTTTATAAAAAGACGAATTTTTTTTGTTTTTTTTTTGTGTGCACTGTGCTGAGGAAAAGAGGTAAAAATATTATATGAATAAAAGTTCTGATTGAAATGTCAATATTCACACAATTTTTTTTTTATACGTATGCCATATTTTTGTTGTATTGACTGGAATTTTTTTTTTTTTTTTTTTTGATTGAATTTTCCGATTAACTGAAAAGTGATTTTTTTTTATGTTGCTACACTGTTGGTGCTGGGGGTAGTGGTGTATTTTCACTCTAAATATTTATAAATATATAGGGGTAACAAAAATAAGTGGTAAAAATACGCTTGAAATTGATTAAATCATCGAGTTTTTTATTTTATGATGAAAAAAATTGTTTAAGAAAAACTCAATGGGGTTGAACCGCGCGCTAGTCATCTGTTTATACGATAAGATAACTTATATACGGGAAAGCTTTTTATTTTCCCCGTGGAAAATTTTGTCACCATGATCTTTACAATATTGGCTTGATAATTTTATATACTTTATGATTATGTGCATAGTTGAACGTTTAAATTGAAATAATAAAATGTTAAAATTTAAATTTGAAGATATTTATGATTATAATTTATTTTTATTATACGTGAATAGGCTTAGGGTACCAGAAATATAAAGCACTGTATTTAACATGTAATTTTCAATGGATTATAATCAACTGTTACCTGCATATTTCCAAAATCACCCCAAAAATGCGGCCTGATAATTGGAAAGTAATTGCACAAAAAACTGCAAATGATTAAAAACATTCTAATTTAAATATAAAAGTTCACCTAGCCTGTACCACTGACGTACATTACCAGAAATGTTACATCACAAAATGTAGTACAAATACTTTAATAATTATTTAGGTTTATAAGCCACATTCTTGAAACCACAAAATCAGAAAACTACTGCGAAATGAAAAAACTAAAGCTTAGAACACCGAGATATCAAACACTTCTAAAGCAAATGGGATTCTAAATACACTTCAGCCGAGGAATCCGGAGACAAAGGTTACACAGCTTATCCGGCTGAGCTAAAAAACATTATTATTATAAACTGAGAAAACAGATTTGTACATAATTACACCAAGATTAGATAACCTCAAAATGACGGTCATGCTAGGCGAAAAGTCTCACCTACCACAGGATGACGTTAAAAACTACCTGGTAAGGTAAAGAGTGGTTAACCTATTTTCATTACCAATCAGACAACAAACCAAAAAGTTCAACTCTCCTGTTTTATTGTCAGTTTCCAACTTGTAAACAGCTTCGCCACCAGAGTAGCGATCTGCTAAATCGATCTTTTTTGTTCTTTTTCGTTTAACGATTTATCCCATCACGAGAGGCTGCTGCCGTTATCGAATTACGTGGTAGTACATGAAAAAGCAGAAAGGTTCCCAATTTAGGAACTGCTAAAGTCTTTGACATTCAGCGTTTTGCAGACAAACGTTTTGACAAACTGCCTACCATACGGCCTCATTCTAAAAGAATGCCTGATGAATGAAAACAACCGTCGAGTACATATTGCAAACTACACCGAGTTTATAAAACGACATTTTGGGTAAGTTCATAAAACATGGCATAACAAAATTATGGTCGACCAATTTTATTTAAATCTAATTTCGTAACTAATAAAACTAGTTGAGCTGTGGTTGTCACACTAGGCATCGGAATAACTAAAGAGCCAAGTATGACTGGTCCAGGCATATATGCGAAAGCCATAATTGTCAGTTGAATAAAATTTGTTGATTTCTCAAATGAATTATTTGTGGTAGATTTCCTCACATTAACAAAGATTGTGTTCCAATTTCAAGTTAAAGTAAAGCAAATTCTAGATAGGAATATGCCGAAAAGTCTAAAAATACCAAAGTATTGAAATCCTGTGAAAAATGGCGCAAAATTTGGTTGGTACAAAACCATTTTTCTCGACGTTTTGGAAGCCCCTGAGTCTGAAAAAGCAAAAAAAAAAAAAATCTCCGTCCGTCTCTCTGGACGTTTGAATGTCTGGATGCCTGTACCCATGCTATCACGAGAACGGCTTGTACGATTTTTTTTTTTTTCGCCAATCCGCTTCTATGGTCAAGGCGGATATTTGAAAAGCTTTAGCAAACTGTACGTCAACAGGGTGAGGTACATCCCATACGAATTGAACCAAAACACCTGGTTATATATGGTAAAAATATTTACGAATTTTTTATATATTATATGCTGGTTTGATTATTGCTGGAAACCTTACTACAAGTGTCCATTAAACTGAGGATTTGTGATTTTTATTTTTATAAAAAATTTATTGGGATTCTATATCTTATTCGATTTTGATGAAATCCACCATTTTCAATGGAAACGTAATTCTCAAATGATTTTTAGACGAAGTTCTGGAATATGGCCTTTTAAGCTGGAACTTGGCTATTCCTAAATTGATTATTATGAAATTTGACATGCGCGTTGGAAATTGGATTCTAAAATGATTTTTGTATAAAGTTCTGGAATATGGCCAATGAAGACGGAACTTACCTATTCCTTTTCGATGTGCGATGGAAATGAGATTCTAAAATGATTTTTGCATAAATTTCTAAAATATGTCCAAGTAGGATTGAACTTGCCATCAATCTCAACCGATTATGATGATTTGTATGTGCAGTTATGGAAAATGGCCAATTAGGATGGAACTTGGCTATTTCTTAACCGATTATGATGAAATTTGATGTGGGTGATGGAGAAATGGGGTTCTAAAACAAGTTTTAGATAAAATTATTGCCATATTCCATAGCTTCATCTAAAAACCGTTTTAGAATTCCATTTTCAACGCACATATCAAATTTCATTTATTTTGGCCATATTCCAGAATTTTATTCAGAAATTATTTAAGAATCCCATTTAAATCATTATGTTAAATTTCACTGAAACCAGATAAGCAATATTCAAGCTCCATCCTAATTAAATGAATGAAATATCTTTCCCTGTCCGCTCTAATAAAGTGTCAACTTATCTACTATTATTATTATTTACTGGAGGGCCATGTGGGCGATAAGCCACCTCGCACCGCGACCTAAAAGATCTATTGTGCTGGACCCTACTTAATTATCCGTCCAGTCAATATTCAGGCTCTTAATGAATCTGACAATACTACTGGCCGGTACAAGATACATACTATCCGGGCTCATTGTTCTCCCTCCTAGATGTTGCAGTCTTTGCTGGAAAATGGCTGGGCAATGGCACAGAACATGTTCCGCTGATTCCGCTTCCAGACCGCAGAAGCGGCATCCATCTGTCGTACTTAGGCCCATCTTCTTAAGGTGATACCTGGGGACATGACCTGTGAGGAAGCCAGTAAGCAGCCTCAACTCAGGTTTCCTAAGTTCAAGACACTCCTTAACCCTGACAGACGAAGGTGATATGCATTTCTTCGCCTGCCGTAAACCTGGAATTCTGCGCCAGTAGGAGGACTTTTGAACATCCTCCCAGCGTTTTACCGCTGCTCTAAGGTGTCCCTTAGTGACACCACAGAAAGGTTCTGGTCCAAAAAATGGAGAGGCAGGACCCTCACGGGCGAGGCCATAAGCTGCCTCGTTTCCTTCGATTCCAGTATGACCTGGTACCCACATAAGTGTTACCTTATTTGAGCCTGCCAGATGTTTAATAACCTTCAGACAATCCCAGACCAGCCTTGACTCAACGGTACAAGACCTAAGAGCTTTTAAGGCTGATTGGCTGTCTGATACAATATAAATCTTTGCATCGTTTAGGCCTTTTCTATGCCTATTCTAGCGCAAAGTTCTATAGCATGTACTTCTGCTTGAAAAACGGTAGCATTGGTACCCAAGGACTTCGAGAGGGTAGTGCCACTCCCGTGTATTCCTATCCCCGCCCCATCTTCCGTTTTTGATCCATCTGTAAACCATACCATGGACCCTAGCTCAAATGATGGTCCACCTGCCCTCCACACATCCCGGTCAGGTAACCTAACACAGAATGGTTTGTGGAAGTCCAGTTTAGCTGGCATATAGTCGGAAGGCATTCCTATTGTAGGGTCTGTCTGAAATTCCTTAAGGATTTCCATATGACCCACCATATTGCCTGGTTTGATATTTCCTTCCGCCTGCATTTTCAGGGCCATACTTGCAGCGTCCTTTTTAATATGCAGGTGTAACGGTGTCAGTCCTAGAAGTGTCTCCACCCCCGCGGTTGGACATGATTTCATTGAGCCCGTAACACCGATGCAGGCTACACGCTGAACCTTATTTAATAAGGTTTGCGTTGTCTTCTGCTCAGTTTTAGGCCACCATACAACCGATGCGTAGGTGACCATAGGCCTAATGATTGTAAGAAATGACCAGTAGATCATTTTTGGTTGTAGTCCCCAAGTACGCCCATAGAGTCTTTGACAGGCCCAGAGAGCCTTGATGGCTCTATTTTGAACTTTCAACAAATGTTGGTTCCAGTTCAGTCTTTGATCTAGGATAACCCCTAGATATTTAACCTCGCTGGAAAAAGGAACAGTAGTACTGTTTAACGAGGGAGCTGTAAGCGTTAGCTTTGTCCTCCTCGTAAAAGGAACAATGACAGTTTTGCTTGGATTGACACTGAGCCCTTCCTGGTAACACCACTGCCATATTATATTGATTGCATTTTGCATGCGATCAGAAATGACCTCATCAAACTTGCCTCTGATTATGATAGCCACATCATCCGCATAGCCCTGGACATCAAACCCATGGCTACTCAGAAGGACCAGTAGTCTGTCAATAACCAATGACCACAAAAGAGGAGATAATACGCCTCCTTGAGGACAGCCCTTTACCGCCTTGATGGTTACTGATTCGCCACCTAGTCTGGCAGTAATCTCACGATGTTCCAGCATGGAACGGATCCACCTAAGGAAAGTGGAACCCTTTTTCCCATTGCTGCCCTCTCTATAGATCCATAGGAGGTATTATCAAACGCCCCTCAATGTCCACAAAGGCACAAAGGGCAATTTCTTTATATGTCACTGCTTTTTCAATCCTCGTGACTAGCCCGCTAAGGGCCATAACCGTGGATTTACCAGTTTGATACGCAAACTGGTCCCGATGCAGCGGATTATTTCCAAGGACCTCACTTCTTATTTGATAGTCCAGTATTTTTTCCATCGTCTTCAAAAGAAACGATGTGAGGCTAATTGGCCGATATGCCCTGGCCTGGGTGTCTTGACGACCCCCGCCCTTTGGTATAAAGACCACATTTACTTTCCTCCACAGTTTCGGAATATAGTTAAAAGCATAACTTGCCCGAAACATCTGGATCAAGCTGGGGAGTATTTCCTCAATACCTTTTTGAAGTAAAGCTGGAAAGATACCTTCCCCTCCAGCGGATTTGAAAGGTTTGAAAGACCCAATAGCCCATCGAACCTTGCTGGGTGTGAAAATTTTCCCAGAGAGACTCCAGATCCTACTGTGAGGCGAATAGGCCACCTCACTCGAAGGATCATATGAGTCCTCTTGGGCTTCCACCACTACTGAATCCGGAAAGTGGGTCTCTAACAGTACCTCTAAGGTTTCCTTCCGGTTTTCAGTGAACCCCCCATCTTGCTTCTGGAGAAGTCCTAAACCATTTGAATGATCCCTGGAAAGGACTTTTTGGAGACGAGCTGCAGAGGGCAATTCATTGATTCCCTCACAGAAATTCCTCCAGGTAGTTCTTTTGGATTTCCTTAGTTCGAGATTATATTCCGTCAAGGCCATCTTATACTCGCCCCATTCACCGGTGTGTTTAGCCTTGTTAAATAATCTTCTCGATTTTTTCCTCAGTTTACCCAGCGTCCCGTTCCACCAAGGGACCATCTTTGTGGACTCTCTTCGCTTAACTGGGCAGCTGTTCTCGTAAGCCAAGTGTATAGAATTATGCAGCTGGTTTGAACAGATCTCCAAACCCTCTGGAGACTCTATGTTCCCCACAACCGAGGGCATTTCTGATTCGAGTGAGACTCTATAAGAGTCCCAGTCGGTCAGTTTTGGAATTCTGATTTCCTGCCCTGCATGGTCTCAGCCGCCAAATCGAATCTGATGTGCAAGTGATCCGATAATGAGGCCTCTTCAGACACATGCCAGTTTTTGACCAAGTCGCTAAAATGCGGACTAGCAAGTGTCAGATCTAGGACCTCTTGCCTAATCGCATTTATAAAAGTAGGTTTCCTTCCCCTATTGACAATGTCTACATTATTTGAGATCAGAAATTCTAAAAGGTACTCACCCCTGTTATTGATGTCCGTGCTACCCCACACCGTGTGGTGCGCGTTTGCATCGCATCCTATCAGGTAGGCCAGCCCATTGCGTTTGCAATGAGCTATGAGCCGCCTAACTTCAAGTGGAGGTGTAAACTCTGAGTCTCCAGGAAAGTAGGCGGAGGCCATTATAGCCTCCTGTTTGCCTCTTTCCCCCAGAACCTCCACCATTACTGCAACCAAGACCCTGGAGATGAACTCTGAAATGGGAATAAAATTAATTTGCGAACTGGCCAACACAGCCGCTCTTGGACTCTGAGTTCCGTTATGATAAACTAACTTACCCACTTGATTTGGTATACCCAATCACCCATGGCTCCTGGATTAGAGCCATGCCAATGTTTTGGCAGATAAACCTGCGACAAAGGACGTCCGAAGACGCCTTTGCATGATGCAGGTTTATCTGCAGGCAGGCGATGTGTGCCTTCACTTTACCGAAGGCCCCTTCTGAAGGCCCTGCTCAGCCTCCTTTTCAGCACCGCCACCACCCGCATGCTTTCTTTGTCCGGCCGATGGCTGACCAGTGTCCTCCATCGCCGTTCTGCTGGCCCCCGCTGCCTGACAGCCTCCAGGCCTAACCAGTGGCTTGCACGGGGGGAGTCCTTGTGAGGCCTTAACCCGCGGAACCGCCGACGCATTCCTCTCCCTTTCCCGCCTTCTCCTCACCTGTCTCCTGGAGAGGGCGGTCACCCCGGTGGTCTTAGCTACAGGTGCCGCTTCCGTAGCTTCTACAGGCTTCACCACTTGGGTCCCGCCGACAAAGGCCGGCTTAGCTCCACTCTGACCACACTTGGGATGCAATTGTACAGTCCCAAACTTATAGTTGACCTTAAAGCCAACCCGCTTGAGCTTCTCAACTGAAGAGTGGTCCATAGAGAACGTAAAAAAGGCCGAAGAGCCTTTCGCCTCTCTCCTTATCACTCTCCAGTTGATCGCCTGCATGCCCTCATTTTGGCTTTTTATAAACCCAAAAAGCTTCTCTGTGGGCAATTCATCACTATTTGGGAAGGTGCCGAACACAATCCTGGCTCGAGGCAGGTTTTCCGCCTCGGCCACGATCAGCTGCGCACCCTCCCATGGCTTGATACTACCTATGGCCTCCCTGAGCCACTGAACAGTGGCCCGGTCAGCACAGGTTAGTACCAGCCAACCAGGCCGAAGCTGACTGCCGAGGAACTTAGGTTTAAGCTCCTTGGCCTCCTGCTCTAGCACCTTATCTAGGATGCCCTCCTGGACAGCCTTTAGCTGCTCTCCAGTGAGGACAACCTCTGGAAAACCAGTGGGCAAGATCCCAACTATCTCCGACTCCGCAGCCTGCCTGGAGGTAAGTCCACACCGGACCGCAGAACCCGAGACCGTCGGGACAGATTCCTCTCCCCTGGCCTTCTTTTGTGCCGGTGGAGTACCCTCATCCGGGCGGATCCTCTTTGACGGTGGGGCCTCTGCGGGAGCACAAGACTCCCTTTGTGGCCGCATCGCCAGAAGCCTTGTCTCGCTTCCTGGCGGTTTGCCCTCAGCAAGAAGCCTCCTGTACCGCTTCTTCGCGGCCCCACACATTTTCACGCGAGGAGCCGCGGAAGGTTTGTCAGTGCTGCTGACAGTTCCTTTCGGGTCCTCCCCGACGACTTTGCTCCCCCCTGCTTTCACAGAGGCGATACCCCCACTTACGGGGTTCGAGTTCTCATCTCCTGAGGTGTCCATGTCGGAGTTGAGAACTAATTTCTCAAACCCCGAACGGAGCTCCCCATCCGATAAACCACTCATCGAGAGTCCTACAGCGGAAAGAGGACCGAGGCCCTCGAACACCACCGCGGAACTATCGCTGGTATATGACGCTTTAGGAGCGTCATCATCCTTATTATTTTTGAACTGTTTAGACATTTTATTCCCACGAGTTGCTGGGAAAAGAGAGTCGCCTGTGGGACACCCAGCTTTACCCCAGGAAGGCTAAATAAAACTGGAGGGCGCCTGGTATCCAGAGTCCGCATACTTTGGACTGATTAACCTATCAGCCATTCATCCATCGGCATATGCTGTTCCACCTTAGATTAGGGTTTTTTTATCAAGGGTTTCTCCTTTAGCGCCGTACTTTAGCCTGTGCCAAATGGTCAGAAGTACCAAAGGGCCTCAGTTACCAGTGATTGCCACGAGGAGGCAGTACGTACACTTGCGAATTGTGACCAGGTTATCCCTTCCACAATTGTACCCATCACGCCAGCTGCCTAAAACATGACCAGAACAGCTCGCGTAATGTGCACCCTACCGAAAGGTTACGGAGCTGGTAGATTACTCTACTCAACTTTGATCCCCCCCCCTCCAGTAGACGCCAAATCACCGTCAACTTATCTAAGGGAGGTTTTCATTTAAAAAAAAAAAAAAAAAAAAAAAAAACTTCAGACTAAGGGAGGACAACTTATCTAAGGGAGGTTTTCATTTAAAAACTTTAGATACATGGGACTTAAAAGTTTGTCGGTTGAAGTGAAACTTTACAGAAATATGTAAATATCTCACACATTCATCTCCTTTAAGAAGGAGATGATAATCAGGTCCAAAGTTACTACAGAGGAATTTCTAAAACTTCAAAAATTGTGTTGATTTCTGATGACGGTGTGGTGGTATGATGTTATGATGTTATAATGGTATGATGGTTTGTGTATAAGAATTGTGTGATGGTGTGGGTAATGGCGATGGTGGTATGATGATGGTAATGTTATGATGGTACTCGTATGATGGTGATGTTATGATGGTATGAGTTGAGCAGAGGTTTGAGATTTGGTTTGAGCTAAGTTGAGTTGAAGTTGTGTTGAAGTTGAGTTAGGATTTAGTTAGCCCGTATTAGGGTTAATTGTGTTGTTCGATTGGGAAATTATTTAAGAGTTAATTTTGTATTAGATTAAGGGTTGATTTGAAAGTTTATTTGGGGTTGATTTGGTGATTGGTTTGAAGGTTTGGTTGGCGGTTAATTTGGTGACTGCATTTAAAATTACGTTGCGATTGAGATGGAGGTAGATTTGTATATTGAGTTGGAGGTTGAGCTAAAGATTGACTTAAGAGATTCATTTCGTGATTGATTTGGGAGTTGAATTAATCAAGACCGAAGTTCTGACCACCTGATTTCAGTCCTTTATATTTTATATTTCAATTTATGAAATTAAATCGCTTCACTGATTTGCGTTAGTCTTGTTAGTACTAATCACAGACAGGAGGGTGACATAGCCTTTGCTTTTATTAAACCCGAAATTGCATGTCTCACTAAGACAAGACAAAAATATGTATCGTTAAGATTTTCCCAGTGTAAGCTCGGGGACACTGTCGCGTTAAGGTCGTCGGCACATTTAGAAAAATGTTTCAGTCACTTCCGTGAGTTGAAGACTTTGAGTTTATCTCCAAACTGAAAGCAAATAATCCTTGGAATTGTGAAACCGCGAATGCTAATGGCAACAGCTTATTCAAATTCTGTGGTGAAAGGAACCTTCAGATTTGTACGTCTAACGGATTCTGCTGAAACAGTGCATCTAACAGATTCTGCCTCTTAAACAGATATACTGTACATAGTAGACTAAAAGATTCGACCGCTACTTCGGCTTCTCGCGACATTCTGCTATCGCCCAAAACCTATAAACACTCCGATACTATAAGTACTATACTGTATGTCTCCGATACTTATCAAATTTTCCTAGTTTGTAGCTTTTTGTAAACCTTTTGTCCACCTCATAACGTGAGATTTTCTTACTTTACCGCAAGTGGTTTTTTCGATCTTTCAACAATGAATCTTCTACATCACCGCCTTTTATAGATTTTCGTACGTCACTTTTTCTTATGTAGCTGCAATCTGGAGATGAACCAATCAACTTATTATCATGCTACCTTATCATTTTAATAAACATTAAATTCGTAGCTTATACTGAGCCTCACTCTTCCACCTATTATTTATAATTTGGTGAGCATTTGTGTGATAATCACGTAAAGGTAAGTTAATTTGTTTTGTGTTTGTTTTATTATGTTGAGCGTATGACGTGACGAGTTATGTGTTACTATCGCCTTGTTTGTTAAATTTTTCAATTTACTTTCGGTGTCATAACATTTTTGCCGTTGCGCGCACCCCTTTTTGTTCTGACCATGATCGGAACAGCACATAGTCGGTTCCAACATTTAAGAACAGTCTATTCAGCTTTTTGATGAGGTTAAGTCTACCTATAGTTCGAAATTATTGCTTTAATAGAAAGAAAGTTAAAGATGGGATAGCATGAAGGAACTTTTATGTGTATGTGGAATCGTAATTTTGCCAAGTGGAGGAGGTTTTAGCAAAATATGAGGGTGCTTTATGTTGCAAGTACAATCTGAATAGGTTAGCCAGCTGCAACTAGATGCTAAGCATTACCTTTTGCTTTTCTTTAAATCATCACCGTTGTGGGTTCAATTTTTTAGGTACATAGCTGTCGTGAACTTTCAAGTTCTTTTGTAGTTATAAATATGTAATAAATTTTGTTTCGCCCCTTAGCTTTATTTTGCACAAATTTATTCACGTTTACTGTAGAATCCTAGTTATCTTCGTATAACATGACAAGTTATTTATGAAATAGTTGTAATTGTTGCTAGAATTTTTATTTTGAGGTACACACACATTACATTATATCACATTTCATGACATTATTTTTTTAAATGTTGGGTGATGATGTAAACTAGTCTTCAGAATTTTGATAAATGTGCTTCCTAAGTCGTTTGCTGCTCTTCCCGTTTGACCCTCATTTCATATGCTATAATAAAAAAATTTGTCTGCAGCTAATTGGTCAGTTAACTTATAAATGTTAAATTTACTTAAGTAGTAAAAGCAGCTGGTTTCGGCTTTCGTACAATTCACTACATTTTCTAGATCAAAACAAAACACTGGTATTGTCGCTTGCATATCGCTCTCTTGCTTTTGTCTACCAAATTCTTTTCTTGATCATGGAACCGAACCTTCAATTGCATTAATTTTTGATTTTTTTAGCTAGAACAATTGTGTTTCTTGCAGAAATATACTTTTTTCCAGCCTGGTGTAGCATCTTTCCTTTATTACGTTTCCATTATTACATATCTGTAGTAACTGTTTTGCATACAGAACTTTAAGCTAGGATTTAAATTTTTTATTGTTAGGAACGTAGTGTTAAGTAAAAATATTTTCTTTCTTGTTTGAATGTGAGGATTAAAAGAAAATTTAACTAAAACTATTATACTATGTGCTAGTTATAAATAAAAACTGTATGGTTTCTAAAAGTACAGTGCGATGTTTTATTTTTATTTTATTTTATTTTTGTCAGTTGGGTAGCAAACAGGACAAACCCAATTATATGCTGCCTTACATATTATATGCAATATAAATACAAAATCATTCGAATTGATGAAAACTAATGATAATAATAATTACATAAGTAGTCATATATAACTTAATTAACATGCGAAACGAAATGACATTATACAATACCATGGGACTTGTTACCAAAAATCTAATAAATAATTCAGAACTGTATTATCAAAATTTATGTTATGCTGTTATAGAGAAGCTGCGTACGGCAATATTCCAATTTATCCTAAACTGTGACAAAGACGTGCCAAAAAGATCCAAATCACATCTGAAGTACAAAATGTGATTTGCTTCCAAACAGTATACTAGTGAAGACAGACCAAGATTTGATCCGGCTGACGACGTTTGAAACACTTTTTGATGTTACATAAGTCGGTGCATAATAATTAATTTTAGATCATAACATAAATATTCGTCAATAGAACCTGCCTGTTTTGAAATGATATTAGGTTAAACTTTCCACATCGTATTTCATAACACATATATTTCGATGAAGGCACATCCTAAAACATAGAAATTTCGTAAATCTTCTCTGAATACTTTCAATTCGGTTGCTTAATCATTGTAGTAAGGATTCAAAACTTGTGATAAATATCCAAGATTTGTTCTAATAATACTAGTGAATAGCCACACAAGGCTTCATGGATCCTTGAAATCACTACCTCGCCTAAAAATAAAGCCTAATAATTTGCGGAATTTACCGCAATTTGGCGTCAAATAAAATACCTAAATCTTTTACCGTATCAACTCTAGACAAAATCGTACTAGCAATGTTAAACGAATAGTAAATTGTGTTAATTTTCTTAGTATAAGACATAAAAACACATTTGTTTAAGTTAAGCGGCAGTTGGTTAGCGATACACCAGTCATAGGCTGTATTAATAACTTTGAAGACCTTTAAATTGCGGTACTCCAGGCGGATCTACAAAGGAACCTGAAAGTTTACCATTTAATCGAACAGCAAGATTTCTATTATTTAAATTCGAATGAAACATTTTGAGTAAAATTGGTGGTATATTAAAGGCCTCCAACTTATGTAATAAGACAGAATGGTACACCTTATCGAATGCGTTTGAAAAATATGTGTTTATAAATTACATTTGGCTGTTACCATCTTCTGTCTTGAAAGCGATGTCAGAAATTTCAGTAAGGTTGCTTAATGTAGAGTTTTTAGTTTTACAAGAAACAATACCTAGGACCGATACCTTTAATATCTAGCGATCCCACTACAGCCAAAACCTTAAATTCAAAAATCAATGTTTCATGACTATTTGTAATACTGAAAACATTTTGGTACGAAATATTGTCTTGCAGATATGCTGATTGAAAATGCTTAGCAAAAAGGGTACATATTTCACTCTGGTTGCTTGAAGCCTTTGAATGAAGAAACACATTCTTTCGGAACTGAAAATTAGTTATAAATGATTTTTGGTGCTGCCAGAATGATTTGGGCTTACATTTTATACTATTCGCAATAAGAATATGTACGTAAATAACATTTCCAGCATTTTTAAATTTCAAGTTTAGTTGGTGGTCTGGTGAAGGGGGGAACAAAGCTGTGTAGTAATCACCAGCTCCGTACCCTTCAGTAGAGTGAGCTCCAGCAGGCTGTTCTGGTCATGTTTTAGGCAGTCCTGTCTGGGGCTCACGACTACGTGAGGGGTAACCTAATCGTGGCTCGTAAATGTACGTGCTACTTCCCTGTGGTGACCACCGGTAACTGATTGTTTGTTTACCGAACGACAGGCTAAAGTACGATGCTAAAGGAAGGAATAACCTTGACAAAAAAAAAACCAAATCCAAGTTGAGACACGTGCGCCGAGGGATGACTAGCCATGGGTTATTTGGTCTCTAGCACGTAACTCTGGATACCTGGTGACCTCCGGTTTCAATTAGCCTTACCACAGTAAGAGGCGCTGCTGTGGTGTACCTTCTTTTCCTCTAAACAAATCCGAAACTGCATGGATATTTCAGAAATAAAAAAATATGAGAGAGGTGCGTCTCTAAACGCACCAATCTCAGAGGATGACAAGGTTCAACAAGGACCTACCTCTGAGAATTTTAATATGGAAACCACGCTATCTGATGATAGCAGTGAAAACTTAAGCGCGGATACCATTATCGGTGGCCTAGTATAAAACCCACAAGTACCATCATTCTCAAACACCGCATCAGTGTCTACAACCGCCGAAATTAAAAGTAGCCTCAAGGACTTGGAACTCGAGGATAGCAAGAAAAAGAAAAAAAGACTCAGCGGTGCTGCGAAGAAGCGCCTTGCCCATCTAAAATTAGCGAACATTCCTCACGAGGTAGGTCTGGCACAGTGCCAAATTAAAATAAAAGATCGAACGGTCACTACCGCTAAACGGAGCCAGTCAGACGACACGACCCCGAAGAATACCCCAGCAAAAAGGGAGAAGAAAGAGCAACCTTTGCCAATCGAAGGAAAGGGTAGCTCACAAGATATGACGGGTCCGAAGCTAGGAGATGGGGGCAGCTCGAACGAGGTAAAGCTATCCTACAAAGACGCAGTGAAGGCCGTCACGTTGAAAATAACCGACCAAGGCTTCCCAGAAGTCAAACTAGGTCTCAGCCTGATCCTGGCTGTACAAGATAGCATCATGGATGCAGTGGCGGAACTACCAATATACGGCATTAGTTCAACATTTTTAGGATGCCGCACGAGGAATGGATGGTTGACCGTCAACTGTGCTGACATGGACATGGCGGAGTGGCTCACTGCTACTGTGCCGACCCTAAAGCCATAGGAAAATGCCAACTTGAGAGCAGTCGGGGAAGACGAATTACCGCGCCCCGCGCGGAAATATTCTTCGTATATCTTCCTCGTTGCAAAAACAAGGCAAACGAGAAGATACTGCGCCGCTTGGGAGTCCAGAATAAGGATCTCAGGAACGCGGAGTGGAAAATTCTTGCAAGGAAAGACAGAGAGAATGATCTCCTCCAAATAACCTTGTCGGTGTCGCATAAGACGACGGAGATTTTAAAGGCATCCAACTATAAAGTTAACTGGCTGTTGGAAGCCGTATACTTTCGCCCCAAAAAGAATGGTGAGAGAAGTAACAGGGTTGAGAGGACACAGGCACTATCACCAGGTAAAGCAGGGCTAAATCGCTCTGTGGAAAGAGCGACTGGTTACTCCAGCCAGAAAGGTGCCGGTAGCAAGGACGACCCAAAACAAGCCCGGAACCTCAGGCACTGCACGTGGGGGATGCAGACCTGGAAAGGGGAACATGCCTGATAAAAAACAAGGGTTGAACTCACAGAGTTTCACCAGACCACATGCTATTAGTAGCAGCACACAGGGCGACTCATTGGAGGGCCCGAAAACATAAAGATCTAAGATTCGTATAAATCAACCTATATAACTCCAAGGCCGCCACATCTATGCTGAGTCGCCTCTTAAACACAAAAAACAGGGATATACTGCTTATCCAAGAGCCGTGGACCAACAATGGAAGAATTAAAGGTTTGCCAAGTAAGACAGGTAAGCCAATTTACACCACAGAAGTAGAAAGGACGAGGACAGCGATTCTCTGTCGTTCGTCGTACAATATCTTCTCAATTAATCAATTTATTTTCAGAGACACAACTGCAGTCTCATTAGAGATGCCTCATAGAATAGATAGATAGTATAGAATCCCCCAAATAACAGGAACAACGGTAAGAATACCTAAAGGTCCGGACTGGGCTGTGGTTTTACAGAACTCTATCGGATCTGTTGCAGAGCTTGATAGCGTTGCTGATAATATCACCAGGGCAATAATTGATGCTTATCACTCAAGTTCTCCTGAGGTGCGTGTTAGAGGAACTAGGGATGTTCCTTGGTGGTCCTCCGCCCTGGAGAGTAAAAGAAAAACGGTGCGTAAGCTCTTGAACAGAGCAAAAATAACAGATGACTGGGCAGCGTGTCGAACTGCCCCCACCCAGTATAATGAGACTATGAGGGAGAGCAAAAGAGAGAGCTGGAGAATTTTCTGAGGGAAGATAGACGAGATTCCGGCAGCTTGCCGACTCCAAAAAGCCCTCGCATTAGATCATAAAAACCCTCTGGGCTCAGTAAGAAGGCTGGACAGTACCTTAACCACATCAAGGGAAGAGACTCTTGAATGTCTTGTGAAGGGACACTTTCCGGAGTTCATAATCATTGCGCGTCGATAGGACCCTGATATGAGCGTGGTGCATCCATATCTAGTCCGAAGACCTGGGCCTACAAGCGAGCGATGGAAATCTTCACCCTTGTAGAGTTGCGCTGTGCTATCAATTCATTTGCTCCCTTTAAGTCTCCAGGAGGGGATGGAATTTATCCTATTTTTCTTCAAAGAGGCCTGGATGTACTGGAGCCCCACCCAATCAAATTATATAGAGCCAGCTTTAGTCTGGAATACATTCTCAGACGCTGGAGGGAGGTAAGAGTCATATTCATACCAAAAAATGGGAATAAATCCCCCGAGGATATTAGGTCCTACAGACCTATTAGCCTTACATCATTTATAATTAAAACCATGGAAAAAAATACTGGGCCTGTATATCAGACTCAATACAATCCTGAGATGTCCTCTAAATCCTAGCCAACATGCTTATCACGTGGGCAAATCTACGGAGACATCCTTGCATGAATTAACATTGGAAATCGAGGATACATTTCGCAACAAGGAGCAACTATTATGCTCCTTCATTGACATCCAGAGTGCCTTCGATAATACTAATTTCGAGGTGAATCGGGAACAAGCTGTAGCGAGGGGTATCGACTCCTCAACCATCGGGTGGATAATAAACATGCTCAGAAGCAGAAGAATTAAAGCCTCGAATAGCGAAGCAAGCATCTCAATTGCACCTACCAAGGGCTACCCTCAGGGCGATGTACTGTCGCCGTTACTATAGCTCTCGGTAATGGACCACTTGCTCGCTATTTTGAGGAACTCTCGAATATCAATCATTGCCTATGCTAATGATCTGGTGCTGATGGTCAGGGGCAAATTTGAAAGGACAATAGCTGAGAGTATGCAATATGCTCTAAGATTGGTAAACGAGTGGTGTGTTGAAGTGGGCCTTAGCGTCAATCCCAATAAAATAACATGTACTCTCTTAACAAATCGAAGGAGAATTTCCTTTCCTCCAATAACTATGAATGGGGAAATACTCAAGATGACGTCTGAGGTTAATTATCTAGGGATCAATTTTTGACCAAAAATTAACCTGGAACCCCCACTTGAAATACATTGCAAATAAGGCAAACAAAGCATACTTTGGGTGCCAACGTATGTTTGGTAAAACATGGGGCCTAAACCCACAAATGATAAACTGGCTTTACCAAACCATCATAGGACCAATGATATCTTATGCGGCGTTTATATGGTGGCCAAAGTCAGAGCAAAAAAATGCTCGCTCAGCTTTGGACAAAATTCAAAGATTAATATGTTTGGGCGCAACGGAAGTAATTAGGACCTGCCCTACTGCTGCCCCTGAAAGACTGCTGGGACTTTCACCACTCAGCATACATGTCAAAAGTGTAGCAGGTTTCAGAGCCATAAAACTGAAGGTAACAAGTCAGGATAGACTGACTAGTTCGAGACAAAATTCCATTAATTATTATTATTATTGGAGGGCCATGCAGGCGATCAGCCACTTCGCACTGCGACCTAAAAGATCTGTTGTGCTGGACCCCGCTTAATTATCCGTCCAGTCAATATTCAGGTTCTTAATGAACCTAACAATACTGCCTCCCGGTACGTGATACATACTATCTGGGCTTATTGCTCTCCCTCCTAGATGTTTACTACAGCATGTAGTTCCGCTAGAAAAATGGTAGCGTTAGAGCGCAAGGACCTCGGGAGGGTTGTCCCACTCCCGTATATTCCTACTCCTGCCCCGTATTCCGTTTGATTTTACACTTACGAGTTGCTGGGAATTGTCGCATATTTTGGACTGATTAACCTATCAGCCATTCATCCATCGGCATATGCTGTTCCACCTTAGATTAGGGTTTTTTGTCAAGGTTTTCTCCTTTAGCGCCGTACTTTAGCCTGTGCCAAATGGCCAAACATGTGCCAAATGGCCTTAGTTACCAGTGGTTGCCACGAGGAGACAGTACGTACACTTGCGAATTGTGAACAGGTTACCTCTTACACAATTGTACCCATCACGCAGCAGCCTAATGACAATACCAGAACAGCTCACGTGATGAGCACCCTACTGGAAGGTTACGGAGCTGGTAGAGTAATCTACTCAACTTTGGTCCCCCCTCCAATAGTCGCCAAACCACCTTCGGGACACAATACCATCCTGGATAAACTAAACTTGGCAGACGATATTGCCCAAAGATCAGATATGATCGTAAAGACTACTGACTGCCGAAGGAACTTCACTATCCGGATACCCGAAAGGGACATGGTGGGGAACATCATTTCCTCCTTACCACAGCACGCATCGGTATGGTATGCCGATGGGTCAAAACAAACGAGGGCACGAGTGCGGGGTTGTGGGGCCCGATTTCAGGCTCTGTATATCGTTGGAAAGACCCCTACGGTTTTCCAGGCAGAAACCGTAGCCATCGAGACTAGCGCGCTTCAGTGCCTTAAAAAGAAGTATATAAGAACAGAGATCTACACAATCTCGGATAGCCATGCTGTTTTATTAGCCCTGGCAGCTCCGGTGTTCAGCGCTAAACTGACATGGAGCTGCTACATCAACCTTAGAAGGCTGGGTAGGAACAACAAGGTTACCCTATTGTGGTCCTCCAGCCACTCTAGTATACCAGGAAATGAGGCCGCAGGCACCTGTGCAAAAGAGGGTGCAGGTGGCATCTTCTACGGTTCCTAGTAGGCTCGGGCGCTAGGGCATTGCCTATTCCGAAGGCAGAATTGATCGATCATCTCTGAAATCCCTCATATGGTACTTGATAGAACATAGTCCCTTTAACTACCATTTATTAAAAATTAAGAAAACACCATCAGAGAACTGTAGGTTCTGTAATCTAGGAAGAGAAACATCCGAACACTTGCTGTTCGAGTGCAGGGCTATCGCCGTAAGAAGAATTAAAACACTCAATGCTTACTCTGTTTAGTGGCCTCACGCCGAGTGCATGAACTTGTGGCGTTTATCAAGGACCTGGACCTACATTTCACATAGATTGATTTCTCTACTCTTACATGGGGATGCGCAATAGATCTTGCTGGTTGTAGTGCATAGGGTTCCTCTTACCAACCCACACTCTTTAAAAAAAAAAAAAAAAAAAAAATTGTTAGAAAATCTAGATTAATGAAGGCAAGATACATAGGATTAAAAACGACAAGGGGATTTTTCCTTAGCTTTGATAAGGAAAACTATAGATAATTGTAATACCAACCAGGAAGTTAACGATTTTTTTTAATACTAATCGTGTATTTACTGTCTTATTAAAAAGAATACCTTACTGTAGAATATATCAACTGCACTATTTACCAACAAATTATCAAATAATGATTCGCAGTTAATGCAAGCTATATCATTAGCCAAATTAACATAATCTAGTTTATGAAAGGTTATCTTTTGAGTCGTAAACGAATGGTACTCTCTAACAATACTTAATATAATTGTGGCTATAAAAGAGAGATGATAACTATTAGTTATATGGAAGTAGTTGGATTTTGTTAGACGAACGCTAGTTGAGTCGATAATAAAAATGAAAAGATCAAGAATTTTATTTTGAACAATCATAACATGATTAAATTTAAATAAGTTTGTCAGCTCCAAGGTATCAATTAGATAGTGTGTGCGGTACGTCCATCACACTTCGTTGAATATTTGGTAAAGAGATTGTTAATATTCCACACAATCAATGAGAAATTAAAGTCTCTTACCACAACTTTGAATTTTGTATTAACATTAAACATATTGTTACGAACCGGGCTTCTTAGACTTTATTTCACTTTACTTTTATACACTTTAATATTTGCTTTTACTTTACTTCTTTAAAACTGTCCGCTTGACACTGGGGGGGGGGGGGAGGGGTGGTGTGTATGACAACCGATTTATTTCGCTTGTTTCACGTTTTAAAGTAAATCAAAAGCTGGCTGTTTTCTGCTTTTCGTCGGTCGTGTTTATATACCAGTGGTTTAATACTGCTCTCGAAATTTCCTTTCTTGCGTGTCCTAAATCATCTTTATTCTTGGTTAGCCTGTGTACGACACATTATCATCCGGAAATATCGTTTTATGGCTTGTCATAATCATCATCATTCATAATCGTCGAGGAGCGGTATTATGAATATATTTGTGTCGTTATTAATTTATTCTTGAATCACTAAACAACGCCTTCCTTTGTACGCTACATAACTCGGACGTTCTTGTTTTTAACTAGATAATTATGAATTTGAGCGTTGTTTTATAAACATGTTTCGATGTCCACAATAAATAACTGTAATAAAAACATTGGCTACGACGAGCATCGAGAACCATCGACCTTCCTGTTTATACCTCGCGCTGTATACAATGTGGACTTGTTGCATGATGGCCATAATGTCACTATATCATAATTCATTCATCACAATATCATTCTGGCTTGTGATTATCATTACTGCAATCTTTCCTGTTATTCGTCTCCTTGCTTATCAATATTTAATTATTTTGAATTTTTGTACTATCATTAGTTAAATAAACTATGAGTTCCAAGTCAAATTACTTAATTATAACATTTTTAATAAATTTCATAATGAGTGTTAAAGTGTTGATCTTTGAGGGATGAGTTCGAGTTAGGCAGCGTCCGAGTGTGATTAAAGAGTGTAATAGGCTGTTGTTTCCTACCTTGTCGATTTCTCTTCCTGCGGTCTATCAAGATCCACCTCATGGCAAAAGACCACCCAGAAACGTTAAATTGGGGTGGATAATTCGTTAGGAGTGCTTTATCCGTGAACTAAATCCGGGTTTCATCAGAAAAAATACTTCATAAATGCATATACGTATTTGTTTTTTGTATTTCGTCAGCTATCTTTTGTAATCCGGTAGACTTAAGTTTGACACCCAAATACGATAAGCGGGGTGATCACTTTATACCATCAGTTTGCTGGCAAGTATAGGTATTTATTTTGACTTTAGTAGAGAACGTAGAGAATTGCTGGTTACAATGCGTTTCATGGCATTTTGGCATTCCGCAGAGACCTTTAGAATGAGAGCTAAGAAATCTCACAAGAATCTGTATACTTTCTCAAATTTGTAGTTTCTGAGCTAAACGACAGTTCTACATACCTTCTTCAAAATTCTGAAGCAAAATAGTTATTATAATAAAAATTGCTGACACTATCAAGCGTACGTTTATTGATTCGTTAAGAACACAATGAAATCCTACAATTTTGGTACTATTCGAAAATTTTACGGTTGAGCGAATTTAAAATTATAAGGAGTACCTATCTTTATCCAAACACATTGGAATTTCGTTTAAATTCATAATCTTCACGTTTTTCAAACTAACTAGTCATTATAGTTTGAAACTATAACTAGTTGAATTTTTTTGCTGTTGCTAAGTGGTTGCGCTTTTTGATCCTTCTATTTAAATATAATAAATTTTAAAACTAGTTGTTTCATACACATAGAGATCAGTTATTGTGTAATTTAAAACGTGAGCATGCCATCCTTTCCAAAGGACCTAAGGGTATACAATTTTATGGAAAACTCAATGTTTATATCCGAAACACGAAAATATTCCCTTATCGGATCTTACAATTTATACCCACACATTCGATTTATTTCATTTTGAATTTTAGGATTAGTTATTTCCATATGTGCTATTCTTGCTATAGTTTCTTTTATCCAACGGATAATTTTTATGTTGTTTGTACATAAAGTTATCGAACATGAATTGAACGAAATGAAATATTTATACAAAAGTACTGAATATCGAAATTGCATTTCCTAATTTTGATAAACACAAATGCATGTGAAATAAACCTTAAATCACCTTATTCATTTCTATTTATTGGTGCACAGTATGAAAGTTGGCTTATAGGTTTATGGCAATATACACCGTTACGAGTCGAAACATATTCGCAAAATAGCAAAAACAAATCGATAACAGTAATACAGTATAACGTATTTCTTTATTTTTTGCTGGTTCTTTTTCGACTTCTATTTACACAGAAGCTTCTGGTTTTGGAAAAAAATGTTGTTTTTTTTTGTATTTGGCACGTTAGATTGAATTTTCATGTAAAAATTTATCGTTTTGCTTTTATTTCGTTCGTATTCTTTTCGAGCGTTAAATTTTTTTAATTTTTTCATTTCATTTCGGTTTAGATCCTAACAGACTTTGATGTTGGATTACATTTTTCTTTTCAATATTTTTTTTTTTTATAAATATGAGGATACTGAAGGTTTTGTAAACACACAACAATCCAATAGTCAGAAAAATTACTAAATGTTGTGATATGATTTTATTTCTGTAGGGTGTAAATAGATAAGAATTTCTTTTGATTTTCAATATAAGCTTTAAAAATAAAAAATAAATGTTAAGATGTTACCGACATGAAACATTTATTTTTTTGTGGATTATGGTTTATCTGAATTTATTGGGGGGGAAATGTTAATTGTTTTAAATTGTTGGCCTTATGAGCAGATTACGCTTGTTGTCTACGTGTAGGTCTCTAGGGTACCGCATTATAGACAAATCAGATCGACCTGAATGTTACTTTTATCCAGGCTATTAAATAAATGTTAAACTTTATGTAGTTAAATAAAATATTCAGTAACAATAATATTATGACTGTTAACATCAAATATAACACAAAAATAAAGCTCAACCTCTAAAATTACTAGTATTTATAATTCAAGTACAATGGACAACAACAACAACGTCTCATTTAGGATTATAAAAACAACAAAATACCAAAATGGTTTACCACTATCTATCAGCGAATTACATAAGTGTTGATTAATTTAGTTTAATCGTTCATTGTTCAAAGCTTTTTATGAACTAAAAAGCTTATAGAGCTCGATAAAATATTCTATAACAAAAAATGTTGTTATTTTTAACGTCAAATAAGACACAAAAACAAAGCTTAACCTCTAAAATCGAAAATATTTGTAACTCTAGTATATTTGACAACAACAACGTTCCATTTAGCATTTTGACAACAACAAAATATTGTAGTGAAACTAAGATGGAAAATAGTAATTTAAAAAAATGACACAATCTGAAACCCAATCGCGTAACTTGATTTAAACGTTATTTGATCGTAGCTTTTTAGAAACTTTAAAGCTCATATTGGTCAAAAAAATATTTTGTTACAAAAATGTTAATAATTTATCAAATATTTATTAAATGTTAATAATATATAATAAAAATAAACCCCTACCTAAAAAAATCAGAAATATTTCAAATTTGCATAAGTTTGACAACAACAACGTCCTATTTAAAAATTTGATAACAACAAAATATTGTAATAGTTTCATTGAAATTTTTATGTAAAATAGTTATGTTAAAAAATGCCACGTTCTGCAACAGAATTCCACAAAATATTAATTAACATAATTTCAACATTGTTTAGTCATAGATTTTAAACTTAAAAGCTTAAATATTTAAGCTAATAAAATATTCCGTAACACAAGTGTTATTAATGTTAACTTCAAATAAGTCAGTCACAAAAATGAAGTTTTACCTAAAAATCGGAAGTATTTCCAATTCTAATAGATTTGACAACAACAACATCTCATTTAGCAATTGTGCCTACAACAAAACAACACCATGGTTTGAATTGCAGATGCTCGAAAGTTCGCGTGAAGTATTTGCTAGATTATTCCTAAAAAAAGTTAGGAACGTTTTAGGAAAAACTTCACGAATTTGTGCACAAACGTGAAATTTTTCCTATTCCTAAATATTTGCGGGTGTATTTGTGTAAATAATATTCAAAAATTCATTTTAATTGGGCATTTTATTGGTTGTTTTATTTTTATCGGTTAATACGATTATTATTAATTTATTTGTAGTATTTTATTAATATTTTAGTATTAAAAGGAAAAGCACACTTGGAAACAAAGTAATCGGAACAAAAAAATAATGAAGTTGCTTCCATTAGGCATAAAAACCTCTTGAATTTTTTCAAACAATTTTCACCTCATGCCTACACATTCTATTTTGAGCAGTGGCTCATTTACAATAAAATGTACAGTAAGAGGTGAAATAACTAAAAATTAACAATAATAAAAACATTAATAAAAATAATTTAAAAAGCTACGTATGGCCCCTCAATCACCCCACTAGAAAAATGATGACTTAAATAATCCTGCCGATTATAACCTTTTGGTTGTATATCGATTTTCCAAAATTTTCCTGCTATTCCCGAAAAGCGCGCATTCTAACAGAGACCAATTATGAGTTGCTGTGGACCTGTTCTAAAGGAAAACCATACAGATTTTCCGAAATCTAGGGGAATAGGTAGTTAGGATTGAACATTTCTGAATTCGCTTCCACTATGGTTGTATATCGATTTTCCAAAATTTTCCTGCAGTTCCCGAAAAGCGCGCATTCTAACGGAGACCAATTATGAGTTGCTGTGGACCTGTTCTAAAGGAAAACCATACAGATTTTCCGAAATCTAGGGGAATAGGTAGTTAGGATTGAACATTTCTGAATTCGCTTCCACTATGGTTGTATATCGATTTTCCAAAATTTTCCTGCTGTTCCCGAAAAGCGCGCATTCTAACGGAGACCAATTATAAGTTGCTGTGGACCTATTCTAAAGGAAAACCATACAGATTTTCCGAAATCTAGGGGAATAGGCAGTTAGGATTGAACATTTCTGAATTCGCTTCCACTATGGTTGTATATCGATTTTCCAAAATTTTCCTGCTGTTCCCGAAAAGCGCGCATTCTAACGGAGACCAATTATAAGTTGCTGTGGACCTATTCTAAAGGAAAATCAACAGATTTTCCGAAATCTAGGGGAATAGGTAGTTAGGATTGAACATTTCTGAATTCGCTTCCACTATGGTTGTATATCGATTTTCCAAAATTTTCCTGCTGTTCCCGAAAAGCGCGCATTCTAACGGAGACCAATTATAAGTTGCTGTGGACCTATTCTAAAGGAAAACCATACAGATTTTCAGAAATCTACGGGAATAGGTAGTTAGGATTGAACATTTCTGAATTCGCTTCCACTATGGTTGTATATCGATTTCCAAAATTTTCCTGCTGTTCCCGAAAAGCGCGCATTCTAATGGAGACCAATTTTAAGTTGCTGTGGACCTATTTTTAAGGAAAATCATACAGATTTTCCGAAATCTAGGGGAATAGGTAGTTAGGATTGAACATTTCTGAATTCGCTTCCACTATGGTTGTATATCGATTTTCCAAAATTTTCTTGCTGTTCCCGAAAAGCGCGCATTCTAACGGAGACCAATTATAAGTTGCTGTGAACCTATTCTAAAAAAACCATACAGATTTTCCGAAATCTAGGGAAATAGGTAGTTAGGATTGAACATTTCTGAATTCGCTTCCAAAATTTTCCTGCTGTTTCCGAAAAGCGCGCATTCTAGCGGAGACCAATTATAAGTTGCTGTGGACCTATTCTAAAAGAAAACCATACAGATTTTCCGAAATCTAGGGGAATAGGTAGTTAGGATTGAACATTTCTGAATTCGCTTCCAAAATTTTCCTGCTGTTTCCGAAAAGCGCGCATTCTAACGGAGACCAATTATAAGTTGCTGTGAACATATTCTAAAGGAAAACCATACAGATTTTCCGAAATCTAGGGAAATAGGTAGTTAGGATTGAACATTTCTGAATTCGCTTCCACTATGGTTGTATAATTGGTTGTCGTTAGAGTGCGCGCTTTTCAGGAACAGCAGGAAAATTTTGGAAAAATCAGTATTCAATCATACTACACGTGAATTCAGAAATGTTCAATCCTTACTACCTATTCCCCTAGATTTCGGAAAATCAGTATGATTTTCCTTTAGAGTAGGTCTACAGTAACTCATAATTGGTTGCTGTAGGAGTGCGCGCTTTTCAGGAACAGCAGGAAAATTTTGAAAAATCGGTATTCAATCATACTACACGTGAATTCAAAAATGTTCAATCCTAACTACCTATTCCCCTAGATTTCGGAAAATCAGTATGATTTTCCTTTAGAGTAGGTCTACAGTAACTCATAATTGGTTCCTGTAGGAGTGCGCGCTTTTCAGGAACAGCAGGAAAATTTTGGAAAAATCGGTATTCAATCATACTACACGTGAATTCAGAAATGTTCAATCCTAACTACCTATTCCCCTAGATTTCGGAAAATCTGTATGATTTTCCTTTAGAGAAGGTCTACAGTAACTCATAATTGGTTCCTGTAGGAGTGCGCGCTTTTCAGGAACAGCAGGAAAATTTTGGAAAAATCGGTATTCAATCATACTTCACATGAATTGTTCAATCCTAACTACCTATTCCCCTAGATTTCGGAAAATCTGTATGATTTTCCTTTAGAGTAGGTCTACAGTAACTCATAATTGGTTCTCGTTAGAGTGCGCGCTTTTCAGGAACAGCAGGAAAATTTTGGAAAAATCAGTATTCAATCATACTACACGTGAATTCAGAAATGTTCAATCCTAACTACCTATTCACCTAGATTTCGGAAAATCTGTATGATTTTCCTTTAGAGTAGGTCTACAGTAACTCATAATTGGTTCCTGTAGGAGTGCGCGCTTTTCAGGAACAGCAGGAAAATTTTGAAAAATCGATATTCAATCATACTACACGTGAATTCGGAAATGTTCAATCCTAACTACCTATTCCCCTAGATTTCGGAAAATCAGTATGATTTTCCTTTAGAGTAGGTCTACAGTAACTCATAATTGGTTCCTGTAGGAGTGCGCGCTTTTCAGGAACAGCAGGAAAATTTTGGAAAAATCGGTATTCAATCATACTACACGTGAATTCAGAAATGTTCAATCCTAACTACCTATTCCCCTAGATTTCAGAAAATCTGTATGATTTTCCTTTAGAGTAGGTCTACAGTAACTCATAATTGGTTCTCGTTAGAGTGCGCGCTTTTCAGGAACAGCAGGAAAATTTTGGAAAAATCAGTATTGAGTCATACTACACGTGAATTCAGAAATGTTCAATCCTAACTACCTATTCCCCTAGATTTCGGAAAATCAGTATGATTTTCCTTTAGAGTAGGTCTACAGTAACTCATAATTGGTTCCTGTAGGAGTGCGCGCTTTTCAGGAACAGCAGGGAAATTTTGGAAAAATCGGTATTCAATCATACTACACGTGAATTGTTCAATCCTAACTACCTATTCCCGTAGATTTCAAAAAATCTGTATGATTTTCCTTTAGAGTAGGTCTACAGTAACTCATAATTGGTTCTCGTTAGAGTGCGCGCTTTTCAGGAACAGCAGGAAAATTTTGGAAAAATCAGTATTCAATCATACTACACGTGAATTCAGAAATGTTCAATCCTAACTACCTATTCCCCTAGATTTCGGAAAATCAGTATGATTTTCCTTTAGAGTAGGTCTACAGTAACTCATAATTGGTTCCTGTAGGAGTGCGCGCTTTTCAGGAACAGCAGGAAAATTTTGGAAAAATCGGTATTCAATCATACTACACGTGAATTCAGAAATGTTCAATCCTAACTACCTATTCCCCTAGATTTCGGAAAATCTGTATGATTTTCCTTTAGAGTAGGTCTACAGTAACTCATAATTGGTTCCTGTAGGAGTGCGCGCTTTTCAGGAACAGCAGGAAAATTTTGGAAAAATCGGTATTCAATCATACTACACGTGAATTCAGAAATGTTCAATCCTAACTACCTATTCCCCTAGATTTCGGAAAATCTGTATGATTTTCCTTTAGAGTAGGTCTACAGTAACTCATAATTGGTTCTCGTTAGAGTGCGCGCTTTTCACGAACAGCAGGAAAATTTTGGAAAAATCAGTATTCAATCATACTACACGTGAATTCAGAAATGTTCAATCCTAACTACCTATTCCCCTAGATTTCGGAAAATCAGTATGATTTTCCTTTAGAGTAGGTCTACAGTAACTCATAATTGGTTCCTGTAGGAGTGCGCGCTTTTCAGGAACAGCAGGAAAATTTTGGAAAATCGGTATTCAATCATACTACACGTGAATTCAGAAATGTTCAATCCTAACTACCTATTCCCCTAGATTTCGGAAAATCTGTATGATTTTCCTTTAGAGTAGGTCTACAGTAACTCATAATTGGTTCCTGTAGGAGTGCGCGCTTTTCAGGAACAGCAGGAAAATTTTGAAAAATCGGTATTCAATCATTCTACATGTGAATTGTTCAATCCTAACTACCTATTCCCCTAGATTTCGGAAAATCAGTATGATTTTCCTTTAGAGTAGGTCTACAGTAACTCATAATTGGTTCCTGTAGGAGTGCGCGCTTTTCAGGAACAGCAGGAAAATTTTGGAAATATCAGTATTCAATCATACTACACGTGAATTCAGAAATGTTCAATCCTAACTACCTATTCCCCTAGATTTCGGAAAATCTGTATGATTTTCCTTTAGAGTAGGTCTACAGTAACTCATAATTGGTTCCTGTAGGAGTGCGCGCTTTTCAGGAACAGCAGGAAAATTTTGGAAAATCGGTATTCAATCATACTACACGTGAATTCAGAAATGTTCAATCCTAACTACCTATTCCCCTAGATTTCGGAAAATCTGTATGATTTTCCTTTAGAGTAGGTCTACAGTAACTCATAATTGGTTCCTGTAGGAGTGCGCGCTTTTCAGGAACAGCAGGAAAATTTTGGAAATATCAGTATTCAATCATACTACACGTGAATTCAGAAATGTTCAATCCTAACTACCTATTCCCCTAGATTTCGGAAAATCAGTATGATTTTCCTTTAGAGTAGGTCTACAGTAACTCATAATTGGTTCCTGTAGGAGTGCGCGCTTTTCAGGAACAGCAGGAAAATTTTGGAAAATCGGTATTCAATCATACTACACGTGAATTCAGAAATGTTCAATCCTAACTACCTATTCCCCTAGATTTCGGAAAATCTGTATGATTTTCCTTTAGAGTAGGTCTACAGTAACTCATAATTGGTTCCTGTAGGAGTGCGCGCTTTTCAGGAACAGCAGGAAAATTTTGAAAAATCGGTATTCAATCATTCTACATGTGAATTGTTCAATCCTAACTACCTATTCCCCTAGATTTCGGAAAATCAGTATGATTTTCCTTTAGAGTAGGTCTACAGTAACTCATAATTGGTTCCTGTAGGAGTGCGCGCTTTTCAGGAACAGCAGGAAAATTTTGGAAAAATCAGTATTCAATCATACTACACGTGAATTCAGAAATGTTCAATCCTAACTACCTATTCCCCTAGATTTCGGAAAATCTGTATGATTTTCCTTTAGAGTAGGTCTACAGTAACTCATAATTGGTTCCTGTAGGAGTGCGCGCTTTTCAGGAACAGCAGGAAAATTTTGGAAAATCGGTATTCAATCATACTACACGTGAATTCAGAAATGTTCAATCCTAACTACCTATTCACCTAGATTTCGAAAAATCTGTATGATTTTCCTTTAGAGTAGGTCTACAGTAACTCATAATTGGTTCTCGTTAGAGTGCGCGCTTTTCAGGAACAGCAGGAAAATTTTGGAAATATCAGTATTCAATCATACTACACGTGAATTCAGAAATGTTCAATCCTAACTACCTATTCCCCTAGATTTCGGAAAATCAGTATGATTTTCCTTTAGAGTAGGTCTACAGTAACTCATAATTGGTTCCTGTAGGAGTGCGCGCTTTTCAGGAACAGCAGGAAAATTTTGGAAAATCGGTATTCAATCATACTACACGTGAATTCAGAAATGTTCAATCCTAACTACCTATTCCCCTAGATTTCGGAAAATCTGTATGATTTTCCTTTAGAGTAGGTCTACAGTAACTCATAATTGGTTCCTGTAGGAGTGCGCGCTTTTCAGGAACAGCAGGAAAATTTTGAAAAATCGGTATTCAATCATTCTACATGTGAATTGTTCAATCCTAACTACCTATTCCCGTAGATTTCAGAAAATCTGTATGATTTTCCTTTAGAGTAGGTCTACAGTAACTCATAATTGGTTCTCGTTAGAGTGCGCGCTTTTCAGGAACAGCAGGAAAATTTTGGAAAAATCAGTATTCAATCATACTACACGTGAATTCAGAAATGTTCAATCCTAACTACCTATTCCCCTAGATTTCGGAAAATCTGTATGATTTTCCTTTAGAGTAGGTCCACAGTAACTCATAATTGGTTCCTGTAGGAGTGCGCGCTTTTCAGGAACAGCAGGAAAATTTTGGAAAAATCGGTATTCAATCATACTACACGTGAATTCAGAAATGTTCAATCCTAACTACCTATTCCCCTAGATTTCGGAAAATCTGTATGATTTTCCTTTAGAGTAGGTCTACAGTAACTCATAATTGGTTCTCGTTAGAGTGCGCGCTTTTCAGGAACAGCAGGAAAATTTTGGAAAAATCAGTATTCAATCATACTACACGTGAATTCAGAAATGTTCAATCCTAACTACCTATTCCCCTAGATTTCGGAAAATCAGTATGATTTTCCTTTAGAGTAGGTCTACAGTAACTCATAATTGGTTCCTGTAGGAGTGCGCGCTTTTCAGGAACAGCAGGAAAATTTTGAAAATTCGGTATTCAATCATACTACACGTGAATTCAGAAATGTTCAATCCTAACTACCTATTCCCCTAGATTTCGGAAAATCTGTATGATTTTCCTTTAGAGTAGGTCTACAGTAACTCATAATTGGTTCCTGTAGGAGTGCGCGCTTTTCAGGAACAGCAGGAAAATTTTGGAAAATCGGTATTCAATCATACTACACGTGAATTCAGAAATGTTCAATCCTAACTACCTATTCACCTAGATTTCGAAAAATCTGTATGATTTTCCTTTAGAGTAGGTCTACAGTAACTCATAATTGCTTCCTGTAGGAGTGCGCGCTTTTCAGGAACAGCAGGAAAATTTTGAAAATTCGGTATTCAATCATACTACACGTGAATTCAGAAATGTTCAATCCTAACTACCTATTCCCCTAGATTTCGGAAAATCTGTATGATTTTCCTTTAGAGTAGGTCTACAGTAACTCATAATTGGTTCTCGTTAGAGTGCGCGCTTTTCAGGAACAGCAGGAAAATTTTGGAAATATCAGTATTCAATCATACTACACGTGAATTCAGAAATGTTCAATCCTAACTACCTATTCCCCTAGATTTCGGAAAATCAGTATGATTTTCCTTTAGAGTAGGTCTACAGTAACTCATAATTGGTTCCTGTAGGAGTGCGCGCTTTTCAGGAACAGCAGGAAAATTTTGGAAAATCGGTATTCAATCATACTACACGTGAATTCAGAAATGTTCAATCCTAACTACCTATTCTCCTAGATTTCGGAAAATCTGTATGATTTTCCTTTAGAGTAGGTCTACAGTAACTCATAATTGGTTCCTGTAGGAGTGCGCGCTTTTCAGGAACAGCAGGAAAATTTTGAAAAATCGGTATTCAATCATTCTACATGTGAATTGTTCAATCCTAACTACCTATTCCCCTAGATTTCGGAAAATCTGTATGATTTTCCTTTAGAGTAGGTCTACAGTAACTCATAATTGGTTCTCGTTAGAGTGCGCGCTTTTCAGGAACAGCAGGAAAATTTTGGCAAAATCAGTATTCAATCATACTACACGTGAATTCAGAAAAGTTCAATCCTAACTACCTATTCCCCTAGATTTCGGAAAATCTGTATGATTTTCCTTTAGAGTAGGTCTACAGTAACTCATAATTGCTTCCTGTAGGGGTGCGCGCTTTTCAGGAACAGCAGGAAAATTTTGAAAAATCGGTATTCAATCATACTACACGTGAATTCAGAAATGTTCAATCCTAACTACCTATTCCCCTAGATTTCGGAAAATCTGTATGGTTTTCCTTTAGAATAGGTCAACAGCAACTTATAATTGGTCTCCGTTAGAATGCGCGCTTTCGGGAACAGCAGGAAAATTTTGGAAAATCGATATACAACCATAGTGGAAGCGAATTCAGAAATGTTCAATCCTAACTACCTATTCCCCTAGATTTCGGAAAATCTGTATGATTTTCCTTTAGAATAGGTCCACAGCAACTTATAATTGGTATCCGTTAGAATGCGCGCTTTTCGGGAACAGCAGGAAAATTTTGGAAAATCGATATACAACCATAGTAAAAGCGAATTCAGAAATGTTCAATCCTAACTACCTATTCCCCTAGATTTCGGAACATCTATATGGTTTTCCTTCAGAGTGGTTGTGTAGTAAGTAATTAAATATAAGTTTCCGTTATAGTTGCTGTAAATTAGGTTAAGTTGGAAACAGTTTTAGTTTTAAAATAATTAATTTAACCTTATAATTTTTTTTAGTTATTTTTTTATTAGTTTTAAATAAAATTGTATTGCTGTAGCTTAGGGAGATAAGCTTTTTGTTCAATTTTTGTTCGGTTAAAAGAAATTCTTTTAAATATTTCTTAATATGAATTTTTCGTTTATAAGTAGTTTTTTATTACGAAGGTTTTACACATACATTCAAATGATTTGTTAATTTTAGGAAACTTAGGAAAAACTTCACAATCGTTCGAAACCGAATTACATAAAGTGTTGCTTAATTTAATTTAACCGGTTTTCGGGCAAAGCTTTTAATAAACTTAAAAGCTCATTTAGGTCGATAAAATATTCTATATCAAAAATGTTATTACCCTTAACACAAAAAGCAAACTTAACCTCCAAAATGGGAAGTATCTGAAACTTTAATATATTTGACAACAACAACGTCTCATTTGAAATTTTGACAACAACGAAATTTTGTAAATGCTTAACTGAAACTATGCATTAAAAAAGTTGCCATCTTCTAAAACCGAATTGCACCGAATTGCATTGTTATTCGATTAAAGCTTTTAATAAACTTTTAAGCTCATAAGTAAAGAAAGGTCAATAAAATATTCTGTTGCAAAAAAAATATTAATGCTAACATCAAATAAGCCACAAAATGGAACCTATTTTTATAAAAATCAGAAGTATTCAAATTTTGATAGATTTGACCAAAACAACTTGTTACTTATGTGATGTAGGATAGTTATATTAAAAAATGCAACATTTTGAAACCGAATTGCATAAAGTGTTACTTAGCTTAATTCGATCATTTGAAGCTTTCCATAAACTTAGAAGCTCATTTATGTCGATAAAACTTTCTATATCTAAAAATGTTATTACATACTCTTGGATTGGCAACAACAACAACGTCTTTATGAATTTAACTCAATGGTTATTGAGGACACAGTTTCAACCATTTTGAAAATGTAATCGACTCGTAAATTTTATAGCGGCTTGGCGGGCATAGAGAACACCATAAGGAATAAGTGACAGATTTTTTTATCGTATGTACGAGGATGACATCATCCAAATACAAACCGCTCGTAAAGGATCTACCGAAGCCGTCCGTTAAATGAAAGATTAGCGCCCACTGTCATGCATCTAAAATAATTTTCTAGTATACAGCTCTAACCGAAAACTTCATAATATGAGACGACAACCAGGAGATCTCAACATGGGAAGAGTTTCATTTTTTCGTAGAAAGCCTTCTATGACAGTAGAAAAGATAAAATTCAATAGATCGTAATTCAAAATCATCTACCACTCTTAATCCTCCGTAATCAACTGATACTCATGGGGTGTTGTTAACTTCCAATTCGAGCCCACCACTAAATGTTTGGCTCTTAATCCTATATGCCAGCGAAGCGCCCGAATTTTGTTAACCGGTAAAATACGACAACTACGAGATGTACGACAAAAACAACAGATACGAGTATTGCGAAAAATCTCCAAAAGATGTCCAGCAATACCGATCTCAACAACGGGTTTGGTGATCCCAATTAATTTGCAACTGGTTGTGATCGAATGCAATTTACATCTGAGATATCTCTGTCGCCCTAGAGTGAATTAGTTTAGTTTTTCGGGGGGGGGGGGGGGGGGGGTGGCGGTACTCCAACTATTTCTGAAAGGAAAATGAGCTATAGAGATCAAGAGTATGTGACAATCGTTCAGTTGCAATTTTCGAAGGATGGATCGGTTTTAGGAGAATCGATGGGAATCGCTATGTTTTTAAAATTTAAATTAGTGGTTTGTACAAACGGACTGAACCTACTAGAGCTGAACACTTTCATCAAACTTGATTCGACAACCGTCATTTTTTACCACACCTTTGCTCAATGAAATCCACTAGCTTCAGTATAAAGTTGTGTGTAGCTTTCGGCGGGTCGTATACAAGATTTTGAGACCTTAACAATATTTTGCGCCCGGAACCCAAAAAAAAAATCAAAACGACTCATTTAACGTTTTGTTATGGTTCAAGATTTAAACTTTCAATTTAATGGCCGACATTGAAAAAATCAACTGCCAAGCTCATCTTGAGTATCCTGATAACACCTTTCAAATAATTTTGTTGCGCAATCACTAAACTAATCAAGATTATCCGATTCTGCACAGCGACTTTTGGTAACGCAGCCGGCTCTTTCTTTGAATTTAAAATCTTATCAGGTCTAGCAGTATTTTTCATCGGTGCTCGTGAAATTATGAACCAATCAACCATGATTCTGAATCATCAAATAAGCATGATATCATCAACACATTGGGATTAACTTGGCAGCCTAAACAAGATGTTAATCGCTACATATGCTAGTTGGTTTACCAAGAGAGCCGTTTTAATAAAGTGTGTCTAGTAACTAAAAAGAACAACTGTAATGTAACTTAAAAAGAGCAACTCTAAGCTCATCGAAGTTCATTTGTTTTCAGATGTCAGCGATAAAACATTCAGCACTTATATACGTTCTCATGATGCCGGTTCAATTTAAATTGGTTTGGTTTGAAACCACGAGTGGCTAATGCGAAAACCGTTATTTTTCGCAAACTGAAATATTTTTTTGTATATCGCTTGACTAAAATTTAGCAAGATACGTAATTGAGCGAAAAAACATGTGATGAACCGAAAATGAAAAGTATGTGGACGTTAATTCGCGAGTTGAGTTTTCAATGAAGTGGAGGAGTATGCGGAATTGCAGTTAATTTAAAGTATTCAACAGTTTTCTTTACTAATGAATTACGTTTTGTGAAAGGCCAACCGTGCAGGATCAAGCAGCATTAGCTTAAAGACAATGGCTTCATTTCTTGATTAATTTGGAATCGTAAGAGTTGTTAGGCGTTTAGAGAAGACCTTCCATACAATTCCATACACCAGACTTTTACTTACAATGTCTCTAATTCGCAATTACTGTTATTTTAGTACAATTTACGACAGACCGCACGCTGTTCTCACATTAATTCGGGCAATATTATGGCCAATCTACGGAGAGTCAATTGACAGTATTTTTTAGGTAATCTACGGGACGCCCACTAGATTACGAAAACGGTCGGCCAGTTCATGTCATTGGTGTAGATTTGGCTGGACCTCTTGCAATAGGTCATCATACTCGATGCAAAGTGCCGAAGAAACTTTATGTGGTTCTATTCGATTATTTTATTTGTGGTCGACCTATCAATCGAAACATTGATTCGTTGTTTGAAGCGAGCGAACAAATGATTGTTTTACCTTAGGGAACTCAAGGCAAGGATACTGCTAAGAATTGGACTTTGTCTCTTTAATTAATCATTTTTAGGCATGGTATATGGTATATGTTGGGACACAAGCTTTTTTGTGCCGTTGGTAAAAGAAGTTTTTAGTTGAAACAGTGAACTAAGTTGTTTCCAAATTATATTTTTTTTATTATTAAAATTATTTTTATTTTTTCTATAAATTTTCACACGGTTTGATTTTGCACCAATGGAGGTTAGTTTTTTAATGATAATTTTTATTGAATTTTTACAATAAAAACCTTCTTTTTGGAATTATAAAATTGACAGATGGACGAAGTGTTACCTAACGTTTTAGTATTTAACTATAAATTTGCAGTAACAATACTGATGACAAAGTGTCATCTAAAATCGAATATTCGAACTATTATCGTAGATTTTAGTACATAGCTATGTGGTTCCATGGGTATTATTTATTATTTTTGTTGTTAGTGAATTTCAACCATCTGTCAAATTATATGTAAACAATTACATTACATAAAGTTGTAAGTAAAATTATGTTATGCAAATTAACTGTTAATTCTGATCTTTTTCTTTTTAGGTAGCAAATAAATTATATAAAGAAAGCCAGTGAAGCTGTATTGAAGTAACGATCAGATAAGTGTATAATATTTATTTATTAAGAAATGATTCTTTGTGTGTTTTTCTTTTACTTTTCAGGTTATGTTTAAATTTGATGAGACGGTTTTCCTGTTGCCGTTCGTTGTTGCTTCAACAGTATATATACATATAGTAAATATATACCTGGTTTCCCGATGTAGGTAATTATAGTTCCACTCTTTATCTTTATTCTGAACAACGATATAATGCAACCTCTAAAATCATTAAAATCTCAAATTTTAATAGATTTGACAACAACAATGTCTTATGAAGGATTTTGACAACAACAAAATATTTTAATGGTTTCTTCGAAAATGTGATATCACGGGGTTATTTAAACACGCGCTACAATCTGAAACCAAATAACATTAATTCTTACTTAACTTAATTTAACCGTTCTTTGGTCTTAGCTTTTTTTATAAACTTAAAAGCTCACAAAACAAGTGATTCGGTGTCGATATCCAATTTCGTGGTGATTAATATTTCTAAATGGCGAATTATTTTCAGTTTAAGACTGCAAAATTTTGTTATAGGTCGGTACCACCGGGGCTTGCAGTATGTATTATAGAAAACTAGTGCAACCAGTTATCCAATATTAATTGGAAATTGCCTAGAAGAAACACTATCTCTTATTATTTATAGATTGAAAACCATTTTAATAACGGGGTATCAGCCATTGTTTTTCATGAATATTGATTAAGGATTCATGACATTTTTTTTTTTTTGTTTAGTGAAATCGAAGAATATGCTAATTTGAAGAAAAATCTTCCAATCATGTTGCTACATCTTTAAAAGGATTTGATATCTATACCCGAATTGTATTGTATGTGCATACCTAAAATAAATAGTAATTGATACACAAAATAAAACTTCTCAGAGATGATATCCACAAATGAAACGAATAAAATTAAAAAAAAAATTAATATTCAATAATGTTAATTACTTAATTAATTCAAGAATACTTTGTAACGGATTTAATATTTAATGAAATCACAAATAAGAAAAAAAATGATACGAAATTATTAATTTAGAATTTCGTGGAAAAATTGTATATAGGCAGAAAGCACGCTTCCCCCTCTTGTTTGGTGTACCGGGAAAGAATAACAATACAAAACCATCATCTCTCTGTACAAAAAAATTCAAACTTTATTTATTAAATAAAATAAAAATCCGTTTTCGATTTGGTAGGTATAGAGAGAGGTACGAGTATTATGATGGAACACGAAGTTGTGAAGTTGGGTTGGAGAATTATATAAAATAAAGCGAATAAAGATTTTTATCATACGCTTTTTAGCAATTGTTGTTGTTATATATTTATTTATATTTTGAATAAGTTGTGCTTTTCTATATTCCGTTTTGCTTCAATCAATTTAAATCATTTATAGGAAGTTTTGTTTTTGTTGTTTGGTTTAAAGATGTTATTTATTTAAATCGAATAAATTAGATTTGTGTATAGGACGACAAAATCACAGTGATCGACGATTATTATCGTGATTATTATTCTTTATATCGTTTTGTGATGGATTTGTTTAAAGCTTAAAAGCTTTTTGAGGATAATCAACAAAATTAATTTTAAGTCTGTATTTATTTGGTGAAATGCCGTGTTAATTAGCGTGATTTTGTTAATTAATAATTTTTTTTTGGTTGATATACAAATATCGTTACTTTTGAGGAGAGAGATTTTAAGATGTTGTTCTTAAATAATGAGTAGATTATTTAAAATTCAAAATCGTTTTATTCAAAATGTTAGTTACTAACGCAAGACAACATCTTATAAAAAATCTTTGGTTGGAGCTTCGTGTGTTTAGGCGACATTACATGGACTTTTTTGAGACCTAGACGATTTAGACTGTTTACGGTGGGATCCTACTGTGACATAAATCATACTAAAGATCATTAATAAGTGTTTAATTAAAAGATGTTTCAGAATTTCTAAATAGTTAAGAACTAAGTACGGTAAAATTGTTTATACCTGAAAAGCTTTTTCTTTTAAATTTATAAGTTTAACTTACAAAAAAATAATAATTGTGCCAAGTAAAAAATTTAAGATTTAATTAAAATAGCTGTTAACAGAAAGCAGAAACCTGGTTATGTAGTTTTCATATCTCGTTTTCCATCGATGTCATTAATAATTGGTTACCAAACGATATAAGGTCCTTATAATTCCGTTGAGGAATCGGAGCAGGCCGATAAAATTGATTTTATGGTATACCTACATCAAACTTGAAATTAGTTCTTTTTCAGCTACGCTTTGCTCCTGCGTTGGGACTTGGGACTGGCACCATTATAATGAATATAGTTTTAAAATCTTCATCAAATTGATGTTTTTATAAAAGCTTCTTTGGTGTAACGTTTTTCTAATTTTTATAATATTAATGTTTTATTTGAGGACATCTTGGTTGAAGTCAAGCTTTCCGATATAGTTTCAAAATTTTAAAAATTATCTTGGTCATTAGGTATATCAACTTTAAATTGGTCTTTCCTCATGAGTAGAGTTTGCCGTTTAAATGCACATATGTATTTGAAAATATTCTACTGTTTATGGTTTATGGAAAATTTACTTAATTGCAGATTAATTCCGTATAAATTAGTCTTTTTTTCGCGCTTTTTACCAAAATTACAATATGAACGTTTAAAAATTAAATTTAGTAACCTTCCAGGACTTCAAGGTATATGGAGGTGGAAAGGAGCTTTCCGAAATATAAATAATTATTCTTATACGGCGGCTTACATTTAAAAATTTTAAAAACAATATGTTGATGCACTGGAAGCCCCGAAATCGTTTTTTTTTTGTGATTGAGACAAATTATTTATTGAACTTATGGAATTTACAAAGGTTTAAAGAATTTCCAGAATTTATAAAATTTATAGTACTTATAAATGATAGGAAATTTTTAGAAAAAAAAAATTGGAAAAACAATTTGAGTTTTTAAAATGTATAGAAGGTTACAACCTTTGTAATAAACAACAATATATGTCCACCCGGACGAAAACATGGTAGCAGTCCGCTAAATCCTTTTCCCCTTATGAAGTTGCGCATCCACTCACGTAATTAATCGACCAGTGAAGTTGGATGGGTCGATAGCACAGGATTGGGATGCATTTCGAGTTATACTGGGACCTTAAGCAGTTGTCCGTAAACAAGAGAAGCAGGAGCGCAGAATAAAGGAGAACCAAGGGGAACGAATACGAGTTTTTCACTCCAATTAGGGCAATTTGATCTATCATATAACGAGGCTTTTAAAGGGCGATGTAGACGTTCTACCATACTATTTGCCTGTGGGTGATATTTCGTTCTCCATATTCTGTGGGAACCCAACATTTTGGTAAGTTGTTTGAAAAGGCTGCTTTCAAATTGACTGCCTTGGTCTGTCATTATTTTGAATGAGGCGCCAAATCTCGAAATATACTGGTCAACGAAAGTTCTAATTACGGTGGAAACTCTCATATCAGCCAGAGGTAATGCTTCTGGCCAACGCGTAAATCTGTCGATTATAGTTAGAATGTAGATATTTCCGTTTTATGGGGGTAATGGTCCGACTGTATCTGGGTAAATATGTTCACACCTGCCAGAAGGAATATTGAAATGACCATGTTCTGAAGGTGGGTGTCGATTAACCTAAAACTTCTAGCAAGGAATGCAGGTTTTAGACCAGTACTCCGTACACAGAAATATTTTTGACGCAATTATTTTGTGTGTTGCATGGATGAGAAAGACCATGAAGCATTTCAAAAATACTTCGGCACGAAGATGTTTCACACCAGACATCTAGGCCTGAACCAAAATCAGGTAAAACCTCCCGTTTGCATTTGACTGTCTGCTACTTGTGACTCAAGTACGTGGTCCGATTGTTGGAGAGAGTTTAATTTGTCTTGATCGAACCCGGTATGATAAATAGCGGACATTTGAACTTTATGTGGTCGTGACAAAGTATCCACCACCACATTGCTGCCACCTTTGACATACCTTATGTCAGTTATAAATTGTGCGATATACTCGAACTGACGACTGTGGCGAGCACTACGTTTCGACTTAGTTCCGACATTTACGAAAAAAATTCTGCCTTCGACAAAACATCGGAAGTGTTTAATGGCATAATATATAGCCAAAAGCTCGCTCTCGAAAGCTGAATATTTCTGTTCGGAAGGGGAAAGCTTCTCAGAGAAGAAGGAAAGAGGTTTCCAACTTCTATCATAAAGTTGCTCCAATACAGCCCCCACAGCAATACTTGAAGCATCAGAGCTGATGCGTAGTTCTCCTTGGTTCACAGGATGCGTGAGAAGAGTAGCATGAGCGAGGGCAGCTTTAAGTGAATTTTAAAGGTGTTTCGGAATCAGGTGCCATGAAAATGGGTATTTCTTCGTAACTTTCCAAGTTTACTGAGGTGGCTATGTATTGGAGCTAAATGTTCGGCTAAGTGCGGGATAAAACCATGAAAATAATTAATCATGCCGTTGGTTGAGGTAAGGATTGGATTGCCATGATTCTACTAACAAATGGCTGAACGCTTAAAATTAATGGAAGCTGCACCGAATTCACATTTAGAAGGTTTGATTGTTAAACCAATTTCACTTAATCGTTGAGACTAAAATGCCGTCGATATAAACATAAACGAAATTAACGCCTTTCGTTACCTCGTCCATTAAACGTTGAAACGTTTGTGCTGCGTTTCTAAGGCCGTATGGCATTCTCGTGAACTCGAAAAGTCCAAACTGTGTAGTAATGGCCGTCTCGTCGATGACTTCGGGAATCTGATGATAAGCATGCACGAGATTTATTTTTGAGAAGATTGTGCAGTCTGCAAGGCTAAGGTAAAAATTGTGGATGTGGGGGAAAGCATATCTATCTGGTACCGTAATCGCATTAAGTCGACGGTAGTCTCCGCATGGTCACCAGTCGTTGCTGTCACGTTTTGGCACTAAGTGCAAAGGTGAAGCAGCGCTGGACTAGCTTTATCTGCACAACCCCAATTGTAACATGTACTCAAATTAAGTTCTCGCTATTATGTGTTCATCGTAGTTCAAACATCTTCGACATGAAAATGGGAAGTGGCCTTCTGTGACGATAAGGTGCACTACATTGTGTATGGTCCATCAATGGTAAATAAACGTGGTATTCCATTTCCCCATTCAACTCAACTAATCCAAACTTTACCAGAAAATCGGCCTCGATTATTGGTCTAGTGATTGAAGCTACTACAAACGGATGTCAATATACACGTTTCAAACCCAAATCTATTTGTAAAAGTTGGGTGCCGTAAGTGCTAATTTTAGAACTGTTTGCTGCCACTAAACGGATTTTTGTTGAACGTAATTTTGTTTTAGGACATCTAATCGTAAGGCAACGATTTTGAAATGTCCCATCGCTCGTCGCTTCTACTATGACACGAGTTCATTTTCCGTGTTGGATTTAGCCTGTGCGTTCGGCTTTTGGCTAAATGTGCAACCTCCGCCTTTTCTTGCTCGATTTCCAAATTTTCGATGGTACCAGCAAGGCCAGTAACCACTTCTTTGACTAGAATCATCGCGAGATTCAGATCGCTGGTGTTCTCTACTATCCGAGCGCTGGAATCTGGACGTTAGTTGGTCAATCAATTTTTGAAGACTAGCAAGAGTAATTTCTGTTTGACTTAAAAATTTTGATTGTTTTCTAGGTTTCGATTCAAAGTTATTGCAATTGAAATTAGGCTTATTTATTTCAAATATTCTAGAAATTTTATTAATTCATTGATATTAGCAGTCGACCTCACAAACCAGTTTTTAAAAGCAGATCATTTACATCAATTAAGCTACCTGCTTTATCCTCAAGATGTCTGTAAAAGTCAGATGGCGTAAAGTCTTCCATATCAGTTGATTTAAGAAGGGTGGCAACTCTCCCTTGCTTTGACATGGTTCGCCGTTTAATAACTTTATATCTGAGGGTGTCGTATTTATTGGTTTCTGGTGGGTTACGAACTATACTTGCTACCGCAGCTATAACATCCACCAGTAGATGAGCTTTCGAAAATCGAATATTTTCTCGTCAGTACTGATTCTTTTGACTTTTACTAATGCCTTGAGGTGTTTAAATCACAATTCTGGAAGATTTTTCGAAAAGTGGGGTGTAGGGGCTACTTCATTTACCGAATATTTTTTTTCAACCTCTTTTTCGTCGTCCGACATGATTTTTATAAATTTAGAGTGATTCGATGTGGAAAAGTAGGAAAATAATTTGAATGTGATTTCTCGTTAAAATTTTGCCTAAATTAATTCGTTGGTAATTGATCTGCGAGTAATCGTTGTGTATGTCTTCGTTTTTAATTTGCAAAATGCGTTCTAGGTTGCACCAACAAATATATTTTGATTTAGAATTTGTTTAAAATTTTAATTTACTTTTCGACGAACATTTTTAATTTAATTTGTATAGGAATTTTGTTGTGCGAGTTTCATATTAAACTACGCTATTAAGGGCGTTATTTTCACAGTTAAACGTTTTTATTAGCACCATTCGCGTTACCGTTGGCGTGATTTGAGTAGCGACATTCAACTCGGCGTCAAAAATTGTAGCAGTTCCTTTACGACATGCTAACTTCGTGGTTCTAAACTGATATATTGGAAACCACTAACACATAAAATTTATAAAATTTATTATAAAGTATGTATACAAAAATTTGTAACTTCGATAAGACGGTCATCGCAATAACTCTTCAGCTAAAACAACTTATCGAACTCACAAAATCTACAAAATTTAAAGAATTTATAAAGTTCATAAAATTTATAGTTTATTTAGTTTTTAGAATTTTTAAAATATTCTATAAATTCTACAAACTCTAAAAGTTTTACAAACTCATAAATTTTCTGAATTTTAAAAATGCCTTAAAGGTTGCGGATTTTATAAGTTCGATAATTGGTTTTAACTAAATATTATAAGTTCGATAATTGGTTTTAACTAAATAGTTCTATAAATTCTAAAAAATTGTTGTTTTTCCAATTTTTTTTCGTAAAATTTCCTAATTTTTATAAATACTATAAATTCTGCAAATTTTACAAGTTAAAAAATTTTAGAATTAAGAGAATTTACCGAATTTATTGGATTTATACAATTCATAGAATTTATTGAATTTATAAGAATTAACGAATTTATAGAAATCCAAAAATTTATAGAACTTTTCGAATTTATTTAAATTTTTTAAATTTAAAATTCGAAAAATTTAACATGAATATGTAATTTTTAAAATTTTTAAAATTTTAGTAGTAAAATTTATAAAATTGACAAACTTGAAACAATTTATAGAACCAATAGAATCTAAAATGTTTTAAAAAATTATAAAAATTTGTAGGATTTGTAGAATTTATTATTTAGAATTATTATATTAGAATTTACAATAATTAAATTATTTGGAGAAATTGAATTTTTAATTAAAGGCTTTGTAGAATTTATGAAATTTATATATTGTACAATTTATTGGATTTTTAAGATTTATAGAATTTAAAGAATTTATTGTATTTAAAGAATTATTAAATTTATACAATTTTTTATTGAATTTTTTAAATGAAATTTGCAGAATTCGAATAATTTACAAAATTTCTAGGAATTATGGAATTTTTTTATAAAATAAAGATTGCGTTTGTAAAATTTATAGAACAGACAGATTTGAAATAATTTATAGAATTCATAGAATCTTTAAAAATTAAAAAACTTTCAGTATTCTTAAAATTTTTAAAATTTATAAATTTTTCACAATTTGTAGAAATTATAGAATTGAAAGAATTTATAAAATACATAAAATTTAAAAAATTTATAGAGTTTCAGATAAAGTAATATTTATAAAATATATAGAATTTATATTGTATAATTTATAAAATTCAAAAATACTATAAAATTTAAAACACTCACTGAATTTTTAACATAAATAGATTTGTACAATTGATAGAATTTATACGATTTATAAGGTTTAACGAATTTATGGAATTTATAAAATTTATAGAATTTATATAATATCCACCAATTCTAAAAATGTTAATAAATATATTTTACAAATTCCATAAAGTCTAAGAATTCTGTAAGTTTCCTAAATCTTTTAAATCCTATAAATTCGACAAATTCTATAAATGGTTCAATTAATCAGCGTTTATTGATAATTTACAGTTTATAGAAATTAAATAATTAACAATTATTTTAACAATTTAGAAAACTTATAGAATTATATTGTATTAAAATTATATAAAATTGGTAAAATTTCGGGAATTTATTGTAGAAATACAAAAGTTAAACACACAATAGAACCAACAGAATTTACAAATTAGGTAGGTAAATGAATTTATCAAATTTATAAAATTTTAGAATATAAAACATTTATAGAATTTATAAAACTTATAAAATTGACAAAATTTGCGTATTACGTATAATTTATGAAGTGTTTAGCATTCGCAGAATATACGTATGTAGGTTATATAAATTATGAAATTTTTAAAAACAGGAAAACTTACAAAATTTATTTAGTTAATTATAGAATAAATAGAAATTACAAAATTTATAGTTTTGTTAGAAATCTTAGGTTTTTCTCTTGCTTAAACATTCGGGCTCTTCCCATGACACTGTGCAACTATATTTGAGCGACATTGTTCCTTTAGTTTTCTATTTGCCTTTTTTCTAATCAGTTAATATGCATATGAAATCAAGAAAACTGTTTTTATTTTGGCCATAAAAAATGTTTGTGACAAGTGGGGCTGGAGCCCCGCATTTTACATTAGATTTATACTGAAGTAGTCAGACCCACACTTTTGTATGAGGTAACAATCTGGTGGCCTACTCTGGACAAAACTGTCAACCAAAAGCTGTTGACGAAAGTTCAGAAAAGAATCTCTCTGTGGATTAGTGGTACACTGAGGAGCACATCTACTCAGGCACTGGAGACTCTGCTATTTTTGATTCCTGTAGATATCTTGGGAAAACAGTTAACAGCTTTTATTGCCATACGACTAAAATCTACCTTAATGTGGACCTGCAAAAATACAGGGCACTCATGTACATTGTCTAACAAACAGATTCGCAGGACAACCGACTAAACTGTCCCGTCACTCTCTTGGTAAGTTCAAGGAGGAAGCTAGTAAGTTGATGAACGCCAGATGGTCAAGTAGCACATCATGCGTAGTAACTCGGAAGGTCTGGCCAAAGTTGGGCTTGGCGAGATCCCAGCAGCTGATTTAACTTCAACGGAGTCAGATCAGTGAAGTTGTTGAAGTGATTACAGGACACTGTCTCATAGGCAAACATTCGAGTAGATTTGGTTTCTCCTCACATGACTGCTGTCGTAGTTGCGAGGACGAAGAAGAAGGATATACAGTACTTCAGCTTCTTTGCATCTTCCCTCGTCTGGCATGAAACAGTCTAAAGTTTCTAGGGGCACCACCCTTCAGTGTCCTGATGAACCTCAGCAGGATGGACGTCAAGGGTATCCAGCGTTTCAGAAACAGCTCGAAATGCTTTCAATGAGTTGGAATATAAACAAAATCGTGGTATGGCTACATACCATTTTTGTGTCTATGCCTGGTCCTAATGGACCACCACCTGAACCTAAAGATTGTTAGTACCAACAGTTTAGGCACCTTGTTGTGAAATTTTATACTAAAGAATATTATCGGTGATCAATGTTACCATCTAGCGTGCGTTTTACTGTTTGATGGTGAAATTGATCACCTATAATTTTCTTTAGTGAAAAAATGCACTAATTTCACTACATCCGTATGATTTTTTTTTTAATCAAAACTAATGACCTTCATTGATGAAATGCCTATTCTTCTATTTTTCCGGCCTAATTATTCATATTTTGCTATGTGCCCCAAATATCACATAAATCTTTTTTTGGGAAATTCCAATCCTATGATAAGTTTTTGATCAAAACAGTTACCATATTATCTTAGGGTTTGGCAGGGGAAAAAATATTATCAACTTTTCTTTAATCCAATTAATATAACCAATATAATTCTAACCTTAATTTTGTGTATTATATTACTAGGTCATTATGATCCGTGATCATGGTCACTTGCATAAACATACTAATATCGAATACACTCAAACCAGCCCACATAAAATCGTAATAAAGTGCAGTATAAAAGCAACATCGTTGCTGTTGAAACTTTCAAATTAACTTTGCTATAAAACCAACAGATCTGCTGCCAATGACAAAAAAACTGAGCTCCTGGATTTTAAAACTATTGAAAAGTTCCAATTAAAACTATTCAATTGAAAGAGAATGTTACATAATACTCTATTTTCAGGTAAAGTATTCTAAAAGAGCGTAGTGTAGTATATACAGAAATCCATAGAGAATCATGTCAAGTCATCATAAATCTAAAACACAATGAGTGGGTTATATAATTTAGTTAAGAAATATTTTAATCTTGTGCCGTTATACTAACTATACAAATTCCGTCGTATAAACCGAAGGATGATACGTTAAATTAAAAACTGTAGTAGATTTCATAAAGAGGTCTCATGTCGAATAAACAAAAATTCAAATTAGTTGGGTGTGGAAAATACATATTTGGGTGTAGAAATTATATTTCAAACAATACAGTGAGCCCCTACGCAATCTACTTAAAACCGCAAAAACACAATTCTCTCGTTGAGTTTTGTATACATAAATAAGATTTTGAATTAACAAAAATTGCAACTATCAAAATCTGGTTGTGATACAACACCCCAACCATGTTGGTACGTTTAGCGATAAGATTAAGAATCAGAATTACCTCGATTCCATCCAATTATTTGGGGCAGAAGTGAGAAGTGAAAGGAAAGAAGCCATTAGGGATAAATTCTTCGTTTCCTTTCAAATCAATATTATGACCCTGAATCGAACTATTAGTTAAAAGGGAAATTATGAAATTTTTCAGGAAGGGATTCCCTCCCAACTATCAATTTTTAATAACCCAATACGTAAGCCAAGTTGTACGACTGGGTTCACCAATTATAAAACCTAAGATCAACAACCCACAAAACTGTGAATTATTATCACACGTTGCAATACTAATGACTGATTGTTTCACAGTTTCACATTATGTAGATCAGGCTGGCATGAAACAATGTAATATGTATATGGTCTACGCAAAATCGACATATATCCGTTCGTCCTCGATTTAAGTGGGAGGCTAAAAGCGAACAACAAAGTAGTTGTTACCAATGTTTCTCGTTCTTGTACAATCTGGGAGTACTTTTTTTGGCCTACTGTTACACTTGTCTGTAGTGGTTCTTTTATTGGGTTTTTGACAGTGTCTTCCCTACTAAACAGGCATTGATGAGCTCACTGATGAGTTCATAATGAACCTTCAAATGAGTCGTTCAATGAGCAATACACTGCCTGCGGGACTAAACTCATTTATATACTAAATGAATATTTAAATGAAACATTAAATGAGTGTATTAATGAATTTCTTGTAGAACTCATCACTAAATTCATTTTGTTGGTTTACACTAAAATTATTGATTATTTTTATACACTTATTTGATGAACTTATAAGATAATTTTTAATAATATTTATGATGAGTAAACAAAGAATTTCATCTAGAATTTTATGAATAACGGGCCACTCAATTGATTGTGAATTTCATACGGTTTTACATTTAGTATTGATGATATGGTACTAAGCGAAGTAATTAAGAAAATTGTAGGACTTTATAGTAGTACCAGTTCACCTTTTTCCAGTGGTAATCGTGGCGCCTTTTGCGGCGCTTTAAATAATAAAGAATTAGTTAATATGTATTGTTGTAAGCGGTTAGCGTGTATTTTCTCATGCAAGTATAAATAAAATACATTTGAGTAATTTTTTAAATATAAATATTACTTCTTTATTAAAATACAAATTCAAATTCAAATAAACTAAAATACTAAATCAATTCAAATTAATTATTCTTCTTCTTTTTATTTATAATGATTGTCCTTCATCGGTTTGAGTTCGTGAGGACGATGCAATTTCCTTTAACTAAAAACATTTGGTATAAGAATGTTATTTTGGTTCTAACAATTGATTACAAAAAAAATATACTTGTTTTTTTCTTGTGCTAATAGCTTTGTTGTGCCTATTATGTGATTTCAATAGAAGTTTTCTCATTTCAAATTCAAATTCTGTTATATGAAGGCCACAAGCTTCTGTAAGTTGAAATATATATAACTCATTTTTAATTAATGTTTTCAATTATTAGTTAGACTAGAGAACTTCTGCAATAGGGGGTTATAATATTTAATTAACCTACTGTATAAAATAGTATGAAATAGCTTCAGACCCATAATAGAATTTTTATTCATTACGCCTTTCAGGTTGTATTGGAAGTATATTTCATCAGTTGCAATAATTCTAAAAACGACTTAATAATTTTTTTTTTTTGCTGTTAACTTCCTCTTTAGGTAGCCAACCTGTGAATAAATAAAAGAAATTATTTTATTGGTCAGGTTTTAAATGGGACACACTTTCTATACAAACATAATACAAACATATATGTATATAAATATAATTTACCAGTTTTTCTCCGTAATTGCGATCTGCAAGTTTTTTTTCCATGTCTAGAAGGTCACTTTTGTTTTCAATTGGAAGAAGCATGTTAAACTCATCCTCGGTTGGGTCAAAAATGATTTCATTAATTTTATTTTTAATCATTTGGCAAGTACAAAAAGTTTTGCGGGCCAATTTATTATCCGCTTTTTGTCGAGCTCTCATTTCACTTTTGTATGAAATAAACTGTAAAGTAGCAAAAATATCTGTTTAATCTAATTAGCAAACAATAAGTTTAATAAAATATTTTTTTTCATGATATATTTATGGGGAAAATGTTTAATAAAATTTAAAAGAGATATAAATCAAAGTATTGCGCGATGATTTTTTAATCTTATTAAATTAGTTTCATACACTCGTACCTCGTCATACAAAGCGTCATTGTTTTTTTTTCAGGTTATAAATTTTTTTTTCTAATAATCTAATGTATGAAATAATTTCTGCACTCGAACTCTGAAATGACAAAATTAATGTCACCAAATATTTTTGTAATTTATTAACAATATCTGACGGATTCCATTTTTTTATTTGAGTTCTGAGGGTGTGTTTCTTGGGCGATAAATATCCGTCTCTCAAAAATAGAAGAGCTGCAGTGCACTTGAGGAGTTGAAGTTATAAATCCTTCACTGATATCTTCGCTATCTTCGCTATTTAATACGTTGATGAAACAGTTATTTATTGGTGACACTGGTAGTGACATTTTATAGCTAAATTTTTAATTTGTAAAAGACAAACCTAGTTTTCGAAATGTAACATTATTTTTATTAATTATAATACAATAAAATAATATATATATATATATATATATATATATATATATATATATATATATATATATATATATATATATATCGTTGATGTCAATGCACAATTACGTATCTAAAGATGTTGAAAAAAATTTAGGTACTTAAAAACGTTTAAAATTGGTTGCACAAGAACAATGTCGATGAAAGTAACCAACAGTAAAATTTTATTGATCGTAACAAGTCATTACTGTTGGTCAATTTGATCGACATTTATTTCGTTTTTAAAAACGTAAATTTTTTTCAATATTTTTAGATACCTAATTGTGCATTGACATCAACGATATTGTTGTGATCCCAATCGCAACAATCATTTCAACATTAACCTGAAACAAAATTAAATTAACATAAGACATTGAAATCCATTTCAATGACCGACCGTAATAGTAAATAATAATTAATTATCAAATCAAATATGTGTCGTAACATAAATAACAAAACAATTTGAAAAAAATGCAAAACAACGACACATATTTGATAAACTATATTATGAAATATTGTATTTAAGTATGCTAACACTAATTGTTGTTGGTATACTTAATACAATATAAAATTATGTTATGAATACAATACAAAAAGGTAGAGTAGCGATTTTTTTTATAATGAAAATGTTTTGGTTTCAATAATCAAACAAGGTCATAATTTAATTATGTGACATTAACTTTCATGATACAAAAAGTTGCATCACAGAAATAAAATATTTGATGCAACATATATTTATGTTGCATTAAATATTTCCGTATTTGTGTTTACGATATTTTTTTGTATGAAAATTGTAATACGGAAGAAAAATCTTTCTTTCCGTGTTATATACAAAAATTGTAAAGATAACACGGAAGAAAATTCTTTTTCCGTAAATTTTAAGTATAAATTAAGAATAAAATTAATTTTTAGAGAGAGTGTAATTTCTATCTTATTCAGGATAGTATAGTTGTAGTATCATATAACTCTAACGATTGTAAATCAATAAGAAATACAAGATACCAATTTTAAGATAGTAATCATAATAAGTGAAGAGGAATTATTTCATTTATGTTCACAAATAAAAATTGTACAAAATCAAATATAGAAACCAAGTATTTCTATTCCTGTTAACTTATCTGTAGCAAAGAAAATACTATAGATTGTAAAAAAAAAACAAGTAAAGTCTTAGTGAAGTGTAATTCATTGGTAAGTAAAAGCAATCGTACCTATATCAACATATAGGTACCACTTTACATATTAGTAACATTTAAATATTGTAATATATAAAATAATATATATATATATATATATATATATATATATATATATATATATATATATATATATATATATATATATATATATATATATATATATATATGTATATATATATATATATATATATATATATTTATATATATATATATATATATATATATATATATATATATATATATATATATATATATATACATAATTATCAATTTCTAATGATCAAATGTATTAAAACAATAGTGCAAAATGGGAATTAGCGCTAGTTTCTGGTTGAAAGGTACTGGGTAATATTTATATTTGACGTCCTTTTTACAAAGTGTTATAAGTGAGGAATTCATTTCACTGCATAATAAAATTCCAAGTGTTCCAGCAGAACAGGTCCAGAAAAAAAATCTTTAATTTTTTTAAATTGATATCCTGTCACTGTTTCTTCGCCATTTTTAAATCCAGTTCCAACAATTTTAATAGCAACATCAGGAGTAGCAAAATAATACTAGTTTATGTCATTTTTAAACTCTATTTTCATTGAATCAGTAGTGTAAAAATAATTTTTTTTGTTATTATTTGTATTGTTGTTTTCATGAAGCCTCCTGCTAAGTTGTTGCAAAATTTTGTGTGGCGATCGTACAATCCTTTTAAGATATTGCATAAAATTTTCAAATTTATGTGCTGAAAAGTTATCAAGTGGTCCGAATTGCTCAACACAATCCGCGATATGAAGTAATCCATGCACATTAAAGGTGACACTATCTTCTCCATATAATAAAGGGAAATATTTTACGAAGTCTTTTAGCAAATCCCGAGATGTGTTTAAGTTCGCAATATAACTTTGATTACAAGAGAGCAGTCGTATTGCACAGAAAAATAATAAATAATGATAATATATATCGTCATCCACATTGTTTTTTAGTACCACGATACCTAAATATAATAAAAAGTGGCGAAATTCTGTTGCTTTCCAGACATATATATCTTGCAGGGTACGTACTCGTCGACAAAATTCTGAGGGAACATTGCTAGACAATTCAAATAATAGTTTGTTAATTTCGAGTGTGTTAGCCGAACTATTTTTAAATTTGTTTTTGGGAATGACAGTCAATATTTTTTTTACAACTCCTAAATCCACAAGATGCATTGGATCAATGGGAAATTGTGAAACCAAACCAATTCCTATTGATTCCAAATTAGTTCTGGTTTTCAAAAATTTTATTTGATGATGAAATTTATCAGTTCTTTTACTGAAACTATCGTCTGTCCGCAGTTCCATTATTTCTGTTTGGAACACAATTTTATTATTACGGTATATTCCAATTTGCGTGCATTTCGGACAACTATTTTTTCCTGTATGGTACTGTGATCCGGTAACAAACGCTCGGGCTGGTGTATCACATGTAAAGGCGCGAATTTTGAATATTTTTTTTATCCTCTTTTCACCAACTTCTATGTCGTTTTTCATAAGATGATTTTTTTCATTCGAAAAATTTTCTAAATATTCATTAACCATATATGGCTTCTCTTTACCTGAGTGGCAGCCAATTAGAAAAGGCGGAATATTTTTTTCGGACACAAATGAACCTAAAATAGGCCACAAGACTCGTTTCGAGCTTTTAAATAATGACATTCCATCAATGCCTATATCCAAAATTATTTCTTTAGTTTCATTCAAGTTTTGAAATTTTTGATTTCTAAGATAATTTTGTATGCCAAAATGGTAATATTCTCCTGGACTTATATTGGCAATATTAATGGACTGTAAGGGTGTTTTCAAAAGAGTTTTAGCGCATTTTGGTAAATTTTTAATACCAGAATCGGACAATGATTTAAGAAGATCAGATACATGAGCATGTGGAACTTTATTTCGTAAAGCCCAGTTTGCAATATTCTCACAAACGCTTGGTTGTTCGGTATCACTTGGTTCAGTATTGCTCTCCTCATTATTTTGCCTGCTATAACTCTCAACAATTTCACTTTTATCGATATCTGACCCCTCAGTAATGACTTCCACATTACCACTAAGACTCGCGCCTGTATTATTCACAACACCGGGATTAGTGGATAATGGACTCGTATATAGGTTGAGTTTTTTGAATTTTTCAATATTACTCCGATACTCCTTCAGTTCGTCACTCATCATATTATAGAGGCGTTTACGTGACATAATAACACTTACCTATTTGAAAATAAAAAGTTATTAGTCACTTTAATTTTATAAGCATTTTGCGCCAAAATGCAATGGGTAAAGGTTTTCACGTAGATATATTAGTTTCATTCTAACTAAAAGAAATAAATTAGTTTTTCTCAGTTTTATAAATAATAATTGCTGTGATATTAATTTAGTATTATAGTGGACGACGGGTGAGTCAGAAGTGATTATATGGTATACATTTTTTTCTGAATTTGCTCAACAAAAGGTGATTGTTTATTTTGATTTTAAGGTTGATTTAAATAAAAGGTAAACCAAATTGCTGCCGACACTAAACAATTCTCGGCCATTGTAGGAAGGCACAAACTGCAGGAATTAGAAGTAGTGACAGAAGCAGATTTAGTTAATAAACACATGATTTTAAATGTCTTTACAAAATTTATAAGACTCTGTTATCCAAACAAAATATAGAAAATACATTGAATATTTTAGATAATGATGACTTTGTCTTCCTGCATGTCGAATTTCAACTGGAACCGAAATCAAGGGGAACAGTAGAGCAAAGTGAACCCGAAATCATAGAAGTTATTGAAATCCTTTTTGTTTTCGCAAATAATTTATAACTACCAAAAGGTGAAGCAATTGATAGTGCAAACAATAGTACAAACAAATCTAAGGAAATATTACCTTGCGTTGTGACTTCATTTTGCTATTAAAAAATTCAAAAAGAATAACGAAAACAAAAAAGAACAGAAAGAACTTGAAAAGGAACAGCGGTAACTACAAAGGAAACATAATTTGGAAGATAAATGGAAATTAAAAGAAGATAAACCTTAATTAAAAATCCAGAAAAAAAAACAAAAAAAAATCTTCCTATTACAAAACTTATATTTGAAGAATTCGTACCGGGAAATTTAGCGCAGAATAGCTCTGCAGGCTTTTCAAATAACATTAAAGTTCTGGTGACTCCTGAAAAGAGTGATTCTAATGCGGAAACCATTATAAGAAATATTGATTCAGGCCAACACCTACCGCAAGAGAAGGAACATTTTTCGACAGGTAACACTAAGGATACGGTCTTGATTGAAGCAGTTGGCTCAGATTTATCGCTCAACAATGTTTGGACTCAAAACCATCTCATCTGTATAGCCCCAGGATAGGTGGGTTACTCAGAAAAACGGAAATTAAAAGAAAAAATCCAGAAAATAAAATTACCGAAGAAACGACTTACAATATTAAAAATTTTAAAAAAATTTTTGAAGCGGAGTGACGTAAGTGATCTTTTTACAATTAATATTATTTTGTACAATTACAAAACACCAACAATTTTCACTTACTTAAAAATAAAAATAGACAAAATTTGTATTTTTGAATTTATTTATTTTTATTCATTTAAAATTAAGTTGCAAAAATTACCTGTAGATGATCTTTACAAGATCGAAACTAGTTGTAATTTTAAATGAATAAAAATAAATAAATTCAAAAATAAAAATGTTGCCTTTTTTTATTTTTGAATAATACCCGTGGCAGTGGACTGTATTTTAATTTTACCTGGGTTTGATGAATTTAATTTTTGGCTTCGTGTAATTGATGGACCAACAAAAAACTTGCTTGTGTGCGTCGTATCGTTCGCAATTAACTTTTTATTAAAACACCTTTCTTTTTTATCTTTTTAACATTTATTATTTTTACTATTTAGGTGTGTTCACGTTGGCGGATCTTCCAAAAAAGCATTTATTTTTATACATAATTTTTGTTTCACAAATTATTTACTAATACCATAGTGACATCTGCCTTTTCAGATTCACAACATTCGTTTTCCTATAATGTTAGTACAAAATTTGTTCAATGTTATCGCATTACTCTATTACATAAATTTCCTCCATTTTTAGATCTGTCAAACTTTTTATGTCAACAAAACATTCATAATGGTAAGTTTTATATAATACAAATGGTAATTAATTAATTATAATAAACTTAAACATATTATGATACATTTTTAGATAACCAAATAACAATTACATGAAGGAAACTAGTTAAGTTGGACTATAATTATAATCAGATAAGTATAAAATTGGTACATAATAAATAAAATGATTCTTTGTTTCTTCTTGTTTCTTTTCAGGAATCGCCTTAACCCACAAATATATAGAATCCGACACTTGCGATGAATAGGAAATTGGTACATATAATTTGCACAAATTGGATTGCTTCGTTGTTAGCTCAGGGCTGATAATCCAGGATATTGAACATCCTCCGCCGCCTTGAATCAACCTGATTCAAACCAAATAAAGCAAATTTTGATTGTTGAGATATTTTCTGGTTTGGTTTTCGCTGACACTTCCTTCTGGTTAAAATTTTAATTTCTTTTTCTTCATTGAGGTGTTTTAGTTGAATCGGACATCGATCATGCTGTGTTATTGTTTTTGTTGTGGTGTAAAGAATATCTGCTGTAGCATAGATTCTTCGGAGCTCGTAGAAATTGTTGCTTCTTTTTTGTACGTATGAGTACCTACAGCCCGGATCGCCGAATTCCGTCGTGTATAAGTATGTATGGAAAAATAACCAGTGGCACTGGTTCTACGGGTTACTAATTTCCATTTGAATTCGATTCTTCACATTATCAAACAGTAGGTATTATTTCTTCTTTTTCAGGGTTGCCTTGCCTTAATAATAGTTGGATATCTTGTATTAATTTGATTCTATTAGCAACTTATATGACGTTACTAATAGAATGGCTCCACACTGGAACTAGCTGCATTTATTGTGTGGGTAACGGACATAACTTGTGTATTACCCGTTGAATTTCGCCATCAGCTGTTTTAAGCGTTACCAAACGCACCTTTCCGTCTGCACCGGCATGCAACTTTAGTACCTTACCCAATCGCCAGCTATTTAGTAATGGGTTTTCTTCCTTGATTAATACGATCTGCTCTGCTTGTAAATTGGCTTCATCGTGTTTCCATTTAAATCTTTGTTGCAAGCTATGGATATACTCGCCGTACCATCTCCTCCACATTACTTGGATCATTTTTTGAACAGCCTGCCAATGACTCAATCGATTGTAGGTTATTTTGGTAACATCAGGATACACTAATGAAACTGGTTGAGTGCCGACTAAATAATGCGCTGGGGTAAGTACGTCATGCAAATCGGGACCATTCGTACATAATGGACGATTGTTTAACATGGCTTCTATTTGAACCAGAAGCGTGTAGAGCTCATCATTCGACAAAATTTTCTCACCCGTTACTCTTTGTATGTGGGTTTTAATTGACTTCACTCCAGCCTCCCAGAGTCCTCCGAAATGTGGTGCTTGCACCGGAATAAAGTGCCAATTTGTTTGGTGTTTCTTCATCACTTGAGACGTCACTTGATCTCTATTTTCTAATACGAACCGATTCAGCTCATCGAATATCCGTTTGGCGCCTCGGAAATTCGATCCGTTATCCGAATACACATCAGTACAAGGCCCACGCCTTGCAATGAACCGATCGAATGCAGCTAGAAAGGCTTCGGTGGATAAATCGGTGGTAATCTCTATGTGTAGCGCCTTAGTGCACATGCAGACGAATACACATAGGTAGGTCTTTCGAACTCGTTGACCACGAGCATGGATTAAGACTGTTCGTATTGGACCAGCAAAATCCACTACGGTGCGTAGAAATGGTTTCACTAGTTCCACTCTTTCTTTAGTTAACATTCCCATCTTTTGACTGGCTGGCTGGGGGTTTTGTTTTATGCACGGAACACAATTACGAAAAATGCCTCTGATTGTACTTCGAATACCCAAAATCCAGTATTTTTTCCGTAGTAAATGCAATAGATAAGATGGACCGCAGTGAAAATTCTTGTTATGTTGTTCGATTATTAATTTCTTAACGATGGGATCGTGTTTTGGTAGAATTATGGGATGGCCTTGCTCATATGGAACTGGTGCATTGCCAATTCGGCCTCCTACTCGTAACATTCCATTTTCATCGATAAATGGATCTAAGGTGACTAATCGGCTCTCTCGTGGGATTCGATTTCCGGCTTGTACTTTATGTAACTCCTCTCCAAAATGCTTAGATTGAATCGCTCGGTAGACCCTTACGGTTGTATGAATGATCTCTTCCCTGCTTAGTCTGTCCTTAACTCCCAGCTTCCTCTTGGTTATGACATCTGCGAAACGATAAATATATGCAAGCACCATAATGAACTTGCCAAACTTAGAATACCTTTCTTGCAATTGGTAGATAAAATCTACCTCCACGTTTCGCTTGCTTGAGCTGATTACCAAGCATTTACGCGCTTCCATTTCATTTTTAATTTTGGAACGATCAAATCTGGGCCATTCATCTTCGGCACGTAATAAATAATTTGGACCATGCCACCACAATTGATATTTTTTTAATACGCTGGGGGACAGTCCACGGGTTGCGCAATCGGCGGGATTCAACTCAGACGGAACGTGATGCCAATGGTTTCTGGGAAGTATATTCAATATTTTGCTGGTGCGGTTCGCGACATACGTTTTCCATCTCTGCGGCGTATCAGACAACCAATCTAGGACTATACTTGAATCTGCCCATGCCACCATATTTTCTTTCGAAATCTCCAATATAGCAGCTACTTGTTTCATTAATTTTGCTAGTAATAATGCGCCACAAAGCTCAAGACGAGCAACTGAAACGGTATTAACCGGCGCGACCCTTGTTTTTGCCGTGATTAATGTCCCTGCAGCTATTCCATCTTCTTCTGTACATAAGTAAATGACCGCAGCATATGCCTTTTCGCTGGCGTCCGAAAATCCGTGGATTGTCGTCTTACCATTCGTTGCACCCATCCATCTATTAATCTTGATCGCCTTGATATCGGGTATTTGTTGCCTGATAGTCAACCACTCTTGCTGTACATTTGGCGGTAAAGGTTCATCCCATGTCAATTTCAACAACCATAACTGTTGAAACATTATCTTGATCCTTATGATGAACGGTGAAAGTAACCCCAATGGATCAAATATTTTGCTGAATTCAGCTAGCATCCCTCGTTTTGTGAAAGATGGGCGGTCTTCTAATTGGATATGGTAGGTGAAGACATCAGCTGCCGGTAGCCATTGTAACCCCAGCACTTGTGTTGCTTCGGCTCGACTTAAGTCAATTGGTAATTGAGTATTGGATTCCGCGGCAGTAACAGCCTGTAAAAATTGCTGAGAATTAGATCTCCACTTCCTGAGATTCATACCGGCGCCTTTGAACAACGAAATCACTTGACGGCTCACTCTTACTGCCTCTTCTACAGAGTTTGAACCGCTCATCAAATCATCCATATACATATGGTCTCGAATGGATTGTGCAGCTTCCGGATACTGATTTTGATTAACCTCTGCTATTTCTTGTAACACTCGTGTAGCTAAAAATGACGATGGTGACATACCATATGTCACGGTGTTTAACTCGTATACTTGTATAGGATCTTCGACCTTATCGCGCCATAATATGCGCTGGTACCTACGATCAACCGGATGAATTAAGATTTGGCGGTACATTTTTTCAATGTCCGCGGTAAAGGCTATACGATGTCTTCTAAAATGCACTAATATATGATATAATGAATTTTGTATCGTAGGTCCAACTTCCAAAGTGCTATTTAATGACATGCCGGTCGATGTTTGCGCTGAAGCATCGAATACCACTCTTAATTTGGTAGTGGTACTTGATTCTTTAAAGACCCCGTGATGCGGCAGGTAAACAGCAAACTCATTATCTGGATTGGGCACTAGCGTCATATGGTTTAAGTCTCTATAATCGTTCATAAATGATCGGTAGAGCTGGTGATACTGCGGATTTTTATTAAACTTCCTTTCCATCGAAATTAATCTACCCTTGGCGCTTTCATATGAATTTCCTAATAGCTGCTGATCATCCTTAAATGGTAGTCTTACTAGGAATCGACCAGCTTCATTACGTGTATAATTTTGAATAAAATGTTCCTCACATGGATTAGATACAGGCACCTTCTCCTCATTCCCGATTTCCTCACTATTCCAAAACTTGATTAACGTTTGTTCAATATTTATGTCACAACTCAATGACAGGACTGACGTAACTTGATTGGCTGTGAAGGCTCCAGACATTATCCACCCTAATTGACTGCTCTGTGCCACAACCTTGTTATCCTGTCTTAACCAGCGTTGTGCCGTATTGTCTACCTGGCGTAATTTATACATTGTCTACACGTGTAGACAATGTATGTAGAAAATTAAATTATTCACGTCGACAATATCGAAAATGTCGAAAATGTCGAAAAAAATGGTTTCTGTGAGCAAAATAGTATTTTAATTTTTTGCTAATATACTATCTACGGTGCGAAATCTGTATCAAATTATCACCACAATAAACAAAAATAACCATATAATAAGTATGGTTCATTAGAATAAAATAAATAACAAGAATTATGGTTCATTTAGAAAGTTAACTTTATTATTTATAACTTTTAATTATCTACAGACACAAAAAGCGAAAATTTATTAATTTATTATCCATCTACAGTGTTGTCATCTGTTGGTTTTTAACATGCCCTAAGTAAACGTTTACTGACATCTAGCTGCATTTGAATAAAAGAAAATAATTTTAAAAGTGTAAATCATTCTTGTAGTAGTAGTCGACCATTTTTCTTATCTGTCAAAAACGAAATTTGACAAAATAAATAAAATTATAATAATAATAATAATAATAACAATAATTAAAATTTACTAAAATTAAAAAAACTTAAGTCAGAATCATTATTTTCCTGCCTTATTTAATTTCCTTTATTATCCATGTTATGATCACCGAGTCAAATGAAGAAATTTTATATTTTTGTATTTTCGGCTGTCGAACGACGATGCTGGACAAAAAGTGTACGAGAAATTAGTTAAGGGTTATGAAAAGTATAAACAATTTTAGGATAGTTCAATTCGAAAAATTGTATTTTTATGTTATTTTTGTATGTTTGCGGAATAAAATAAGTTACCAAAATAAATGTGTTTTATGTAATGGCACAGATCGACCGGCTAGAGCGTAGCCATTTTCTCACCTAAATGGATTTAATTTACTATAACGAAAAGTCAAAATTTTAAAATAAATTTTTAAACTCATTTTCATATTTATTCCAAAATGCAAAATGTACAAAAAAATAAAAATATTTTATTGCTTTTTAATAACGCCAAGTCGTGATGGATCTTGACTGGGATAATGAACCCCACCCGGTGTTGGTGATATCACTCCGCTTTGGGCTGCAACTGCTGCCGTTGATGTTGCTAAAGCCGTTTGTGCCGTTGCCGGAATTGGAATAGCCTGAGTATTATATGCCTGACCATAGGTGCACCAGGTATCATTTCCAGTGGTAATTGATGTAATTTCACACCAGGTGGTAAAACTGCCATTTCAGATGATTGCAAATTAAAATAATCATTAGGATTTGGTGGCAGAGGTAAAGCACCGGGAAGGCCTGGCACCGGTTCAAATATATATTGTCGAACTGTTTTCGCAACAGATACACACACTGTATACTCAGATCACAAACAGTATACCCTATTAAAAACTACATCGCAAATATAACTGACACTTTTTGTGGTAGATTTCTACAATACAAAACGAAATGTATTTAAATTAAGAAACGGTATTCACGTATTTTTTATTCATTCCTTAAATTTTACTAAAATTTTCTTCATTTTTCATCGGATTAAAATGTAATAAACCATCAGCAGTTCGATAATGGGTTTAATTCTTTTACAGTTTACGCCAACAGTTTTTGATCTATCAATGCTTATTAATGAATTAACCACTGATACAATGGGATTCTCAAATTTTTCCCATACAAAACATATGTAAAGTCCAATTTTTTTTACCCCAATTTTCTTGAATAAAAACTTTTATTGATTTGAAATATTATTATTGAAATGGTATCTAGAATGTTTATTTTACACATCATCAAAAATTCTTTAAGAGACAAGTGTTTTATTAATTCACTATGATTAAATTAAAATAAAAACTAATTTGCAATAAATGCACCAACACAAACGCAATAATATTGAGCTTTTAAATAAAATGTATAAACAACAATTGATTGGGTCACAGAGCCATCCATTGGTGAAATTACAGCGTATATTACAAAAAGCATCAATTAACTATTATTATAAAACTCGCCGACGCGGGGCGTAATTTCACAATTTATCTCGATTCGTTAACAAATATAAGCAGTGTTGTGCATTTACGCGTAAAAAACTATTTTTTACATATTTGATGTAAATAATAGTAAAAAATAGTAAAAAAATGTAAAAAAATGTAAAAAATTTTTTATTTAGTGACATCTATTTGAATAAAATTATATTATTCAAATATGGTAAATATATTTGATATTTAGTCGATACACACAATTATTATTTAATTATTAAGAATTTAATTTGTCTGGCTGTAATCAATTGATTTTTTCGTAAAATTCGATTTGACATATTGTAAATCAATTCGAAATTGTTTAGGTAAAAGTTTTTGCTTAATCATTTTATACAATATATAAAAAGCATCGTACTTCATTATTCTCACCAGAATTTTTTATTAAATTATTTCTAACATTAGCCTAATCTAGATACTTTGCACTTTGCAGTTTATTAAATAATTATAAATTACAACATTGTTATTAACAAATAAAATATAAATTATATTATCAATGTCCTTGTTATAAATAAATATTAGTTATGCTAGAAGTAAAAAATGTACGTATGTAGTTTTATAAGTTACTTCTTTGCTCTTTCTACGGCTTCCTGCAGTCAAAAATAATAATACATCAGCTGATTTTGTTTACATTTTAATTGTGTTGATAAAATTATGAACGGATTATATTTTTTCATCCAGATGTTTATTAAACAATAAAAATAAAATTGTAATGTTTCGTACCTCGTTTTCAGTTTGTTGTTAATTTACAATATTACTAACCGACTAATCGTTGATACGTAAAATATGTTTTACAAGGCTAAATATGTCATCACGTTCAAATATGTAGTAAAGCATAACTTTTCTCTTAATGAAAACGATGTTGCATGAGCTTTCTTGAATACATTTTTAAAATTTAGATTTTTCATTATAAATTTTTATTCTAAAATAAAAATAACCAAAAATGCTCAAATAAAAATAACCAAAATGCTCAACCGAAAAATGAATAACCGAAACATCAGGAAGAAAAAATTAGGAAACTTTAACAACCTTAACAAATAATAAAAGAAAGAAATACTCGGACACATGATCGCAAATTACATTTGTAATATACAAGATAAACCAAACAATTCATGATTGTAGAAGTTTCAGTAATAATATTGGTAATGGTATGCATAAACAGAAACTATTACGTTTAAATTTAGTAGCCAAGGAACATTTTGTTGGATAGAAAAAGGTAACAAATAATATGAAACGTAAGCAGTTACAAAAGGTGAATGACCGTTCTACTTATGCTTTATGACGAAAGAAAATAAAATTCGTATAATGTATAGTATATTGTAACTTTCTCACATTTATTGAAACCTGCGAGAATTCTCTTTTGAACTCTTCAGAGAGAATTTTCGTAAATAAGCAACTTCTAGAATACCCATAATATTTATGACGTGTAAAACACCTAACATTTATTTATAATAAAAAAATATTAACAATATATAATTGTTACTAACAAATAACAATTCAATAACCAAACTTCATCGAGACTTGATTGTAGTCTCTGACTATAATAAATGTAAAAAAATGAGTTAACGACATATGTAAGATGAGATGATCCAGGAATAATTTGTAATTGTTTAAAGAGTTTAATATATCAATGTATGCAACACTAATGATTAATCAATTATTTTTAAGAATAACAATAATCCACAGCCATCAGCATCAATCAATAATCCACAGTCACATCATAAATAACAAATACATAATAATTATACTAATACGTACATATGTATGTCTGCAAAAGTGCAAAGGCTCTGATTGTGCCACATATCACTTAAAGTTTTAAAGAAATATTAGAAATGAATTGTTAATTCACGATGAGATGAATTACTTCCTAAATAGAAGGTACGAGGATCAAATCAAGCGGCCTTGTGATTATTCGATTAAGAAATGCATTTCCAATTTTTCAAACACTAAAATCAAATAACCAAATGAAAAATATGTTTAAAACTGGCAACGTTTCACATTAATGTTGTTCTCTGCATACTATCATATTTGTTTTTGGTATGGTAGATGCTTCTACTTTAGTAGTATTGTGTTTTATTTCGACTTGAACTTGATCTTCACAAATCAAAAAATCCAAATAAATTTTATATTTTTGTTATCCTGTGAAGAACAAAGACGGGTTGCACTTAAACAGTGCAGTTAGAAAGGGATAAACAGTTTCTTTATGTACATATTTGGTTTTTAATGTACTAACAGTAAAATCATATGGTTGAAATGGTTTCGTCTTTCTACGCTTTCTTGCAGTCAAAATAATAATACATCAGCTGATTTTGTTTACATTTCTATTGTGTTGATACCAACATAAAGAAAATTGTAATGTTTCGTATATCGTTTTCCATTTATTGTTGATTTACAATATTATTAACTGTTGTTAGGTAAAATATGTTTAGCAAGCGAGAGGTCACCGCGTTCAAATATTGTTATTATAGTCCTCGCCGTGATTAACAAGAGTCATGCTGAAAATGTAGTTATACCTAACATTTCTGTCCATCAATACGTTGTTGATAAATAAAATAAACAAAATATTCGGACACATGATTCGCTTATGACTATGACCTATCCCAATATTTTGATCATTACATAAATTCGGTACACGCTATTTTTGGGCTAATATAAACTTGCATACTAAATTTCACTTCAATCGGTTAAGAAACACGGCAAGTTGTAGAAGAAACGTATATTTTCTTATACCAAGCGCTATGGGAATATATAAACAGCCGTATAATCGGAACGAGATACGTTATAATATTGAAATTTGGTACACGCTATTTGTGGGCCAATATAAACTTGATACTAAATTTCGAAAATGTAGTTATACCTAACATTTCTGTCCATCAATACGTTGTTGATAAATAAAATAAACAACCTTGACAAATAAAATAAACAAAATATTCGGACACATGATTCGCTTATGACTATGACCTATCCCAATATTTTGATCATTACATAAATTCGGTACACGCTATTTTTGGGCTAATATAAACTTGCATACTAAATTTCACTTCAATCGGTTAAGAAACACGGAAAGTTGTACAAGAAACGTATATTTTCTTATACCAAGTACTACGGGAATACATAAACAGCCGTATAATCGGAACGAAATACGTTATAATATTGAAATTGGGTACACGTGTAAGTGTTTTTTAAAACTGTTTTCAAAAGTTGACAAATAAAATAAACAAAATATTCGGACACATGATTCGCTTATGACTATGACCTATCCCAATATTTTGATCATTACATATTACCTATAAAACATCAACCAAGTAATTCATGATTGTAAATGTATTGTAGATGCCTTAAAAATAATATTTATGTACAAAAACAGAAAATGTTAAATTACAATTTAAGCCTAAGTAGTTATCTTGGCCGCTATTGCTATCTTCCCTCATTTTCTATAGAAATTGAAAAGGACAGAGAGAGAAGAACAAATTGAATTAATTTGTGAATGCACTTATTTAGGGCAAACCAAACAAATATTTATTGTGTGTGTGTTTGTGTGTGTACATATTCATTTTTGGCGCTAAACTAATTTTTTGACAAATTGTAAAAAATTGTTTACGAGCTTAACTTTGCTCGCTCTCTCATTCTCGCTCAATTGTTTTTGTTCAAATTTATAAATTCTTTTTTTTAAAGTACATGCAGAAGTTTTTAACCTATATACCTATTGTATATTGCACCTACATATACACATACACATACATATTTTATATTTGAAATCTCCTGTATCAGTAAAACCAAAAACTAAAAAAAAATTGGAATATATTTCATCATGCGATCACGTGTTTGGTTTTTTCAAAAGGTCAATCACCTTTTCTATTTATTTATTTATTTATTTATTTATTTATTCTTGACTTTTTAATTTACATATTAATCTTTCGGTACACCCCCTTTTGAGCATCAGCTCATTCATAATGGAGCTTACCAAAAAACGTCGATAACTTAAAAGTAACAAAAGAAAATGTAACTCCTCCAGCCGGTATTATCCCTAATCTTGCAACTTTAACTGCATCTTTGGTAGAAACATGTAGCACCAAATTTTTTTATTGGGTTCACTCAGAATAATCTAAATTTAATTGTTTAATTTTTAGATCGAGGCATCCAAATCACTTGCTGGAATACTGTTTACATAATATAATACCTCGTGGTTTGAGCATTTGCTAGTAAATTAAAATTTAGAAAACAATTTTTTAAAGAAATTAATTTTGCCGATAAACAAGTCCAAGCGACGTGAAAGTCAAAGCCAGCTATTTGGATGTTATTTATCATTATCATACTTTTTAAATGCATCCTGGTGTGTTGTACCATGGCTATGTGCAAGAAACAAATACAATAATAAAACGGATAATAGATTTGATTATAATTTGTGGTTTTTGATTTCTTTATACAAATTTTATCATTTTTCAGGATTTACCTCAAAACATTCTTTGTTTCTTTGCTATTTGCAGAATTAAGAAAGTTAGAATAATTATTCGCAGTTATCTGTTATGAATGTGTTTTTACCGACTTGAGGAGAACGGATGATATACATATATCTATGTAAGTATGTAAAATCCGTTATTTGGTTATTTGACTTTAGTGTTTGGAAATGCGTGGCTCAAGTGAATAATCACCACTAGGCTTTTTTATGCAAATAATTTAAATTGGCATGCCATACATTTTTTTGTGATTGTTAGGAAGACCGTACCATGTAAACTTTTTGATATTAAACATGAACTCAATTATCTCAGTTGTATTGATGCTGGGCTAAATATTGGGCTGGTGGAAAAATTGGTTTTTAGCTAACCGTGAGCTTAACTATGAAGTCCTATAATATCACTCAACGACTATATTTTGGCTCGATTTACCATTAATCGTTTGTTTTATTCCAAAATGCATTTTAGTTTAATTCCTTGTATTAAACTGAGATGCATTACTCATAAAATGTCTTTCAAAACTATTTAAAGTGAAACGCAAAAAAAAAAAAAAATGCAGACATATTATGGGTCCGGAACGTTGTCATTTCAGAATCTGGCCCAATAGCTTACCAAGTCACTTCTGCAAAAGTGCAAAGGCTCTGATTGTGCCACATATCACTTAAAGTTTTAAAGAAATATTAGAAATGAATTGTTAATTCACGATGAGATGAATTACTTCCTAAATAGAAGGTACGAGGATCAACTCAAGCGGCCTTGTGATTATTCGATTAAGAAATGCATTTCCAATTTTTCAAACACTAAAATCAAATAACCAAATGAAAAATATGTTTAAAACTGGCAACGTTTCACATTAATGTTGTTCTCTGCATACTATCATATTTGTTTTTGGTATTGTAGATGCTTCTACTTTAGTAGTATTGTGTTTTATTTCGACTTGAACTTGACCTTCTCAAATCAAAAAATCCAAATAAATTTTATATTTTTGTTATCCTGTGAAGAACAAAGACGGGTTGCACTTAAACAGTGCAGTTAGAAAGGGATAAACAGTTTCTTTATGTACATATTTGGTTTTTAATGTACTAACAGTAAAATCATATGGTTGAAATGGTTTCGTCTTTCTACGCTTTCTTGCAGTCAAAATAATAATACATCAGCTGATTTTGTTTACATTTCTATTGTGTTGATACCAACATAAAGAAAATTGTAATGTTTCGTATATCGTTTTCCATTTATTGTTGATTTACAATATTATTAACTGTTGTTAGGTAAAATATGTTTAGCAAGCGAGAGGTCACCGCGTTCAAATATTGTTATTATAGTCCTCGCCGTGATTAACAAGAGTCATGCTGAAAATGTAGTTATACCTAACATTTCTGTCCATCAATACGTTGTTGATAAATAAAATAAACAAAATATTCGGACACATGATTCGCTTATGACTATGACCTATCCCAATATTTTGATCATTACATAAATTCGGTACACGCTATTTTTGGGCTAATATAAACTTGCATACTAAATTTCACTTCAATCGGTTAAGAAACACGGAAAGTTGTACAAGAAACGTATATTTTCTTATACCAAGTACTACGGGAATACATAAACAGCCGTATAATCGGAACGAAATACGTTATAATATTGAAATTCGGTACACGTGTAAGTGTTTTTTAAAACTGTTTTCAAAAGTTGACAAATAAAATAAACAAAATATTCGGACACATGATTCGCTTATGACTATGACCTATCCCAATATTTTGATCATTACATATTACCTATAAAACATCAACCAAATAATTCATGATTGTAAATGTATTGTAGATGCCTTAAAAATAATATTTATGTACAAAAACAGAAAATGTTAAATTACAATTTAAGCCTAAGTAGTTATCTTGGCCGCTATTGCTATCTTCCCTCATTTTCTATAGAAATTGAAAAGGACAGAGAGAGAAGAACAAATTGAATTAATTTGTGAATGCACTTATTTAGGGCAAACCAAACAAATATTTATTGTGTGTGTGTTTGTGTGTGTACATATTCATTTTTGGCGCTAAACTAATTTTTTGACAAATTGTAAAAAATTGTTTACGAGCTTAACTTTGCTCGCTCTCTCATTCTCGCTCAATTGTTTTTGTTCAAATTTATAAATTCTTTTTTTTAAAGTACATGCAGAAGTTTTTAACCTATATACCTATTGTATATTGCACCTACATATACACATACACATACATATTTTATATTTGAAATCTCCTGTATCAGTAAAACCAAAAACTAAAAAAAAATTGAAATATATTTCATCATGCGATCACGTGTTTGGTTTTTTCAAAAGGTCAATCACCTTTTCTATTTATTTATTTATTTATTTATTTATTTATTTATTCTTGACTTTTTAATTTACATATTAATCTTTCGGTACACCCCCTTTTGAGCATCAGCTCATTCATAATGGAGCTTACCAAAAAACGTCGATAACTTAAAAGTAACAAAAGAAAATGTAACTCCTCCAGCCGGTATTATCCCTAATCTTGCAACTTTAACTGCATCTTTGGTAGAAACATGTAGCACCAAATTTTTTTATTGGGTTCACTCAGAATAATCTAAATTTAATTGTTTAATTTTTAGATCGAGGCATCCAAATCACTTGCTGGAATACTGTTTACATAATATAATACCTCGTGGTTTGAGCATTTGCTAGTAAATTAAAATTTAGAAATTAATTTTGCCGATAAACAAGTCCAAGCGACGTGAAAGTCAAAGCCAGCTATTTGGATGTTATTTATCATTATCATACTTTTTAAATGCATCCTGGTGTGTTGTACCATGGCTATGTGCAAGAAACAAATACAATAATAAAACGGATAATAGATTTGATTATAATTTGTGGTTTTTGATTTCTTTATACAAATTTTATCATTTTTCAGGATTTACCTCAAAACATTCTTTGTTTCTTTGCTATTTGCAGAATTAAGAAAGTTAGAATAATTATTCGCAGTTATCTGTTATGAATGTGTTTTTACCGACTTGAGGAGAACGGATGATATACATATATCTATGTAAGTATGTAAAATCCGTTATTTGGTTATTTGACTTTAGTGTTTGGAAATGCGTGGCTCAAGTGAATAATCACCACTAGGCTTTTTTATGCAAATAATTTAAATTGGCATGCCATACATTTTTTTGTGATTGTTAGGAAGACCGTACCATGTAAACTTTTTGATATTAAACATGAACTCAATTATCTCAGTTATATTGATGCTGGGCTAAATATTGGGCTGGTGGAAAAATTGTTTTTTAGCTAACCGTGAGCTTAACTATGAAGTCCTATAATATCACTCAACGACTATATTTTGGCTCGATTTACCATTAATCGTTTGTTTTATTCCAAAATGCATTTTAGTTTAATTCCTTGTATTAAACTGAGATGCATTACTCATAAAATGTCTTTCAAAACTATTTAAAGTGAAACGCAAAAAAAAAAAAAAATGCAGACATATTATGGGTCCGGAACGTTGTCATTTCAGAATCTGGCCCAATAGCTTACCAAGTCACTTCTGCAAAAGTGCAAAGGCTCTGATTGTGCCACATATCACTTAAAGTTTTAAAGAAATATTAGAAATGAATTGTTAATTCACGATGAGATGAATTACTTCCTAAATAGAAGGTACGAGGATCAACTCAAGCGGCCTTGTGATTATTCGATTAAGAAATGCATTTCCAATTTTTCAAACACTAAAATCAAATAACCAAATGAAAAATATGTTTAAAACTGGCAACGTTTCACATTAATGTTGTTCTCTGCATACTATCATATTTGTTTTTGGTATGGTAGATGCTTCTACTTTAGTAGTATTGTGTTTTATTTCGACTTGAACTTGATCTTCACAAATCAAAAAATCCAAATAAATTTTATATTTTTGTTATCCTGTGAAGAACAAAGACGGGTTGCACTTAAACAGTGCAGTTAGAAAGGGATAAACAGTTTCTTTATGTACATATTTGGTTTTTAATGTACTAACAGTAAAATCATATGGTTGAAATGGTTTCGTCTTTCTACGCTTTATTGCAGTCAAAATAATAATACATCAGCTGATTTTGTTTACATTTCTATTGTGTTGATACCAACATAAAGAAAATTGTAATGTTTCGTATATCGTTTTCCATTTATTGTTGATTTACAATATTATTAACTGTTGTTAGGTAAAATATGTTTAGCAAGCGAGAGGTCACCGCGTTCAAATATTGTTATTATAGTCCTCGCCGTGATTAACAAGAGTCATGCTGAAAATGTAGTTATACCTAACATTTCTGTCCATCAATACGTTGTTGATAAATAAAATAAACAAAATATTCGGACACATGATTCGCTTATGACTATGACCTATCCCAATATTTTGATCATTACATAAATTCGGTACACGCTATTTTTGGGCTAATATAAACTTGCATACTAAATTTCACTTCAATCGGTTAAGAAACACGGCAAGTTGTAGAAGAAACGTATATTTTCTTATACCAAGCGCTATGGGAATATATAAACAGCCGTATAATCGGAACGAGATACGTTATAATATTGAAATTTGGTACACGCTATTTGTGGGCCAATATAAACTTGATACTAAATTTCGAAAATGTAGTTATACCTAACATTTCTGTCCATCAATACGTTGTTGATAAATAAAATAAACAACCTTGACAAATAAAATAAACAAAATATTCGGACACATGATTCGCTTATGACTATGACCTATCCCAATATTTTGATCATTACATAAATTCGGTACACGCTATTTTTGGGCTAATATAAACTTGCATACTAAATTTCACTTCAATCGGTTAAGAAACACGGAAAGTTGTACAAGAAACGTATATTTTCTTATACCAAGTACTACGGGAATACATAAACAGCCGTATAATCGGAACGAAATACGTTATAATATTGAAATTCGGTACACGTGTAAGTGTTTTTTAAAACTGTTTTCAAAAGTTGACAAATAAAATAAACAAAATATTCGGACACATGATTCGCTTATGACTATGACCTATCCCAATATTTTGATCATTACATATTACCTATAAAACATCAACCAAATAATTCATGATTGTAAATGTATTGTAGATGCCTTAAAAATAATATTTATGTACAAAAACCAAAAACATCTATAATTCCAAGACGAACTATACGAAATTTAAAGGGACAAAGTGACGACTGCCCATAGTGTTAGTTGTGTACATATAAGCCTTCAATAAAAAAACTAACCAACACTAATCTAATTTGTTTTGGTTTTGTGCTATGAAATATGAAAAAAAAATACAAAAATTACATAGGAAACAACAACAATTTACATCACGGCAACGCCGTATAATAATATGAAATAAAACCAAAGTTATTTATGCTTGTATTTATGTGTAGGTTTGTGTTGGAAAATAAAACCAATTACAATAACAACAATGGTTCTGTCATTCATCATATTCGAAATAATTGACTGAACGAAGACTGACCTTTTTTTTAAATGAAATTCATTATTTATTTTAATTAATTATTGACTTATTTATTTATAATTTTGTTAATTACATGTTCATTGGGAAAGGTTTTATGCCTAATGGAAGCACTAACTGAATAGTTTACTAAGAAATGTGCTTCCATACGGCTTTTACTTCTTTAATATATTTAAAAAAATTGTCCTTGTTTATTTTATTTACCTACACGAAATTTATTAAATGGGTCTACATATACGCCAAGAGCTATGAATTTTCTTGGTGCTTTGCAATCTTATGCAGTATACTTCGTAGTGTATTCGTGCTGGCATTATTCAAATTTAACATAATTTCACACGATCGAAGTCATCCGAATGCCGCGAATGTATCAGACTCTGTTGATGAATATTGCTCAGCGGAGTGTGCACCATACTTGATGGTAAATATCCAGGTGGACTGAATATGAATAGACACATTGTTGATCCAACGTTGTTCTTTCGCAAAATCAATTGAATTATCGAAGAATGTTCACCCCCAATTTGTTTGCTTTGACCCGTCGCCGTATAATTATTAGTATTGAAATCTCTACCACCGCGCGTTATATTCAAGTCTTGTAGAGCATGTTTTCGTAATCCTTGCACAAAATGCCCGATCCGACTGCAATAAAATGGTTATTAGACGTGAAATATTGAGAATATAAACAAATTACTTACGTCTTTAATCTTGAGCGCTCTATTAAAATATATTTTTATATAACAAGGGCCACAAAAACAAGATGTCATATGTTTGTCGTACATATTTTTTGACATAAGGAAGAAGATGTATAACCTAACCTAACCTATTTTTATTACACTCTAGACCAAAAATTGGCACATTTCATTGTGTTAAAAAATACGAATAAGCGTACATATTTTAATGCTTTACTATATGTTAAATATTAAAATATTAAGACACAATTCGATTTTTAATATTAAGACACCTTTTAAATTTAAATTATCTTAATAATTTTTTTATTAAATTCAAAAACGAATTCAAAAAGGTACAATATTTTTGTCAAGAGTGTTCAAATAAAAAGGAAATATGTGTTTGTATGAAAATAAATGTAAAGTAATATGCGACGTTGCCGTCATGATTTAGTCACCAATACTACCTTCAGTAGTAATTACCAGACAATGACAAAAAATAGTTTGTCTTGGAATTATAGATGTTTTTGACAAAAACAGAAAATGTTAAATTACAATTTAAGCCTAAGTAGTTATCTTGGCCGCTATTGCTATCTTCCCTCATTTTCTATAGAAATTGAAAAGGACAGAGAGAGAAGAACAAATTGAATTAATTTGTGAATGCACTTATTTAGGGCAAACCAAACAAATATTTATTGTGTGTGTGTTTGTGTGTGTACATATTCATTTTTGGCGCTAAACTAATTTTTTGACAAATTGTAAAAAATTGTTTACGAGCTTAACTTTGCTCGCTCTCTCATTCTCGCTCAATTGTTTTTGTTCAAATTTATAAATTCTTTTTTTTAAAGTACATGCAGAAGTTTTTAACCTATATACCTATTGTATATTGCACCTACATATACACATACACATACATATTTTATATTTGAAATCTCCTGTATCAGTAAAACCAAAAACTAAAAAAAAATTGGAATATATTTCATCATGCGATCACGTGTTTGGTTTTTTCAAAAGGTCAATCACCTTTTCTATTTATTTATTTATTTATTTATTTATTTATTTATTCTTGACTTTTTAATTTACATATTAATCTTTCGGTACACCCCCTTTTGAGCATCAGCTCATTCATAATGGAGCTTACCAAAAAACGTCGATAACTTAAAAGTAACAAAAGAAAATGTAACTCCTCCAGCCGGTATTATCCCTAATCTTGCAACTTTAACTGCATCTTTGGTAGAAACATGTAGCACCAAATTTTTTTATTGGGTTCACTCAGAATAATCTAAATTTAATTGTTTAATTTTTAGATCGAGGCATCCAAATCACTTGCTGGAATACTGTTTACATAATATAATACCTCGTGGTTTGAGCATTTGCTAGTAAATTAAAATTTAGAAAACAATTTTTTAAAGAAATTAATTTTGCCGATAAACAAGTCCAAGCGACGTGAAAGTCAAAGCCAGCTATTTGGATGTTATTTATCATTATCATACTTTTTAAATGCATCCTGGTGTGTTGTACCATGGCTATGTGCAAGAAACAAATACAATAATAAAACGGATAATAGATTTGATTATAATTTGTGGTTTTTGATTTCTTTATACAAATTTTATCATTTTTCAGGATTTACCTCAAAACATTCTTTGTTTCTTTGCTATTTGCAGAATTAAGAAAGTTAGAATAATTATTCGCAGTTATCTGTTATGAATGTGTTTTTACCGACTTGAGGAGAACGGATGATATACATATATCTATGTAAGTATGTAAAATCCGTTATTTGGTTATTTGACTTTAGTGTTTGGAAATGCGTGGCTCAAGTGAATAATCACCACTAGGCTTTTTTATGCAAATAATTTAAATTGGCATGCCATACATTTTTTTGTGATTGTTAGGAAGACCGTACCATGTAAACTTTTTGATATTAAACATGAACTCAATTATCTCAGTTATATTGATGCTGGGCTAAATATTGGGCTGGTGGAAAAATTGTTTTTTAGCTAACCGTGAGCTTAACTATGAAGTCCTATAATATCACTCAACGACTATATTTTGGCTCGATTTACCATTAATCGTTTGTTTTATTCCAAAATGCATTTTAGTTTAATTCCTTGTATTAAACTGAGATGCATTACTCATAAAATGTCTTTCAAAACTATTTAAAGTGAAACGCAAAAAAAAAAAAAAATGCAGACATATTATGGGTCCGGAACGTTGTCATTTCAGAATCTGGCCCAATAGCTTACCAAGTCACTTCTGCAAAAGTGCAAAGGCTCTGATTGTGCCACATATCACTTAAAGTTTTAAAGAAATATTAGAAATGAATTGTTAATTCACGATGAGATGAATTACTTCCTAAATAGAAGGTACGAGGATCAACTCAAGCGGCCTTGTGATTATTCGATTAAGAAATGCATTTCCAATTTTTCAAACACTAAAATCAAATAACCAAATGAAAAATATGTTTAAAACTGGCAACGTTTCACATTAATGTTGTTCTCTGCATACTATCATATTTGTTTTTGGTATGGTAGATGCTTCTACTTTAGTAGTATTGTGTTTTATTTCGACTTGAACTTGATCTTCACAAATCAAAAAATCCAAATAAATTTTATATTTTTGTTATCCTGTGAAGAACAAAGACGGGTTGCACTTAAACAGTGCAGTTAGAAAGGGATAAACAGTTTCTTTATGTACATATTTGGTTTTTAATGTACTAACAGTAAAATCATATGGTTGAAATGGTTTCGTCTTTCTACGCTTTATTGCAGTCAAAATAATAATACATCAGCTGATTTTGTTTACATTTCTATTGTGTTGATACCAACATAAAGAAAATTGTAATGTTTCGTATATCGTTTTCCATTTATTGTTGATTTACAATATTATTAACTGTTGTTAGGTAAAATATGTTTAGCAAGCGAGAGGTCACCGCGTTCAAATATTGTTATTATAGTCCTCGCCGTGATTAACAAGAGTCATGCTGAAAATGTAGTTATACCTAACATTTCTGTCCATCAATACGTTGTTGATAAATAAAATAAACAAAATATTCGGACACATGATTCGCTTATGACTATGACCTATCCCAATATTTTGATCATTACATAAATTCGGTACACGCTATTTTTGGGCTAATATAAACTTGCATACTAAATTTCACTACAATCGGTTAAGAAACACGGCAAGTTGTAGAAGAAACGTATATTTTCTTATACCAAGCGCTATGGGAATATATAAACAGCCGTATAATCGGAACGAGATACGTTATAATATTGAAATTCGGTACACGCTATTTGTGGGCCAATATAAACTTGCATACTAAATTTCACTTCAATCGGTTAAGAAACACGGCAAGTTGTAGAAGAAACGTATATTTTCTTATACCAAGCGCTATGGGAATATATAAACAGCCGTATAATCGGAACGAGATATGTTATAATATTGAAATTCGGTGCACGCTATTTGTGGGCCAATATAAACTTGCATACTAAATTTCACTTCAATCGGTTAAGAAACACGGCAAGTTGTAGAATAAACGTATATTTTCTTATACCAAGCGCTATGGGAATATATAAACAGCCGTATAATCGGAACGAGATACGTTATAATATTGAAATTTGGTACACGCTATTTGTGGGCCAATATAAACTTGCATACTAAATTTCACTACAATCGGTTAAGAAACACGGCAAGTTGTAGAAGAAACGTATATTTTCTTATACCAAGCGCTATGGGAATATATAAACAGCCGTATAATCGGAACGAGTTACGTTATAATATTGAAATTCGGTACACGCTATTTGTGGGCCAATATAAACTTGCATACTAAATTTCACTACAATCGGTTAAGAAACACGGCAAGTTGTAGAAGAAACGTATATTTTCTTATACCAAGCGCTATGGGAATATATAAACAGCCGTATAATCGGAACGAGATATGTTATAATATTGAAATTCGGTGCACGCTATTTGTGGGCCAATATAAACTTGCATACTAAATTTCACTTCAATCGGTTAAGAAACACGGCAAGTTGTAGAATAAACGTATATTTTCTTATACCAAGCGCTATGGGAATATATAAACAGCCGTATAATCGGAACGAGATACGTTATAATATTGAAATTTGGTACACGCTATTTGTGGGCCAATATAAACTTGAATACTAAATTTCACTACAATCGGTTAAGAAACAAGGCAAGTTGTAGAAGAAACGTATATTTTCTTATACCAAGCGCTATGGGAATATATAAACAGCCGTATAATCGGAACGAGTTACGTTATAATATTGAAATTCGGTACACGCTATTTGTGGGCCAATATAAACTTGCATACTAAATTTCACTACAATCGGTTAAGAAACACGGCAAGTTGTAGAAGAAACGTATATTTTCTTATACCAAGCGCTATGGGAATATATAAACAGCCGTATAATCGGAACGAGTTATGTTATAATATTGAAATTCGGTACACGCTATTTTTGGGCCAATATAAACTTGCATACTAAATTTCACTTCAATCGGTTAAGAAACACGGCAAGTTGTAGAAGAAACGTATATTTTCTTATACCAAGCGCTATGGGAATATATAAACAGCCGTATAATCGGAACGAGTTACGTTATAATATTGAAATTCGGTACACGCTATTTGTGGGCCAATATAAACTTGCATACTAAATTTCACTACAATCTAAGAAACAAGGCAAGTTGTAGAAGAAACGTATATTTTCTTATACCAAGCGCTATGGGAATATATAAACAGCCGTATAATCGGAACGAGATATGTTATAACATTGAAATTCCATACACGTTATTTGTGGGCCAATTTTAACTTGCATACTAAATTTCACTACAATCGGTTAAGAAACACGGCAAGTTGTAGAAGAAACGTATATTTTCTTATACCAAGCGCTATGGGAATATATAAACAGCCGTATAATCGGAACGAGATACGTTATAATATTGAAATTTGGTACACGCTATTTGTGGGCCAATATAAACTTGCATACTAAATTTCACTTCAATCGGTTAAGAAACACGGCAAGTTGTAGAAGAAACGTATATTTTCTTATACCAAGCGCTATGGGAATATATAAACAGCCGTATAATCGGAACGAGATACGTTATAATATTGAAATTCGGTATAATCAGTGATTTATCAGTGAGACAGGAGAAAAATTAGCTGAAATCCTAATGGAATCCGTAGATATTGCAAAAGAATTGTACAATGCGAAGGTGTACGCTGTTGTTTCGGATAACGCTAGTTGTATGCTCAAAATGGGTAGACTTACTAGTCATATTTTATGGCACAGTACATGTAATAGCCATACCGCAAATTTATTGGCAAAGGATGTGTTGGATACAGCCCTGACGGATAGGCTGTTAATTGTGCTCAAGGAATTTAAGCATTCCGACTTTGAAAAACAAATTGTTATGTACGGTGGCAGTAAAGTGAGCCTGCCTTGTGAGACGCGATGGTGCTCATACAGAGATGCATATCAATCATTAATAAACAATTTGCAATACATGAAGAAGGTAACAGTTGAGTCCAAATGTAAAAAAGTTAAACCAGCGGTTGTGGCCCTTATTTTTGAAGACGAATTTATAGAAAAAATAAAGGATAATATTAAAATATTCGATCCTATATGCCATATAATTAATATGTGCCAATCAACGTCATTTTCTATTGCCGATTCAGCCAACTTATGGTTGGATCTTCAGTTACCTATTAAGTTCAAATCGAAACTAAATTCTAGAAAAGAAATGGCACTAAACGAATATGCCCTAACGGCATTTTACCTACATCCGCTTATGGACAGTGGAAAACTTAAAAGTGAACATACTAATAAAATAAATAATTTTATACTACGAAAGTTTAACGGGGCCGGAATCGAAGAATTTGACGACTTCAGGTCACAGAATCCATTTTTCAAAATGCTTTTTGAAAATGCATTAAAAGACCACTCGTGTTTTGGAATATGGCACAAACAAAATACCCCATTTTATCCCAATTCGCAAAGCAACTGCTTAAAGTTCCTGCGTCATCAGCACAGATCGAGCGAGTGTTTTCCAGCTGGGCACATGTACATTCGCCGATAAGAAATCGCCTAAGTTTCGAACGTTCTAAAAAGTTATTACACGTGTATTATTCACTAAGGATCAATGACGAATTGGACTATACTGAGTTAGAGGAAGAATTAGACGAGCTAATTCAATCATAAAATCAAATAATTATTGTATGTTATGTAGATAATATGTATGTAAATTAAGTTTATACTTAAAAGTTTAAATTAAAATAATACTTTTTAGGACTATGTCCGCTTTATATGGTTACCAACTTAAATCTAAATTTTTATATTTTTACTTTACTTTTTATAATAAAAATATGCAAGTGTATTTTAATACATGTGCATTTACATATTTGATGATTTGACTTTTATTTATATAAAATCTAGCTGAATTACCTGGCGTCGCACGGGAGAACCTGAGAAATTGAAATTTTTTGAACTTCGGATATTTTGCAAGAAATCTCTCGACGTCTCTGTAGTTGCAATCATTTATCAAAGGAAATCATCAGTAGCTGAGTTCAGTAACTTTCCATTATTTCAGGGAAAGAAGGGGGGGGGGCACATATTGATATTTTAAGATTTGCCTGTATTGTAATTGCCTCCTGACAGGCAACAGGCAAGTATGGGAACATTATAGAACATTCTCAATGATAATGTTTGACATTACTTTCTGCACTTCTTTCAGTACGACCTTCGTATATATCATATACGTATGTATGTATATATAAACAATTTTTTGATGATCAATGTGAATAATAAATAAAATATTATACTTTTAACTTTTATTTCAATGCTTTTGGATAAACAATATTTTTGGTTTTTCCATTCGGTGGGAAAATGAACAAATTTTTTGGCATTGCCACTCTGGAACAAGCAACATATAGTTGGCCATGCGAAAAGCATGAATTTTCCAAATTCACACCAGCTATTTTCAATGATTGTCCTTGGGCTTTATTAATTGTCATTGCGAAAGCAAGGCGCAATGGAAATTGTAGACGCTTAAATTCAAACGGCAAATCGCTGTGAATCATAGGAATGAGCGGAATTAACACATTTTCGTCTTTATTTATTATAAACTATGTACTAGCGATTGGAACGGTGGCATTAATTGACGAAAATAGAAAGTAAAATAAATTCTAAAATATAATTATTTCCGAAGTTTTATAGAATATCGAAGCAGCGCACTATGTTACATTTCAAAAGAGGGTTTAAATTTATATAAAACAGTGTAAACACAGAATATCACAAAACAATGCATGGCACAGAACTGCGGACCGATTAAATAGTACTTCAGTACAAAATCGTGTATAGTAATCAAAATAATTTAAGCTGGACTTGACAAAACAACTCATTGCATAATAATGGATCATTAGTATGCATATTATGAATGACGTAGAAATTTGACTTAAATTTAAATTATTATTTAAATTTATTTAAATTATTATTTGAATGCTTGACTTAAATTTAAATTATTAAAATTAATTTCCTTAATTAAGTTAATTTGATAAATTACATTAATTGAATTAATTATATTCAATTAAATTAAAAAATTAATAATTAATCAAATTAATAAAATTAAATAATTAACTAATAAAATAATCAAACTCCCGTGAATGAATTTAAAAAAAACGAAATTTTAGTAAAAAATTGTACCGGGGCTCTTAGACCACGGAGTCCAGCTCCATCAAAAATATCGTAAGGTTTGTTCTGGACATGCAATATATACATGGTGACAATTTCATGATGATAGGTTGAGCGACTGAGGCACCCATTCGAACATAGAATCCGGTGGCATAACTTGATGACCTGGCTATATCTTGTACTTAGCTTCTCCCCCTTTAAAAATCCTCGTCTCGTGGATCAGACAACAATACCACTGGGAATACAACCAATTCAACTGAACTTTTATCAGTTTAGTGTCTTCTTTTGGAAGCCAAACCATCTTACTCCGTTCCTTGTATCCCATTCGTGCAATGAAGATGATAACTGCCATTAAAATGGTTGCTATTATTCCAATATCTGTTGCGTTATTGTTGGGAATATTTTAATTCTTTAAAGTGATACCAGTTGATTCAGAATAATAATAATAATAAAAACGGTTTTTACAGGCCATTACTGGCCCGTACTGTGTCAGCAATCCGGCTACATCGGTTTCGGTCCCGAGCTAGCTGTAGGCAAACCAAAAATTCCTAGGGAAAATTATTTTGATTAATTTATCTAAGTTTTTTTTTATTCAGTATTCCCTTTTTATGAATGCTAGCCATTCCTCACGAATACTACGTCGATAAAATACGAAAACGAAAAAAAATAATGCAACGTTGAAATATTTGATATATCGTTTTTGTTTGTATTAGTGCGAAGAAATTGCTTGAATTAAAAAAAATGTTTGGCGAAAAAAGAATTAAAGAATCCTAACCTCGAAATTGTGTTTGTAGGTACAGAGGAAGGGAACAAGGTGAGAAACGTAATGCAAGAAAGCAAGTGTAAACTGGCTGAATAGACCAAATAGTTTAAATATAGGGTAATTCAATGCGAACTGCTTGATGCCATTTTATTATATACAAAAAGGTCATACAAAATTTTACAATAGAATCGTAAACGACCGGAAGTGATAAAGAAATTATGGTTTCCCATTTATAATATAAAATCAAACTTTTATTCAGAAATAAAGGCATGATTTTCAATATTTACAAATATCTATAAGAACTATGTCGCTTTTGATGGATCACCCTCTACAATATGGCCAAAAAAATACAAAAAATCACAACAACTGTCATTTATAAAAATACATATATTTATTTGCAAATATGTATATATCTTAATATATACCTATTTGTAAATAAATATTATTTGAAATTTAGGAAAATAAAATATTTAAATTAGATAATATAAAATGTTTTATTTAAATAAAAAAATACAAATTGCAGCCGATTATCAAAATTTTGTGCTTTATTATGTTTCCAAAACCGATCAAAAGATGTCTCTTAATTCAAAAATGTTTAGTCGAAATAAAACGAAAATTGGTGTATTTTAGCAAATTTAATTTCAAGTTATATTTATTATATGTATTATTATTCGTACATATTTGTCTAATAAGGATAGTCCCGCACAGCTTATTTATATTTACGCAGTTCCTCACTTTGATACATACACATGTAGTATCGTCAAGCAAACACTATGGCCCATAATTTTGTCCTTGGTCCGTTTTAACGAACGAAACATAGTGTGATTCCGATCCTAACGACCGCAAATAATTCCTTCGACGTTACAGCACATGTTCTTAAAGGACTCAATTGATTCAGGATTTCTTTTATTTATTTTCTTCATTTTTGAATAGGCCATACGTTTCGCAAGTTTGTGATAAACTGTGAAGCAATCATGACAAAATGTGGAATGGCAAATTTGTGGATACATTTTATACTGGTTCCCGAATCTTAGCATTTGAATGATTTGGCAACTACACACCACTGAACAAAAATATTTTCTCGAATAGCCCATCAATCATCATGCATCGAAAAATAGCTGAATTAAACATCAACGAATAATTCTCTTCTCTGCAAAACATGAATTCATTTGATCGCACCTTTTAATCCGTTCGCTTTAATTTTATGACGCAATAATCCAAACCTAAATTTGTACCGGGTATTTCTGTAAATGACGGTCACTGTTCCGCACTTGAAACGGCATTCTCGCAGGTTGAGTTATCTTTAATTTAAGAGGGTGAAACGGGTACAATATAATATTTTGTGATACTTACTTATATTTGTTAACGAATCGAGATAAATTGTGAAATTACGCCCCGCGTCGGCGAGTTTTATAATAATAGTTAATTGATGCTTTTTGTAATATACGCTGTTATTTCACCAATGGATGGCTCTGTGACCCAATCAATTGTTGTTTATACATTTTATTTAAAAGCTCAATATTATTGCGTTTGTGTTGGTGCATTTATTGCAAATTAGTTTTTATTTTAATTTAATCATAGTGAATTAATAAAACACTTTTCTCTTAAAGAATTTTTGATGATGTGTAAAATAAACATTCTAGATACCATTTCAATAATAATATTTCAAATCAATAAAAGTTTTTATTCAAGAAAATTAGGGTAAAAAAAATTGGACTTTACATATGTTTTGTATGGGAAAAATTTGAGAATCCCATTGTATCAGTGGTTAATTCATTAAGCATTGATAGATCAAAAACTGTTGGCGTAAACTGTAAAAGAATTAAACCCATTATCGAACTGCTGATGGTTTATTACATTTTAATCCGATGAAAAATGAAGAAAATTTTAGTAAAATTTAAGGAATGAATAAAAAATACGTGAATACCGTTTCTTAATTTAAATACATTTCGTTTTGTATTGTAGAAATCTACCACAAAAAGTGTCAGTTATATTTGCGATGTAGTTTTTAATAGGGTATACTGTTTGTGATCTGAGTATACAGTGTGTGTATCTGTTGCGAAAACAGTTCGACAATATATATTTGAACCGGTGCCAGGCCTTCCCGGTGCTTTACCTCTGCCACCAAATCCTAATGATTATTTTAATTTGCAATCATCTGAAATGGCAGTTTTACCACCTGGTGTGAAATTACATCAATTACCACTGGAAATGATACCTGGTGCACCTATGGTCAGGCATATAATACTCAGGCTACTCCAATTCCGGCAACGGCACAAACGGCTTTAGCAACATCAACGGCAGCAGTTGCAGCCCAAAGCGGAGTGATATCACCAACACCGGGTGGGGTTCATTATCCCAGTCAAGATCCATCACGACTTGGCGTTATTAAAAAGCAATAAAATATTTTTATTTTTTTGTACATTTTGCATTTTGGAATAAATATGAAAATGAGTTTAAAAATTTATTTTAAAATTTTGACTTTTCGTTATAGTAAATCCATTTAGGTGAGAAAATGGCTACGCTCTAGCCGGTCGATCTGTGCCATTACATAAAACACATTTATTTTGGTAACTTATTTTATTCCGCAAACATACAAAAATAACATAAAAATACAATTTTTCGAATTGAACTATCCTAAAATTGTTTATACTTTTCATAACCCTTAACTAATTTCTCGTACACTTTTTGTCCAGCATCGTCGTTCGACAGCCGAAAATACAAAAATATAAAATTTCTTCATTTGACTCGGTGATCATAACATGGATAATAAAGGAAATTAAATAAGGCAGGAAAATAATGATTCTGACTTAAGTTTTTTTAATTTTAGTAAATTTTAATTATTGTTATTATTATTATTATTATTATTATAATTTTATTTATTTTGTCAAATTTCGTTTTTGACAGATAAGAAAAATGGTCGACTACTACACAGTCAATTTTAATTGTTATAAAATTAAATAAGAGCGCTATCTCCTATCATTAGTAGGAAATAATAATTATTTATGGCCATCTCGTGAGAAATATGAAAATAAGAATAAAAATTTTTTTATCGACATTGTCTACGAATTGTCTGCATACTCTACCAATTTTCGACATTTTCTACTCCAAAAACAATTATCTACGCTATTTTCGACACCAACATGTAGACAATTAAAATATACGCGTAGACGCACAACACTGGTCTTAACTGACCCTCAGACAATAGTGACCAAAAATGATCGATGCCGATCAGAATATCGATACGTGCAACTGTTGGTGGACTTGGATCGGCCAACATCTCCTCGTTTATCAATTTCAAAGTTGAAGAATCTACTGTAGAAGGAGCCCTCGTACTAGTTATGTGTGGCGTTATGTAAGCGTTAATGTCGATCTCAAACTCAGATGGAAAGTATGGCTTTAGTTTGAATTGAGTAATACCCCTTGTTTGACCGATATTTTGATGCGCCAAGCCTCTTATGGTAATATTAGCCTCACTTCGAGTTAACCCAAGTCTCTGTACACAATCTTCAGTTATAAATGAAACTTCAGCGCCAGAATCCAACAATACCCTACAAATCTGCCATTTACCAACACGATCCAAAATTCGAACAAGTGCCGTGGGTAATACTGATATGACTGTTGGGGACCTTGTAGCTGTAAGGCCAACTAAAACTGAATCCGTTGCTGTATTTACTGGGTTACCGCCGCTCCCTTGTTCTAGCGTAGTGGTATTGATGGATGCATTTGCTGGCGTGACCTGACTTGACTGCATACTGCGGCATGGTTCATGAACCAATGAATGGTGTCTTCGTTGACAATGATGGCATCTTCTAGACGAACGACACTCCCTCACCGTATGCTTGAGGCCGAAGCAATTGAAGCATCGTTTCTCATCTCGTATGAATTCACGTCGTTTCTCAATCGACATCCCTTCAAATTTAGGGCATTTAAAAATAAGATGCTCACCTGTCTTACAACATGGGCAACTATATACGATCGCCGTTAGAGCCTTCATATGTGGTTTCGTGATAACTATGGTATTGGAATTCTTAGGCCTCTCATCCATCTTATTTTGATATTCAAGGGCATCCGCTCGATTTGTAACGAATTTGAAGAACGCCTCTAAACTCGGAAAATCACTTTCGACTGATTGCTGCATCCACAATGTGCGTGTAACGTCATCTAGTTTGGCAACTAATAAGTACAGTAACCAAACATCACGACCATTTGCTTCCTTCCCCAAACCTTGTAACGCTCTAACTACTTCATCTGACATGTCATGCATTTGCCTTAAATTTTTAGTGGTTGCCTTGGAAATAACCGGTTGATTTAAAAACATCTGAATGAATTTATTTACGATGTGGCGCTTTCGATCGTATCTTTCCTTCAATTTGTTCAATGCCAAAATATAATTTGTTTCCGTTATGTCCATATGTTTTATCAAACGCGCAGGCTCATCACCGAGTGCATTCACGAGAAATTGATATTTTTGGACGGGATGTAAATTTGTGCTATTGTGAATGGTGGTGGTAAATAGCTGGTAAAATGTCTGCCACTCCGTATAATCCCCGTTAAATTTCGGCACCCGCAGACCAGGTAACTTTAAGTCTGGTGCTGAGTTTCGTTGAACCCCGGATGTCTCATTAAACGACGCGTCCATAGCTCCCACGGTAATGGACAACTTCCGTTCCCATTCGCTCAGCCCGGCTAATACTTCATAATATCCCTCTTCCATGACCGCATGTTGGGATTGATCCTCCTTATTAATCGCAAATATTTTATCTTCTACGTCCACAAATTCTAGGAATAATTGTTCGCTACATTTCATTCTCACTCGAATTTCATCCAATTTTGCGGTATCCGTCGTTAAATTTCCAATGTAAGTTTTAATCCTGGTGAAACTGCTTTTAATACTTGATCTTTTTCGATTTAATATCTCAATTGGGGTAGCCATAGTTCAATTCAATAAATTGTACTGGTCACATACACTCATTTGAGTACAATTAATTTCGTGCGGCACGTGGCACGTGATATTAGGTTACAACAAGATGGCTATCAACTGGAACTTGACTAGTAGCTTTTGTACAGTTACACTTTTCTCTTTCACTAAATCACCTTTAATTAACTTAACGCGAACACAATAACGAATGACGACACTAACTTTATTTTATAATTAAAGTTCACAAGCCTTTGGTTACAATTGCAATTATTTAGCACGATGCACATACACTATTAAATTCGACTGCTTTTCTTTATTTCGAAATTACAATTCATCAAAATGGCGTTGACGTATCCGGCTCGAAGGACCATGAATAATACCCGTGGCAGTGGACTGTATTTTAATTTTACCTGGGTTTGATGAATTTAATTTTTGGCTTCGTGTAATTGATGGACCAACAAAAAACTTGCTTGTGTGCGTCGTATCGTTCGCAATTAACTTTTTATTAAAACACCTTTCTTTTTTATCTTTTTAACATTTATTATTTTTACTATTTAGGTGTGTTCACGTTGGCGGATCTTCCAAAAAAGCATTTATTTTTATACATAATTTTTGTTTCACAAATTATTTACTAATACCATAGTGACATCTGCCTTTTCAGATTCACAACATTCGTTTTCCTATAATGTTAGTACAAAATTTGTTCAATGTTATCGCATTACTCTATTACATAAATTTCCTCCATTTTTAGATCTGTCAAACTTTTTATGTCAACAAAACATTCATAATGGTAAGTTTTATATAATACAAATGGTAATTAATTAATTATAATAAACTTAAACATATTATGATACATTTTTAGATAACCAAATAACAATTACATGAAGGAAACTAGTTAAGTTGGACTATAATTATAATCAGATAAGTATAAAATTGGTACATAATAAATAAAATGATTCTTTGTTTCTTCTTGTTTCTTTTCAGGAATCGCCTTAACCCACAAATATATAGAATCCGACACTTGCGATGAATAGGAAATTGGTACATATAATTTGCACAAATTGGATTGCTTCGTTGTTAGCTCAGGGCTGATAATCCAGGATATTGAACAATTTTTAAGTAAGTGAAAATTGTTGGTGTTTTGTAATTGTACAAAATAATATTAATTGTTAAACGACTTACACTTAAAGAATTTATACCTTTGGAAAATTTAGTACGGAATAGTTCGACAGGATTTTCAGGTAACATTACAATTCTGATAGCTTATGATATAACTGATCCCCCACCCGCTAAACGACATTGTTGAACAGAATATTAATTCAGAGAAGCACCTTCTGCAAGAGACGGAGGAAGTTTCGACGGATAACGCGAAAGATTCTAGATGGTCGTCCATTTTGTCGCTTGACAATGTGAACAGTGATAACTACCTCAAATGTTCAGCCTCTGAAAAGCAGTGCTTGCACTTACAGCATTAATTCAAGTTAGAAAGCAATTCACTGTGAAAATTGTATCGCCGAGTTGCGAATCAGCGGAAACCACCAATTAATCCATGTTTTTCTATGCATTAGTTGCAAAAATAAAAACTTTTAAATTAATTAACTTTAAATGTTATAGTTATTATTTACGGCTTTAAATACTTATTTTATTTTTTAATGCGATACTGAATTATAAACGTTTTAGAATTATTTTTAAGAATAACTTAAATAAAGAATTTTTGTGTTATTTAAGATTCTGCTTTAAGTTATTTTGTCCGACTGCTGATAAACTTAAAAATTGAAGTGTTTAAAATTAACATTTATTAATCAAAAATTAAATAATTATCTCTCAAAATTTCTAAGAATTTTTAAATTAAATACAGAATAATTCTAAACCGCCATTATTGTATACGAATGCCGAATGAACGACGCGTAGTCAAACTTTTAAAATTAATTTTCATAATCACTCAAAATAATAGAACAAAACTTAATTCAAAAACATTTTATATTAAGCACCATATAAAAAACTAGCATAATTAAAAAACAATAAAATTAACAAAATATACTTACATTAATCAGTATAAAAATTATTTTTGAAAAAATTTTAACTTTTCTTATTTTGATCAAGAGAAAAACATACTAATCCCTTGAATTATTGGCACGTACGTATTTTTTTTCCTTAATCAATTTTCCGAAAAAATTGTTTTGTTTTTTCCTTTTTCGATTACCAAATGAAAAGTTCAAACCGAACTCATTAGTTGACTCATCAGAACAAATTTCATTTTACTGTATGTACACATTCTTCACAGACACATTTAAACTTAAATGTTATATACAAATTTTTGCATTCGTGATGCTCAACACTTTGTCGAAAATCTATTTACACAGAATGAATGTGTGCTTCGATCCGTTTATGTATGCGAGAGCTGCTGAGTTTTTTCTACTAGGGTTATTACTGAGCTTTCCACTATTAAGCGGGCACTGTCGTTTTTTGTTTCGCAGGTTTGTCAGTTCTTGGCTAATTCACACGTCCTATAGTTAGTGGGATGCTATCTATTACAGCTAAAGCAATTTGGAGGCTTATTTTTGGGCAAATTACAAACTGCAAGCTTCAACGAAATATGTCTCCGAATATTTCATACATCTACGATTTCATTATCAATATTTATACGTTTGATTAAGATCTTGATATTTCTTGCAGTGAGGTATTAAGCTAGTGGATTTTCTTAACGCTTTTATTAAAACTCTCATGTTAGGAACTGCCTTAATAAATAACATTCAACTTTTCTTTGCTTTTAAAAGTAAGCATAAACGATGGAAGCTTCCTATTAGTAATTTTGATCCCGTGATCACTAACCTCTATTTCCAAGTCCTGATGTCTAAGGTCTTCCATTACATCCTACCTTCTACAGATTGGGTAACGACCTCTTGCAATCACCATAATCGGGGGGTCATCTTTGTCCTTGTATACATATCATGCGTCGCCTTAATCTATAAGCTTTCCAGCCAACCCTCTATATAAGTTTCTATATCTGTTGTATTGATTTCATTCATCCTACCTTCTACAGATTGGGTAACGACCTCTTGCAATCACCATAATCGGGGGGGGCATCTTTGTCATTGTATACATATCATGCGTCGCCTTAATCTATAAGCTTTCCAGCCAACCCTCTATTTAAGTTTCTATATCTGTTGTATTGATTTCATTATGTTGTGATTGTTTTAAGGATTGAACGGTATCATATTCAGCTATGCTAAAAATGTTGATTGGTGTAGTGGTGCGTATTCCTTAATTTTGGCAGGTTGTTTTCTTCATTGGGGGTATTGTTTGCTAATTTTGATTTAATACACCTGATTTTGAAGTTCAATGTCATGCTACAATTTCTGGGGAAGAGCCCGCTTTCCGGTTTTTGCAGGTCTTTTCTTCTTGTTCTTTTTTAGAATGGCCTTAATTCTTCTCCGTCAGTGTGGATTCATATAGTATCCTATTTCTCTCTGCGGTTCCTTGGGTTGTAAAGGATTTTTTAGCTTCGTATTATCTATGTTAAGAGTTTTTATTCAATATTCAACTCGGATGTCAGTAACAGTTTTCTTCAATTTGTCAAATTATTTTGTGTCACGTTTTGAAAATTTTATCATTTCTTAGCAGTTAAGTGTTTAGGTGACAAAGTCACCAAAAAATGCCATTTGTCAATCAGAATCTGCTTCATGATGATCTGTGCACCGATGACGCAACAAGCCGCTTTTCGTTTCTCGCTACGCTTGTTTTCCCTTTGCTACATAATTTCCCTTTGCTACATTTGTTTTTCATAAACTTTGTTTTTTTTCTTGTTGTTCATTAAAAAACGTTGCAGTCAAATATGACCGTTTTTACTTTATTTTTTTATATATTCTATATGTAGAGCGGTACATTTTATTAAAAAAGTTTAAAACAAATTCTATTTGAGCTACATGACTAAAGCGAGTGCAAACGGGCAATCTTTTAGTGTAGTGTAGTCGAAATTGTTTAATTGTGAGATTAATGCTTAAACCTTAAAGTAATAAAATAGACTAATAGGTCGTGGTACTGTTAAGAAATGAACACATCTCTGCAGAAATATGAAATTACAAAATGTAATTTGGATTAGCTGAAGTTTTACCGAAACTTCAGATTTAAATATTGCTTCAGTCAGAGTAAGTATATACAGCTTAATATAATTCGAATACGATTCTTAATAAAAGACAGAAAACGTTTGTTTTAAATATTTTATAGAAGCCGTAATGGAACCGCTATTAATACTTTAAACATTTTAACCACTATGTCATAATTATCGTCTCAAAAGCTGCTTATTTCACAGATTTTCTAAGTTAAATTAAAATTTTGCTCTGAACTTCAAAGGAATGAGTTTTGGTAGATGCTGACTACGAATTTATAGTTAAAATATTTATTTCAATGTTTATTAAATGTTTATTTCAAAATTGGCCAAATTGGATCTGGTATTTGGAATTTTATTTGGAATTTGCGACCCAGCAATAATTTTCATTTTTCCATGGTTCTGTAAATTGTTTGAATAATTATGAGACATATCTTAACTGAAGGTTTCAGCGGCCATATTGAATCCACTATCTTGAATGCCTAATTTAGGATTGGCCTGTCTTTTATTTACGAATTTAAATGTCTCGTATATAGAAGTTTATCCATCATTAGCAGTTTCAAGTCAAACCAAGGCCGATTATACGAATAAACTACTTGGTTATTTATTAACCGATTATGATGAAATTCGATTTGCACGTTGGAAATGGTATTCTAAAATGATTATTACAAGAAGTTCTGATAAATGACTAATAAGGAAGGACCTGGCCGTTTCCTGACCAAAATATTTATATAAATCGAATGAAAGGGTCAACTTTTAGTATTGAAATGTAAAATAACAGTAAAGATTTCGGTAAAAATACAAACCCAAAAACCAACCAATTCTGTTAATTAAATAAATAAATTTCAACACAACACTGGCTCATATGTTAACCAAGGACGAATCTTCCCCCAAAATACCAAAGCAGAATGGAGAGCTCTGTGAATCTCTGATATTTACTCTAGGTTTTTCTGATATTTTAGAGGCGAAATGACAACGATTAATCCTAACATGTAGCTCAAATTTCTCATGGCTGTTGTTCTGGTTTTTGCTAATAATACCTGCATAATAATATGACAGTGAATTCTTTACAAAAAATTAAACTCAACTAAATTGGTTGAGTGATAATTTTGTTGTTTTTTGTTATAATTTGGTCGTTTAACAAAAACGGTTCATTTTCATTGGTTTGTATATGAAAATTAACCAAAACGAAATCATTTTATATGACATTTGCGAGATAAGGAAATTGAACAAATAATTCGTATTGTTATTCGTCTGATAAAATTTCACAGAATATGAAGTCGACTTCCTAAACAAAAATAAATATCTTGTTGGCAGATCACCAAAAACACAATTAAGACTATTTGTTGGTACACCAAAATAACCCTACAGTATATCAGAAACGAAACAAGTTTTGGATTGGTTAGTTTTAGTAATAATAAATGGTAACGTCAATTTGGGGATACAACTAGATAGCACTGACTCATGATGAATCGTCAAATACTTTTTTCATGTGGTTTATCTAAACTATCTGATGGTAAAGATCAACTACCCGGTTGGGACACCTAATTGGCTTACAATAAAAAAGCTTTTGGAGTCAGCAGGGACAATGTATCCTGTGAGTTAGGATGTATAAAAACTGACTGTTGCTACTTGCACTAAAACCATTTGCTGTTACAAAATTGACACTACTTGTCTGATTGTTCCACCTATGGTTATATCTTACAGGAGAAAAAGCTACATAACTTCATTCCTTTTGGACACATCGAATACCATTACGGATTTTTAAAAGAAAAGAATATTTATTAATATAAATGTATGCAACTGTTTCAAAATTATAGCCTGCGCCCTTATATTTCTAAACAAATTATTAGTAAAATCGGTAAAGGGGCTACCCATTACCTTCTGTTCTCTTCTCAAATGGTACAACAAAACACAATTATTTATCGATTTCCTGTCATACACCCCACATATACATATGTAATCAATATAATAACGCACGAATATCATTAACCCCGAAACATTATTTAAAATATTTTGGCGCCACTTTTTCTGTAATTTTATCAAACGGATATAAATCGATTGGAATAAATTTGATAGAACCGTGCCATAAATATTTTGTAATATACCATAATAATATTTTGGAATTCTGTGTGTGTGTTTATGTGCGTGTGTCTTTATAAGCCTGTGCTCCAAATTGGATGAATTGTTTTTATATGTTTTTTTTGTCTTCTAAATAAATAGACAAACAACAATATAATTCAATTTGAATTTCAATTTCCCATAGAAACTGTAATCCGATGTTGAAAACCACAATATCATCATCTTTTTGTTAGACTATAACGAAAGCTATACAAAAAATAGATTTGGTTCGCCAAAGTCTGGGTGTGCGCGCGGTGTAGGAAGAAAAAAACCAAACTATATTGTATGTGTGTTAAATGAAAATGTACCATCGTGCGTATGGCTTGTGTTGATTTGATTCCGGTATTTTAATTTATGGAAATCCAAAAGTTAGTTATACGATTACATAACTAAATCTCATATATGCTTCTTTTGGGGATTATTACAATTCCTAAATATCTATTAAATTTATTTGCCTATGAAGTTTATTATTATGTTTCAAAATATTTATGTATAGTTGGTTTTTATGTGCTATGCTCGGTTTTTGTCGTTCGGTTTGATATAACGCATTATTATTAAAAAAAGCTTTTCTTGTTTATGTAAATTTGGTCTGCGATTTATGTTTTGCTAGATATTGTTAAATTCAGATGATGTTTGTAATTAAAATATATCTATGTAGGACTTTGAGTAACTATTCGAGCTTTGAAAGCTTTTATAGCTTAGAAAATTATGAAAAATTGGGATAGCGTGGTGGAACTATTAAATAATATAAACTAATTATTTTAGATTTATGATAGTTTTACAAAGAAATCGACTAGTAGATAACAGTAACAACATATCTCAAAGGCAATTACTTAACGTGGGGCTCAGATGCAGATTGAGTTAATGTTCAGTTGGAACTTAGCTTAAGTCATTTTGAGTTCAGGCATAAATGCAGTTAATTACGTGTTAATTTGATTAGATACATTTAGACACATACAGATTTTGGACCGTTTTGATTTGTTGATTGAGATGAGCGTTTGGTTGTGGATTGCGTTAAGGGTTGGTCTGGTGTCTACTAATTTTCGTTTAAGGAGGTTGAGTGAGGGGTTCGGTTGGGAAATTATTTGGAGTTGATTTGAGGTTCAGGTTGTATTTAGGGTTGATTTAAAACTTGATTGGGGTTGAATTTATGATTGATTGGAGCATTGGGTTGGCGGTTGATTTGAAAAAGAGACATGAAAAAAGTTACGAGATTCAGTTAGGATTTATTTGGGAGTTGAGTTAATTTTCAAGACAGACATTCTTTCTACAAAAACCACTTCTAAAAAGTTTTGAACGAACATAGTTGCGTACTGATGTACATATGTTGCTAGTCAATATCTCTTGTCTCTGATATCACTGATTAGCAGAGCTACTGATTGATGAATGTATTTCTGTGTACAAAGACAAATATCTCCTGAAATAATATACGTCGGGTTAGTAATAGTAGTGTAATTGATGACAAACCGGTAGTTGAGTTTGTTTCCAGTTGATCGATTGATGCTTGAACTAGAATAGCTGGTGCATTTGCTCCAATTTCAAATAAAATGTACATATAGCTAGGTGACGGTTCGAAAATTAGAATCGATTTCGTTTGGCGGTCAGTTTCAGCCCATGCTAATAACATTGTTGACTAGTTAGTGACATCATGGTGATCTGATAGTTGATGTGCCGATAGTTGGTTTGATTGATTAAAGGTGGCTGAAGTTGAGCTTCAAACTTTGGCGATATGCACCCACTGTTCTTTTTTTGGAGTTTAGGAAATTTTTTCGTTCTGCCTCGAATGGGCATTTTTGCTAATACTCCATATCCCCTATGGCGTTGATATCAACAAGCCGGTCAGTAATAGACAATTAGCTCCACGTAATCGCGGCCAGTCTCCATATAGATCCCGATGTGCAAAGAGAAGCACTATTTGTCCATATGTGAAGAATATTTAAAGTTGAGCCCTAATCAGCGAAAGAATTTGGTAGTGGATATGACGTTGTGATTAACCTCTTTATGGTACAGTTTTAAATGCGACAAATGCCAACGAAAACACTATTCCTCGGTCCATAAGAAGGCAAGGTTGCTGTTTGAGCCTACTAAAATTACAAACCAGGAGGAATGTTTACCAAATAAATATATCATCATCTGCCCAGGGCCAAATCAAATATAAATTTCGTAGGATTAACAGCGGACAGATTTGTTTTAGAGTGCTCCGAAGTTAAGTATCACTAATATTTCGGTTCTATTCTAAATATGCATTTAGATGTATTGTCATTGTTGAATCCCTCAGGAGATTCTGAAATAAAAGGAATTTTCACAGATGCCTTACTGTCAGAAGAGGAAAAGCAGGGACTTACTTTACTTTATAAGCAATTTTTATGATTCAGAAGTTATCGCGTCTCATTGATATCTGACATCAAACAAATTTATTGCCAAATTGAAATGCCCGAGAATTACGTTAACTATAAGAAACTTGTGGAGAAGGAGAAACAGCGAAACAGCGAAGTAAAACATTGCAAACAAATATTGCTAAATAAGCTTTCCACCTGTGTGTTGATCTACCATAAATTTGTTTCAACTGTAATGGACCTGCATAGTCAATACCCGTCTTCAGAAATGGGCTCTGGTAACAGACACGATCTTCTGGCAAATTTCCCAATATATGATAACTTGGTTTCGCGTTATATCGTCGGCATATGTTACATTGCTTAATGATGTCTTTGACTATCTTACGGCAATTTAAAATATGATAATGTTGTCTACTGATGCTGATGTTTTTTGTGAAAGTCTCTAACCAGTAATATTACTGGATGCTTGGTTTCATAATATGCTGCTGAATTTTCGATGCGACCGCCAACAATCTTACTGCTTTTTTGTTGGTTTCGTTTTGATTTAATTGAATTTATTTCGGTGGCGAAGAACTCATTCTGCACCCAGATAACAATTTTGGCTTAGCTTCTACCTATTTCGTCCACTGTCAGCTCCGATTTGATTGAATTAGCATTACGTTTCACTCTGTCGTAACATCTGTATATCCATGCTACGACTCGGATTATTTTCTGATAGGAAGAAACTCGGATGAGCAGCTGGCTTAGAATCTCATTGTCAAGGGTTGTTGTTGCAACTAATATAGTCGGCTTAACGTTGCGCTCTTCCTTTGATAGATAAATCCCGTCTATCAACTGTCCATCTTTGATTCGGCCATTCTTCCTGAGGTTTACTTAGCTAGTCTGGGCCGTGCCACCACAAATTAAATCCGTTTAGTTTTGATGGCATCAGTCCTCTGGACGCGCAATCTGCGGGGTTGCTCTGTGACTCGACATGATTTCAACATCCTCTGGAACTTTTTGACAATATATTGGCTGTGCGAATGGCGACAAAAATTTCCACTTCCTCGAAGGAGAGGATAACCATCCTAAGACAATGGTCGAGTCGGTCCATAATGTAATTTTTGCTTCTGGAATTCTTAACGTCTTCGCCACAGTATTTATTAATGTGGCTAGTAAAGCTGCAGCACACAGCTGAAGCCTTGGAATGCATACTTGATTGATTGGAGCAACCTTGGTTTTGGAACTGATGAGAATGGTGCTTACATTGCCACGTTCATCAATACATCTGCAGTACACAACCGCCGCATACGCCTTCTCAGAAGCGTCACTAAAGCCGTGTAACTCAAGTGTCTCCTCGCTGGTTCCAAACCATCTCGAAATTTTTATTTTCTCTAGTTCTGGAAGCTCGTCTCGTATGTTTCGCCACGTCCCTGCTTCATTTGGGGGCAGTTCATCATCCCAATCTAAGTTTAGCAACCATAAACTCTGGAACAAAATTTTAAGATTAATAATTGCTGGTGCTATCCATCCCATTGGATCAAAAATGCGAGCCGATTGTGATAGAATTGCTCGCGTAGATCCGGATGATTTATCTTTAAGTGATACTTTGATTTGAAACTCGTCTTTTGTAGGATTCCATTGGATACCGGGCAATTTAGGATATGATTGGTCGTCTATGATCCAAGAATTGGGTTCCTTACTTTCCGGAGCAATTTTTTCCAGTAAAGGGCTGTAGTTCGATGACCACTTCCGTAAATTTAAACCATAGGATTTAAGCACATCTGTGAGTGTTTCTTGGATTTTATGTGCTTCGTCCGCAGTATGGAAACCGGATATAAAGTCATCAACATAGAAATCGTTAATTATTTTCTCAGCGACCATCTGTTGATCCTTCATCCAGCTGTTCCCGATCATTTGCAGTGATTTTGTTGAAGATATGGTGCCGAGGCTGTTCCGTACGTAACTGTGGTGAGACGGTAATGTGTCGGTGGTTTCGTATTATCGGAGCGCCATAGGATTCGGTAATAGTCCCTATCCTCAGGGTAAAGGTTTATTTGGCGGGACATTTTCTCAATGTCTGCGGTAAAAACGATTTTGAATTTTTCCGTTCTCCGTTCGATCTGTGGTCTTCTCAAAAAGCTCCTCACAACATTTTTCTTCTGCTGAATAATTTGAAGGTTTATTTGGTAATGTAACCTCCTCCATCTCCCAGAACCTTTGTAATAATTGGTCAACATTTATCTCACAATGGTCACTGGTGAGATTTGATGAGTTCTGGTTGGTTGCGTACGTTGGGCCGACAATAACCCATCCGAACACCGTATTGTGTGCCATTAATCCGCCAGCGTCTAGTTTCATAGCTCCTGGTTTTAACAAACTGAAAAATTGGTCGATTCCCAAGAGCACGTCGATTTTATTTGGTTGGTAAAATGTAGGGTCGGCCAATGGTAGGTTTTGGAGGTTAAACAAGTTTGGTTTTCCAATAAATGTAGCTGGTTGGCATGAGGTTACTCTTGGTATAATGAGACATTCAATTTGAAAATTATTGTCTTCAATACGGAAGGTTACAGAGATGATTGGGCGAGGAACCTGTCCTTGGTGGTCCCAGCGGTTAATTGACCAATTCCTCTAATACTGATGCGTGCATTTATTCGTTTTAGCAATCGTTGTACCAGGTCTTTACTCACAAAGGATACTTGTGAGCCTGAGTCTAACAGCGCACGGCATAACTTCCATTCATCAAACCCATCCTTGATTTGTATAATTGCTGTGGGTAGTAACGTTTGATTTATTAAATTTGGCTTTTGGTTTATATTCACGTTGTGGCTGATGATATCTCCTCCTTGAGGGTTATCATTATTCGGGTTCGAGGTGGATGGCTGTGATTGCTGATGTTTTGAATGTGGGAACCTTGTCACTCGGGGTAACCACCATATGTAGGAGCGAATGATGTTTCTTATTGCAAATTCGGCATCTTTTATTTGATCGACAATCATAGACTCCATGGTTATCGTTTAAACAATTGAAACAACGTCCATTTGTTTTGATTAGATCTCTACGTGCCAGTAGATCCATTGATTTAAATTTGGTACATTGGAAAAGCTGGTGGTCATTAGTTTGGCAAACGGGACATGTGGCATCTCAGTTTATACGAAAACCCTCTACCGTGGTAACTGATCTGTATGATTGGCCCTTATTGCTAAAATGTATGCCTTCAAGTTCGTCAGCACGGCTCGCAAGGAAATCATAAAACGTTTGTAAAGCTGGAAAATCGTCATCACTGGTGTGCCTCATCCATAAGTGTTTCGATTCGTCGTCTAGCTTGTTGAATAGGATGTACAGCAACCATGGATGCTTGGACTTGGCTTGCGCTCCTAATGCTTTCTAGCCGCGTGTGGCCTAGTCAGACGTATCGAGTAGCTTTCTTATTGATGATGAATTCGCGTGACGAACGGTAGCCTGTTCCATAAAATGCTTTATGAATGAATTGGCAGTTAAGCTTTTCCTATCGTATCTTTTGCAAAGTTTTTGGAAGGCTTCAATATAGTATACTTCCGTCACTGCGAAATGCTTTAATAAATTGCTAGCATCACCTTTCAACAGCCCTTTTGTGCTGCTGAAAGCGTCTGATTCTCGTGTACTATTTTAGTAAATAATTCGAAGAAGCTTTGCCACTCCTGATAATCGCCCGTGAAGCTAGGTATGTTGATTCTCAGAAGCTTGGAATCATTGCTGCCTTCTTGTGATTGGTTAATAATACTGTCGTTTAAGTGACATGTAGTGTTCAACGTGTGAAGGCGTAATGGCCTGTTTAACTTGGCCACCATTTGGTAATACTGTTCTTCGAATTCCTCTCCTTCCGATTTCTCTTATAGATTTTTATTGAAAATATGATCCTCAATGTCAGTAAATTGCTGCAATAATGCTTTCGCGCGGCGTACTCGTTCACTTATTTCCTCGTCACATCAGTTCTCGGTTACCGTGGCGACATGTTTTTCGATGCGAGTTAATAGGACCTTTGTAATTCTTCGGCGTTTGGTTAAGGCTTCCATTTTGTAATTTTCACTTCGTGCACTATAATACACTGAACTAGATACCACTACAATGTTTTCTTTAAACCGTTAAATGACACCCCGTTTATAGATAATTTGGCTGATCGCTTGATAATAAACACGATCACTTGATAATAAAAACTACGTTTTAATTAGATTTATTGATTAACCAATTTTATTAATGATAATGAATTTATTTTTACTTTAATTTATACAATGTTTTTAATAAGATTGGCTTTACTGATAGCTGTGATTGTTAAACAACGATTGATTTTTTCACTACCTTTTTGTTGGTGAAACACTACAAGCCATAAAAATACTTTAAATTCTGTTTCGTACCATAATTCAAGATATGGTGGCCTCGCCTGATTGGTTAAACTCAAGTGTTCAATATTATTGTTAAGTCGCGGTAAACATTTAAATTTAAAGTATTTAATGGTATAACCAGTTGCGATTCAAACCGTTCCTCAATCTAATTTTACTTATGTTTACAAAGAGATGTCAGTGTGATCGTGCAAATCTACTGCAATATTTTAATAACAATCATAAAAATGTGAAATTAAAACAAAAATAATAATAATCAAATTACGAAAGACAACAAGTGTAAAGTGTACAAGATAAGTATCAAATTTTTTAGTATAAATACAAGATAATAAATTTTATTTTTCTTGTTGATTGTCGTTTTGGTGATTTGCCGCAACACTATCTGAAATCGATCCTCTAAAGTGGAATTAAAAATTCAATGTTAAATACGTGTCCTTTTGTTTTAAAGTTTTAACATAGAAGGTTAGGTATAGGTGGCTGTCTACTAGAACCAGGTATAGACACAAATCCGTAGCCATATCACCTTACCATAAATTCCTAACTAAATCCTGAATTTTTAAAATTTATTTTACTTAGAGAAAGGCCTTTCAAAATTTGGACTTCATTTTTGAATTCCAAGGAATACCCGAAGATATCCCCATCCTCTTTCTGAATATTTCCTAATGAGGTTTCCGGATTTTAGATTTTAGGAATACATCTTAACAAATTATGAAAATTGCCTTATCACAAACAACATAAGTATATGGTAAAAAATAGTTAAAGCTCAACCGTTTTTTTTGTAAAACTATGATTTATGATAAAATTTCCGTACATTTCAGGCAAGACTAACAAAATCGTTTTCAGGATGAAATTTTCGTGCTGTCTTCTTTTATGTATAATTTCACATTATCTTCGAATTATGGCCTATTCTATACATACATCTGAACCACTTGTTTGATCCTTAAACTTTATAAAATTAGATTTGATAATTTTTTTTTTTTTTTGAAGGGTGCGGAGGTAAAGATGCATTTACGCATACTGTGCAGGGCTCCCGTTTTCGAACTACCGACTAAAAACACCTCCTTTTTTTACTGGGATGACTTGGAACCGTTTATCACATTACTTCAGGTCACCCACATTAACAATTTTGCTCTATACCGAGCACCCTCTTTCCTGTCAAAAATGCTCCGGTCTAAATCAGCCTTTTTGGTTTTTGGGATAACTTCCACGTACCCCTAGATATTTCTCCAACCATCATCTCCACGGAGTATAATTTGCATGACACTCTCTGGGTACAAGGCTCCCACTTCTTCCTCCAATACTCGCTTTCGAGCAACCCAATTATCACACTACCAATTAATCACACCTGGGCGCTATATGCATGTGACGACACTTTATACATTCTTTGTAGATACTGGCGGAAATACACGTGACCAGTCAGGAATTGTGTCAGGTAATGGGCCACCTTACTGTGCGTCCGCTCAATCCAGCTGTACGATGAGTCTTGCTCTCCATCTTTCTTTGGTTTCCTAATCCCAAGCAATCTGCCAGTTATCTAAAGTGCGAGACCTTTCTTCCAAGCTCGCCATTTTTTTTTTTTTGAAGACATTTTTTTGGGAATGTAGCCCGCCACTACCAAAATGGCTGCTTCGTGAGGCTCCTTCATCTACAATTGGGATAATTGCTTCCAGTAAATCTGCTTGTCCAAAGAATCTGGCCATACCTCTGCTGCATACAAAAGAACGGACCGTACCACGGACATTAAAAGGCGTCGCTTACTAGATCTTGGGCAACCTACGTTTGCCACAAGCTGGCTCAGGCCTGCGACCCAAGAAGCTTTGCTTTGAGACTATTACAATGCCTAGGTATTTTACTGCCGGCTATATTTCAATTACTTTTATGCCAACCCATATTGGGAGAGAAGCTTGGATTCTCTTTTTGAGAATATAATTATCTCCGTATTGTTTAAAGCTAGTGCTAACCCGTGCGCCATCATGCAGCTGTCTACCGTTCGTATTACCAGCTATATTGCTACAAAAATTTTTACGCAAACCAGGTTTCGAAGATAAATTGGGTCTGTAGGGTAGAAATTAGTTAATTGGCCGATTTTGTTGATTGTACAGCAGATGTTAGAATAATTTCTTACAACGTCACGGTTCAGAGTTCGGTGGCTTAGCAAACAGTTCACCTTTGAAAATTCTAAAGCAATAATTGTACACATATAGTATATAGCATTCCACAAATCATGATTTATTTATCCAAAAGTTTCACATTATTTCATCCAGCACAATGATTTATCCTCTCTCGTTATGTCAAATCAAAACATAAAATCGAGGATCAAATCAAAACGTGTAAATTGTATTACGGATATCCATTTTCATCTGACTATACGAATAGAAAAGCAACTAGCATAAAAACAAGGAGCATGGTTTAACATTAACAAATATCAACATTAGGATTCTTTAAGACAAAAATAAAATCATTAATAATGATTGGCCATAAACCATTTTGATATCCATCGTATGCTATACACACGGACAACAAACAGATGAGGATTTTAAATGTCACAAAGAAAATATATCTTATGCCTGCCTATGTATAAGTAACCGAAATACTTTAACCATTTTTTGCTGTTGTTTTTTTTTTTGGTGGAATTTTCGGTTATTTTATAACAAACCTAACAAAAACAAGATGTTATTACTATATTTTGTTTGTGTGTGTGCATGTGTGTTTGGCCTAGTTGGGTCGTTCTATTATCGAAAAAGATGAAGAAAATTGTAATGTATATAAAAGATGAAGCCAACATAAATATTAAAAAAGAAAATCCTAATCGTAAATCACATTTTGATGAAGTTCAATAGATAAGCTGCTCTATTCCGGATCATGTATGCGTATGTGTTGATACATTGTTGCTTATGGATTTTTGATTAATAATTAAATTATAAATCAATAAAATGGAATAAATTTTATATAGCCTGATTGGACGAGGAGTGATTTATTTTTGTGCACTTTTCGACAGAGCTTTACAGAGACCTAAATATTGTTATTTTTTTTTACTGCTGTAAAGGTTGGAAATTATTTACAATCAAATCAATTAGAAAATGATGAGAAAATAGCATCACAAGCAGCTTAAAAATGGAAATAAGCAGAAAAGATTAAAAATAAAAAATTAATTTCAAGAGATGAATAAAAATAGGAAAAAATTAATTAAAAACGGATTATAATTTATTGTTTGTATTTCTGCAGCAGCAAAATTGTTAAAAACAATTTATTCATGAGCACGCGAATTTAATTTATTTTTATTTATTTTTTATTTTTGGAAGTAATCTAAATGAGCGTTGGAACAACAGTTACAGGCCCCGGCACCTAAATTTCCAGAGGGGTTAGAGTACAATTCAAATCAGCTGCAGAACTCCATACGTCCTGTGAAACGAAGTTGTGTATAAAAATGGTCCTTGGTGAAAGGTTGTGCTGAAAAAAACAAAAAAGTAATCTAACAAGGCAAAATGCATCAATGGGTGGAGTGAGGACAAGTTGGCCTTGACTGAATATAATCTCGAAGAAATCAAAAAGGACAGCTTGGGAAAGTTTTTGTGAAGGAATCAATGAATTGCTGCAGTGTGGTTCTAAAATGTCCTTTCTAGAGATTATTCCAATGCTAAAGGAGTGCCCTAAAGGGCAGACAGGAGTTTTACTGGGAGCCGGAAAGAAAGAATTAGGTTCTTTTTATGATCAATGTGAGGTAGCTTACCCACCAAACAACAAAATTTTGAGTCTTTCTGGCAGAATTTTTACTCCTATGTTATTTTCCCAGCCTTACTGCAAAAAGGTATTAAGGAAATTCTCTACGCCTTTAACTACATTACAAAATTTTGCTGGAGACTAAATATATTCTTAATTCCATGGTGTGGGGGGGGGACTTCAAACACCCAGTCTAAGGCTTATCATCCAAATAGCCTTACATCGTTTCTGGTGAAGACATTGGAAATAGTTTTTTACTCACCAATTCTGAAGTGAGAGGATTAAAGAAAATCCGTTTAATCGGAATCAACTTGCCTATCAATTTGGTAAATCCACAGTGACGGGAGGAACAGCGGAGGGCGATTGCTGGAAAAATAATCGTCCCTTGTGCCTTTGTTGACATTGAAGAAGCTTTTAAAAAGACTTCCTATGGTTTAAAAGAAAGGACTGCAGAGGAAAACGGGACTGCGCCTCCCACAATATTAGGTGGATCCGCTCCATGGTCAAAAATAGGAAAAGGTAATGAGTTAATGAGTTAGTAACCATTGGGGCCGTAAAGGGATGTCCCCAAGGAGACATTTTGTATCCTTTATTATGGTCATTGGTTATTTATGGACTACTGACTCTTCTGAGTAGCCACGGATGAGATAAACAGGGCTTAGCATAATCATCTCCGACTTCATGCAGGAAGGAATCAATTGCTATATCCAGGATTGACCTCCAGGATTGAGCAAGTTAAGTATCTAAGGGTTATCCTGGAATAAAAACGAGGGGCCTTGGTCACATACGCTTCGGTAAGGAGCGCAAACATTAATGAAGATGGTTCAGCGCATAGCCTCTCTCAGTATTACAGGTTCACTTTCAGGACTGACTCCGACAAAAGAATGCTGCAAGACGGCATTATTATGCCAGATAATATGGAAGGTCGCCAAACCATTAAAAAATTACAGACCGACCATACCATAAAGATGCTTTCCGGTTTTATGCCAAATAAACTGGACTTTCATTGACCCTTCTGTTCAAGGTGCGGTTAAACAGATTGGATCGGATGTGGGAGGGAAACTGCTCTTTCGAATTCCTTCGGTTCTTATGGACTGTCTTCTAGGCATGAATGCACTACTTCAATGACCTTAAATCTCTTAAATCCTATACCATTTAGTCAAGACTGCGGTATTGGGCTGTTTAACTTCAGTTAAACAATGGCAGCTACAAATAAGGTAACAGTTATACCGTTTCTGTAAAATGGAAGTGGAATTAGCGGAACATATGCTTTACCAATGTACAGCCATTTTCTGCCAACGACTGCAACACTTAAGTGGAAGAACACTGAGCCCAGGCAAAGTGATGCAGGGATCATCCGGTGATGTTATCAGGTTTATAGGAGATTATATACCGATTTGGCGGTTAACTGAGTAAAAGCCAAAGCACAAAATAAATTAATCGGTCGCAGTGCCAGGTGGCTTTAACGCCCGCCCCATGGCCAGCCATGATAATAATTATTTATGAAGTAAAGATAGTATTCAACGGTATTACTAGCAGTTCAGTTGCTAAATCCTGACGAGAACGACCAAAAATAAATTTTTTGTAATCCGCATTAAGATCGAAACTGAAATTGTAAAACTTTTCGTAAATCGTTATATCTTGAGTGAATACCAAAAGAGAACATTTATTATCACCGAGAAAATATTTTAAAATGTTTATAGAACCATAACAATCAATTATTAATTATGAATGGGATCAATTAACTGGATCGGAGTGGCCTGGAAATTGGTCGCCGGGCCGCCTTGGAATTGAACATTGCGACCATATTGTTAAAAATAAATCAAATCATTGATTACAAAGGAAAAATTAAGCATAACTAAATTATATAAGAGTAAAATAGGTCTTTTTGTCACATAAGTTGAAAGCCTAGCCCTCAATGAAATAAACACAATAATAAGAAGAGCAAGATGATTGCTAAATGCTCTAAAGTCTTATACATAATATCGAGACCCAAAATAAGTAAACATGTCTACAATCAACTTTCGCAGCATATTTCAAAGGATACGGGTAAAATCTTTTTGAAATACAAGAATTAGTCACGAAATCAGAAGAATAGCCTTTTTAAATGTCAGTTGACAAAGAAATTTACTCAGTCCTAAACATGCATGCACGGTCTTAGCACGACTTCGTTTTAAGTCTCTTTGGGCCACATATTATTTCCAAATGTGAATGCAAATTTGCATCGTTACGTCTATGGAGATTATTTCAAACCCTACTAATAATCTTAGTTATTCAAACATTTTCAATAGTACCTCAAATAAATATTTTTGAATATTTATAACAGTACATCTGTTCGTTTCTATAAACATAAAACTCAGAAAATATCAACAAGCGGTTATACATAAATTAAATATTAACACTGTACCAAAATCGCACAATGAACAAAACTTTTTCGGAAATCATATACTCCGGAATTGCAAATCGTAAAACCATAGAAGCATAATTTTTTTTTTATAAATTATAACAAACCGGATGTGAAAGAAAAACTCGACCATTTATCATTAATCAACAATTTTGGTTTTTCTGTTTTGTTCATGTTTAATTTTTATATCAATGTACACGTATAGACCAGTGCTGTCCACCTTCTAAATAAACAAAATCTACAATAATTTAATTTTTCAGAGGTGGATTTAAAGTAAGTATGTGAATAAAGTTTATAAATGATTGGATATACCGTGTAAACCAGAGTAGATAAAGTACAACACCTCTGAAATACATAGAATGTACCAACAAGCGCAAAATACATTTTCCAAACTAAATGGTAACAATAACATTGTGAATAATTGAAAATTATAAAACGGAAAATGTATGGAACAAATAAAAGGAGAACAATGAAGTGAAATCAAAAATTACTGAAGCATTTTTCACAAAAATGAAAATTAATGAAGTGTATTAATTTATATTATAACTGAAATAAAAAAAAAAAAAAAACAAAAAATACACAGAAACAAACAAAAGATTAACTAAATTAAAAATTAATTCTAATAATGAAAGGAAAATTAATTTTTCTCTTTTGTTTTTTGGGTTCAGATGTAATTTTTAAATATAACTAGATTTGTGTTGAATATCTTATGGTATACGATATTCCATAAATGTATAAAGTATAATTAATGACGTTGTTCTATTTGTTCCAATTCCCATAAATGCACCAGCATTTTCCTTTTAATTTGTAGTTGTCTGTTCGTTTGAAAATATGTAAATTCGATGTCCCAGGTGAATAGATAGTGTAACGATTTTTGGTTTAATTTTGTTGAAAGTCTTTATTACAATTTTTGAATTCAATTTATATTAGGTACTAAATAGGTAATTTCTATGGTCCCATGTGTTGAACATTTTTAGTTTATAGATTATTTTAACCTTTAAAACAATTTTATATCCATGCTGCAATATGTGGTTTGTAAATTAAAATAAGGAATTAGGTCATATCCCAGTCCCAAAATGGTTTTTCTTTCATAAAATAGTTATTTTGTTGAGTGGGAATAGAAAGTTTTAGGATTCCAGAGTCGGGATCCGGATTTGCGGCTCTGCTATTATGATTTTTCCATTATTCTAATTGGACCGTAGAAGGAATTAAGAATTAATGAACAAACTCTGAGTTCAAAAATATGAATTCGATGACAATATAAAATGAAAATTTCTGCAAATTGCACATTTAAATTGAATTTGAATTTGAATTTGAATTTGAATTTGAATTTGAATTTGAATTTGAATTTGAGTTTGAATTTGAATTTGAATGAGAATTAGAATTTGAATTTGAATTTGAATTTTAATTTTAATTTGAATTTGAATTTTATTTTAGTTTTAATTTTAATTAAAATTTGAATTTGAATTTTATCATTATTATTATTGGGGGGCCATGCGACCGACCAGCCACTTCGCACTGCGACCTAAATGATCTATTGTGCTAGCCTCTGCTTAATTATCCGCCCAGTCAATATTAGGTTCTTAATGAACCTGACAATACTGCCTCCCGGTACTTGATACATACTATCTGGGCTTATTGCTCTCCCTCCTAGATGTTTACTGCAGCATGAAGTTCCGCTAGAAAGACGGTAGCATTGGAGCTCAAGGACCTCGAGAGGGTTGTCCCACTCCCGTATATTCCTACTCCTGGCCCGTATTCCGTTTGATTTTTCTCTTACGAGTTGCTGGGAATTGCAAATCACCTGTAGGTCACCCATCTTTACTACAGGAAGGCTAAATAAAACTGGATGGTGCCTGTTATCCAGAGTTCGCATATTTTGGGCTAATTAACCTATCAGCCATTCGTCTTTCGGCATATGCTGTTCCACCTAAGATTAGGGTTTTTTGTCAAGGTTTTCTCGTTTAGCGCCGTACTTTAGCCTGTGCCAAATGGCCAAAAACGTGGCAAATGGCCTTAGTTACTAGTGGTTGCCACGAGGAGGCAGTACGAACACTTGCGATTTTGAACAGGTTACACCTTACACAATTGTACCCATCACGCAGCTGCCTAATAACAAGACCAGAGCAGCTCACGTGATGCGCACCCTACTGGAAGGTTACGGAGCTGGTAGATTAATCTACTCAACTTTGATCCCCCCCTTCCAATAGACGCAAAACCACCTGAATTTTACCATAAATTTTAATTTAATTTGAACTTGAATTTTAATAATAATTTGAATTTGAATTTGAATTTGAAATTTAATTTGAATTTGAATTTGAATTTGAAATTGAATTTGAATTTAAATTTGAGTTTGAGTTTGAGTTTGAATTTGAATTTTAATTTGAATTTAAAGTTAAATTTTAATTTATTTTTAGTTTTAATTTGAATTTGAATTTGAATTTGAATTTGAATTTAAGTTTCAATTTGAATTTGAATTTGAATTTGAATTTGAATTAGAATTAGAATTTGAATTTGAATTTTAACTTAAATTTTAATTTTAATTTAATTTTAATTTTAATTTTAATTTTAATTTTAATTTTAATTTTAATTTTAATTTTAATTTTAATTTTAATATTAATTTGAATTTGAATTTGAATTTGAATTTGAATTTGAATTTGAATTTGAATTTGAATTTGAATTTGAATTTGAATTTGAATTTGAATTTGAATTTGAATTTGAATTTGAATTTGAATTTGAATTTGAATTTGAATTTGAATTTGAATTTGAATTTGAATTTGAATTTGAATTTGAATTTGAATTTGAATTTGAATTTGAATTTGAATTTGAATTTGAATTTGAATTTGAATTTGAATTTGAATTTGAATTTGAATTTGAATTTGAATTTGAATTTGAATTTGAATTTGAATTTGAATTTGAATTTGAATTTGAATTTGAATTTGAATTTGAATTTGAATTTGAATTTGAATTTGAATTTGAATTTGAATTTGAGTTTGAATTTGAATTTGAATTTGAATTTGAATTTGAATTTGAATTTGAATTTGAATTTGAATTTGAATTTGAATTTGAATTTGAATTTGAATTTGAATTTGAATTTGAATTTGAATTTGAATTTGAATTTTAATTTGAATTTGAATTTGAATTTGAATTTGAATTTGAATTTGAATTTGAATTTGAATTTGAATTTGAATTTGAATTTGAATTTGAATTTGAATTTGAATTTGAATTTGAAATTCATTTTGAGTTTGAATTTGAATTTGAATTTGAATTAGAATTAGAATAAGAAATTTAATTTGTATTTTAATTTGAATTTGAATTTTAATTTTAATATTAATTTGAATTTGAATTTGAATTTTAATTTGAATTTGAATTTGAATTTGCATTTATTTAGTTGCAAATTTTTTTTTTTTTTTTAATTTCACTTAAATTACATACAATTAATAATAAATAATAATAATATAATCCATTAATCTTAAATAAATTTTCCTACAATAATAAACTATATTTACATTGTTGATTTTCAATGGATTTCTTGTCCTTTTAAGGAAATCAACAATATAAATAAAATAAAAATTAATAAATATTAAGCAAAAAGTAAACTAATATTAAATAGCTATTAACAAATATAATCTTTTATTAAGTTTTGATAATGCAATCTCAAGTTTTTCTTAAAATTATGGACATTTACTGAATTGTTTACGGATTTTGGTAATTTATTGTATAAAGAGGGACCAGAATATCTAATTGATTTTCGTCCAAATTCATTCGTGATAGTTCCACAACGTATGTTATTTGCAAATCTGGTACGATAATTATGATTATTATAATAAAATTCCATATTAGAGAGAACAGAAGATACATTCAACGTCTTGTACATAAATAATGATAATTGAAAATCATGTAATGCTCCTATGGGCAAGATATCGTTGGATTCAGTTTCAAATAAACTCAATGTAGAAAATCTTGTAGGTAGTTTCGAAATAGCTTTCAAACTTTTATTTTGCAAAATCTGTACTTTTTTTAACTTACTATAGCTAGCAGTTCCATAAAAAATAATCCCATAGAGGATTTTTGGATGAATAAATGCAAAATACATTAATCTCATGACATATTTAGGCACATAATATGATAGTCTTCTTATGAGTCCCACTAACGGAGCCATTTTACCGAAAATTGATTTAATATGCTCTTCCCATCCCATGCGGGAATCAAACGTTACTCCTAAGTATTTGAAACTTTCAACTCGATCAATAATAATATCATTTATTATAAAAGATGTTACATCATAGGGAATTTTATTTGGCGAGTGAATAATCATAAATTTCGTTTCTAACAAATTTAGTGAAATCAGATTAGACTTGAAATATTCAAGTAAAATTTTCATATCATGTTCCATATTAATATTTATGTTAGAAGGATCTTTTGTTTCATAGATGACTGCTGTATCATCTGCAAAAAATATTAATATGGCCAATCAAGGGCTAGTGGGAGATATCATTAATAAATATAAGGAACAATAATGGCCCAAGAACACTACCTTGTGGAACCCCACAAGTAACATCAATAACATTGCTCCTGACTTCACCAATCATTACGTATTGTTGTCGATTACTTAAATAACTACTTAATAATTTATGCGAAATTCCACGAAATCCAGAGCAAAATAGTTTATCAAGAAGTAACTTATGATCAATGGTGTCAAACGCTTTCTTGAGATCAAGAAACAATACTCCTACATATTTCTTTAGATCAAAAGCATTATAAATCAAATTTGCCGTCTCTGCGAGAGCCATCTCGGTACCCGCAGCTTCCCTAAATCCATACTGATACGCATAGAAAAATTCCGACTTTTTTAAGAAACTCCTTATCCTTGTATTTATAATTTTTTCAATAATTTTATCGAATAAAGATAAAGTAGAAATTAGCCTACAATTAGAAATAATACTGTTATCACCACTTTTAAAGGCCGGTACCACTTTAGCAATTTTTAGATAATTAGGATATGCACCAGTTTCAAAAATTTCATTGATATGTTTAGCAAGAATTTCAGAGAAAATGGTAGCGTTTCGCTTTAAAACCAAGTTACGAATATTGTCTGGCCCACCACCTTTACTATCACTTAAAATGCAAATAACGTTGTACACTTCCAAAGGAGTAGTGGGGTACAAAAACATAGAATCAGGAATCGAGCACAACGTATTGAACTTATGAATGTTTCTATCACTCCCAATTGCTTGACCAAGTGTATTTCCTATATTAGTAAAATATATTTAATGAATATTACTTTACTATATCGGTGGTATTATTACACTTATCGCCATTAAATTCAATTGCTTCAATATTAGATTTGGAGTTATTTCTATTCAAGAACTGATTTATGTTTTTCCATAAGTTTTTTTGACTAACATTGCTAAACATATTTTCATAATAACGTTTCTTTGCGAAATACTTTACAGATGATATTTTTTTACTAAGAGTCTGAAATTGATTTCGAATTTCTAAGTTAGGTCCTAATTTGTATTTTTTTAAGACTCGGTTACGTTTTCCAATGAGCTTCCATAAGTTATATATCATCCAGGAACAAGAGTTGTTTTTCAATTTAACAACAACACTTTTCACAGCTGTATATTTTTTGATTAAATCATTGTATTGCTCGATAATTAGCTTAATAGTAACCTCAGGGTCAGCAGTATCGAAATCTGCTGTTGAAAGAAATTAGAATTTAGAATTTTAATTTTAATTTGAGTTTGAGTTTGAATTTAATTTGAATTTGAATTTGAATTTAATTTTAGTTTTAATTTTAATTAAAATTTGAATTTGAATTTTACCATAAATTTTAATTTAATTTGAATTTTAATTTTAATAATAATTTGAATTTGAATTTGAATTTGAATTTGAATTTAAGTTTGAGTTTGAGTTTGAGTTTGAGTTTGAGTTTGAATTTGAATTTTAATTTTAATTTAAAGTTAAATTTTGATTTAATTTCAGTTTTAAATTGAATTTTAATTTGAATTTGAATTTGAATTTTAAATTAAATTTTAATTTAAATTGAATTTTAATTTTAATATTAATTTGAATTTGAATTTGAATTTGAATTTGAATTTGAATTTGAATTTGAATTTGAATTTGAATTTGAATTTGAATTTGAATTTGAATTTCATTTTGAATTTGAGTTTGAATTTGAATTTGAATTTGCATTTAATTTTAGTTTTAATTTGAATAAAAATTTGAATTTGAATTTTACCATAAATTTTAATTTTATTTGAATTTTAATTTTAATAATAATATGAATTTGAATTTGAGTTTGAGTTTGAATTTGAATTTGAATTTTAATTTAAAGTTAAATTTTGATTTAAATTTAGTTTTAAATTGAATTTTAATTTGAATTTTAACTTAAATTTTAATTTAATTTTAGTTTTAATTCGAATTTGAATTTGAAATTGAATTTGAATTTGAATTTGAATTTGAATTTAATTTGTTACTAATTTTAATTTTACTTTTATGTTAATTTTAATTTTAATTTCAAATATAAATTCGTGTGCCTGTTGTTTAACTATAACACATGAAAGGTTTTGTTTTATTGAAATCTTTATACCCCTCTGAATCTGAACTGGAAGCTCATCTTCCAAACAATATCTTTGGCATGCACAACGTAATCCAGTTATTATAATTTATTACCAGAGCCTTGGATTGGTATTACGTAACTGTATATATAAAACGATACGTAACAGTCTTCTACACTCTAAATTTCCCGTGTAGATAATGCCGTGCAACTGTGTACGTTATTTGTAAATTAGAATGTCTGCCTGAAATGTACTGTTCCATAATTACATATATTGGCCTACAAACTACGTTGCTGAGAAGATAAAGGGCCAACACAACCAAATCGCCGATAACCACATAGCCGCCACTCTCCGGTGAAATTTACCTACACTTGCTTTTGAAGAGAAAATTTAAACTTGAAAACTCAGAACGCATTGTGTTTGGCTTTCAAAATTAAATTTTTTCTTTCCAGAATCTTTACAGCAGTTTGAGTAAAATCTAGTGTTGAATTTCGGCCGAAAAAAGATTGTCGATGTGGCGAATCGGCAACATGATTGGTTTGGACGTCTGCCTTGTCAGCGATGTGGTTATGTAGGAAATATGCTTTTGGGTCGGCCACTTAGGACTGTTGGTCAACTTTCCCATCTGCCATGTAGTTGCCGGCTATTTCGAAACAATATCTATCAATTATATGCGGATTTTGTTACCTGACCATAAAAACGATTTTATTCAATTTGGAGGTTGAAATTTTGTTACTTGGGGATGATTAACCGAGCAAATTTGACAAATAATATGCACCCTACAGATTAATAAATTTTTAGGTTTCCGTTATGAACTAATAATTTGATTTGTTTATTTCATATTTATTTTAGCCATTCTAGGTCAATAAAAATTAAGGTATTGAATGACTGTTTACCACCTTCAAAAGTTATTACTAATAACCTACATAGGCATTCAAAATTATTAATCCTCTTAAATAACATCCAGTTGAGGTTCAATATGGGTTCGTAATTTTGCTCCTTACATATTCATAAACCTACATTAAACCTCTTGAAACCCCCACCCCTTCCTTCGAAATGAAAGGAACATATCATACCAACGCATCACGTGATGTTCAACAGTGTTGGCTAAAAATGGTTGACCACCCATATCAGGTAAAAAAACAAGTCAGGTAACCTTTACATGTAGCGACTAATTTATTGTAGACTTATCAAAATTGGGAACCATTTTAAATTAACATTATGGAAATTTGAATAAGATTTTGTAAATCTTTAAGGGGAACAAAATCTAGTCCCACTTAACAAAACATCTAAGCAAATTCGATTCAAATTATTTTTAATCCGATCAATTTATTGTTTTTACTTGGTTTGAATGTAAATCGACAACAAGAAGAAAAAACGAACAGAATCAATAACAGTACCTTACATTCATGCTAAAATATCTTCGATTAAAAAATATTTTATGCAAGTCAGATACAAAAAAAAAAAAATAATAATACGGAATCCTTCTTATTATCTTTCTATTGGTGATGGTACATTATTATATGTGTATAATGGAAAATTGATGGAAAAACGTAACAATAGAAAAATATTACATTGTCATATAGGTATAATGGTAGTGGTACTACCGAAAATAAATTTTCTTTTCCATTTGCATTACAAATAAAATCCTTTCCATCCGCATATTTATACCAGATAATAGCGATTTATATAACATTGATGATATCCTTGATTTATGTTCAAAACACACACTCGTATACAATACACTTGCTTGAGTTTATATAACGTATGTAATACAATTGTCTGTTGGGGATTAGATTCGGCTATAAACACAAAAATCATTTATTCTGTATACAAACGTCAGCCGCGCACGTATTGTTGAAAGATTTTACTTTGCACAGTGGATTACAATTTTGGATCCCTATATTATGTTAATATGTACATATATGTACGTAGGTCCCCAAACAAAAATCTTGGTTCTAGAAATTTTCGTGTCTTAGGTTATTTTCGAATTATTGATAAAAGGGTGACATTATCATTATTTGCTTCATTCAATTTTCTAAAAAAGAGTTGAATCGATCAGTATCGATTTCGAAATGGGAATTTTTGTTTAGCATTACAATTCCAGACAAATTCGTATTTAGCATAGGTGTTTTTTTTTTTTTTTTGTAGCATAACTAAAAATTTTCAGAGTTTTCACAATGACGGGTGTTGGATTTGTTTAAACGTAGTGGTCGATATTCTAATGCTATAAAATTGTGTAAGAAAACACCAAATCCGCCTATAGTACACCACCAAGCGGTGACACCCGGGCTTTTTGAAATTCACGACCCATGCCATTCTTGTACGTGTACGAGGCATTTTTACAATGTTTGTATCATCAAGTTTGATATTAGAATCCTTCTATCAAAAGAGAGCGAAGTAAGAATACCAAAACGTAATTTCTAACCAATAAATATAACATGTCTGCATGCTCTCATTAACTTTATTCCAGATCTTGATAGCGTTATTGATGACTTCAACGAGGCAACAAATAATGCTCTATGGCTCTACCGCCCTAGTGGCACATTGGTTGCACTACATTCTGGAGTCGTAAAAATTTCTGTGAAAAATTAAACAAGCATCTAGTTTGGACCCGTCACCTTACAAGCTCCAAAAATTGTCTGGGATCGACTGTCAGAGATTCCAAGAAGATCCTCTTGAAAACGACGTGTGCGTGCTTCAATGTCTCAATAACAGACACAGGGAACCCGAACCGTGTAACGTGGAGTTGCTGTAGCTTAGCATTACCTACTCCAAAAACTAAACTAGATGGTTATGGATCTAGATGGATATCTTCTTGCAATTTGGTTCCTGTTCCTCTGGGGTCCTTTACTGTTATGGCATTTTTATATGTTACCTTTTGGCAGCTCGCAAAAATGTGTATTTAATATTTAAATTAATCCATATCTCGGTTTTAAATGCATTTATTTGTACGATCTGAACCAATGATGTTAATGCAGTTTCTAATTCTTGAACAGGTAAATGACTCGTTTGGGTAACTGCTGCAATTATTTTTGATTTTAGTTCAAGATCAATATTATCGGGTTTTATGTTAAGCTTTGGTGCCTCCATAATAACTCCTTTTACTTATAGAATATCTGGATAATTCCACCAAAACTGAAGATCATTCAACTGATGAGTAAATACTCCTCGTGAGATTATGTCCGTTGGATTAAGCTGGCATGCAATATGACGCCAATTAAAATTGATTGTGTGCTCTTGAATTTCGTTTACTCTATTCGCAACGAAACTTAAGTTGCAATGCTTCAGTCTTTGCGCTCAGTACTTTGGACAATAAATGCGTAGCACATAGTTCTAAATGTGACAAAGTGTTTGTATTAAGAGGAGCTATACCCGTGGCTTGCTGCATACCAAATTTACACTTACATTATCATTAGCATTTTCCTAAGGAGAGTTTCATCATTTGAACACCATTTGTTCAGATGAAAACAACCACTCTATGGCAATTAATACAGTTCTAATAGAAGTTGCTTTGCATCCGACAACGAATCGGCCCCAGTAACAATATCGTCAATATAAGTATCGTTCAATAATACTAACACAATATCTATTTTATGCACTTGGCCGCTAAGAATATGCGACCGTTGCAAATTCAAATGTGTTTAACTGATCATTAGAGCGTCTTCTCCACAAAATCTTTTACAGTCTAGTTTGACTGGGATCGACATAAACCTGCCTATACATTTTTGTAATGTCAGAGGTCAAGATGTATTGATGTCTTCGATAATGCAATATGATGTTGAGCAACTCCGATTGAACACTTGGTCCAACAAGCATTCCGTCATTTAGGCTAACACTGTTTGTGCTCTTTGCCGAAGCATCACCCTAAAGTTGGCAGACGAACTGTTTATGTATATCATTTTGTTCGATTTCATTAACCTCCCTCATGGGCCTTAACTGGAGGTAGTCTCTCATGAATGAAACATGTTGCTCTTTTAATGCAGAGTTAGAGTATTTTTTTTGTTTTCAAGGTAGAAAAACCGTTTAGCAGCCACATGTTTTGAGTCACTTCCTAGAATTTTCTTAAGAAAATTCGAAAATTCAGTTTATGAAATTATGTCAAACAAAGTTGTAATAATCACTCTAATTACAACTATTCCGGTTATTTCATCAGCAGCAGCAACCGTGCGTCGTCCTTCGTACGCTTCGATAAGTACCAAAGTATGTACCAAACGATACCAAACTATGTTCTTTGCCTAACAGTATCCGGATGGTTAAACCGAAGTTTTGGTTTCATTTGTCGCAGTTCGATACCACTGTTGAGGATGCTACGATTGCCGGATTCGTGAATAAGTTACCAAATTGATACCAAAAGGGCGGAAACTTACCGACATGGAGTATGTGTGTTTTAAAGTGGGAGTTGATGCTGATTTAACAGCATAAGTTATTCCCACGGTGTATTGGCCAAATGATTTATGTATCAGACATTTCAATGATGACAATGATTATGCTATCATAATAATCTTCGAAACCTGGCTTACTGTCAATATGTATTCTGGAGAATATTTCCCACCGGACTATGTCGTTCACAGGAAGGACAGGTATAGTTTTGTCACCAGGCTTAGAGGGGGCGGGGTATTGATTGCGGTTAAAGTTTCTGTTTATAATGTGTTGGTTGCCTGTCATTCGGGTCTCGACGTCATTGCTGTTCATGTCGAAGTGGCCAGTTCCTCGCAGTGTATTCTCTCTACTGATCGAACTTGAAATATTTAGAAATGTTAATCAATTGCATCGACTCGTAGTGATCAACTTGTCATTGTGAGTGATTTTAATCTATCTACCTTATCGACTACTTTGCTAGCATTTTAACCAAGCAGCTAAACCGTACTAGGAACATTTAGGGGAAATACCTGGACCTGTTATTTGCCAATGACGTCATGCATTGGGAGGTTTCATCATGTCTGGATTTCACCGGCTCCCAGAGCATTCATCACATACCGATTATGATTTTGTAACAAAGTTTTATTTTAATTTCAGAAATGTCGACTAGGCTTCCTTAAACGAGTTCCTCAGCAATTATGATTGGGACTTTTTGCAACGTGGTGGAAATTTAAATAACATTATTTTGATGTTTAACGACCTTTTCAGGAGTGGTACTGAAAGACACGTTCCGTTGGTTAAAAAACAACCCGGGTTTCGGGAGCCGTGGTACAACAATAGGTTGTTAAATCTGGAGAAACGCCGCAATATGTTCCATTCATTATACAGACGGTACGGAGTTCAAATTTTTCTCGATTTTGATAAAGCTCGCAAAGAGTTTAAAAGTTTAAATTGGTTTTTATATAAACAATACATTGTTCAAATGAGTTCTGGAGTTTTGCGAATAGCAAGAGGGAAGTGTCCGGTTTTCCTTTTCCTATGCATTACCAGAACTCCATCGCTAGTCAACCCTCGGAGATCTGTAATTTGTTTACTAGTTTTTTTGCCTCAGTATACGAACCAGTCACGATGTCCCCTACCATGTCTTCAAGGGCTCACAGTTCCGTCGACTTAAATTATTTTAAATTTACTAAGCAATAAGTTCGTGAATGCTAGCTTAATCTTGATGTTAACAAGGGCGCTGGTCACGATGGTTTTCCGCCATCCTTATTAAGCATTGTGCCGAAAATTTGTTCCGCCCAATTACCTTCATGTTCAATGAAAGTTTAAGTAAACTGGCTTTTTCCAGAGCCTTGGAAAATTTCCTGCCTCCATCCCATTTTCAAGGCGGGTGGAAGAAACAAAGTAAGTAATTATCGGGCGATTGCCATTCTTTCTGTCGTACTCAAGCTATTTAAATCTATGCTTCACAGGTTCTTGGTTTTCCATACTAAATCATTAATTTCTTCTGCTCAGCACGGGTTTTATTCAGGCAGAGCCACAGTTACTAATCTGATTTCTCCAGGCAGCAACTGGACTTTGTTTACACTGATTTTGCGAAAGCTTTCGATAAGATCAACCACCCTCTCCTGATCACCAAACTAAACTTTCCGACCGCTGGCAATCCGTTATGATTTTTGATTCTAGTTCCCAGCTATTTCGCGCGACTTCTGGCGTACTTTAAGGAAGTTATATCGGCCATTTATTATTTACATTGCTTATCAACGATATTGTTGACTGCTTTGAGTTTGCCAGCTGCCTGCTGTTTGCCGATGATATGAAAATTTTCGCCCGGGTCAATAGTGTGTTCGATTGCCTGAAGCTGTAAGATGATTTGGACAGATTTTGTAGTGTGGTCAATTATCAATAGACTGGGTCTCAACGTGAGTAAGTGTAAGACTCTTTCATTTTATCGTATCCGGTCACCTATGTTTCATCAATATCGTCTATATAATGAGGATGTTGACCGAGTGGAGTTTATATCCGACGTGGGTATAATTTTTTCAGCTGATGCCACCTTTACCAGACATACTAACGCCATTATACCTAAGGCATACATTACGTTGGGTTTAATAAGCGAAACTGTAAGGAATTTGTTGACCTGATTACTCTAACATCACTGTACGGTTCTTTTGTTCGTTCTATTTTGGAATATACATCGCCGGTGTGGTCAGCTTCGTATCACTGCCATTCGGATAGAATAGGGAGTGTTCAGAAGCAGTTTGTTCTTCTGCACGGTCTGTTGAATATGTCCTTCCATCCTACCAAGATCGCTGTAAAACCTGTTGAACCTACACTGGTTACATTGTCGATGTGTTGTAGGATCGGCATTGTTCATTTGCAATATTTTCAGTTTTCGAATCGATTGTTTCGACGCTTAAACCTTTATGCTTCAGTATGTCAAATGCGTCCACACGATGAACTGTTGCCTGTAAAAAACATATGAAAAAGAAACCAAATTTCTCGTATGCGTTTCCGTATTTATCCATCGATAAAGAAGCGATACTATAAATTTGTACCAAAAAGTGACCAGACAAGATATTCTAGAATGTCCATAGTACAAACTTAAAGTAAAAATTATGAAACGGCCGATCATTGGGGTAGGCAATAAATAACAAGCAATATTTGCATCAAATATTGTAAAAAGGAAAGCAGAAGAAACACGTTCAAAAAAAATTCAAAAGTACCAAAGTCAAATGATTTTTATCGAATGTTCGAAAATTATGAAATGGCCGGTATAAATACCCAATTTTTACATTAAATGTTGGGCCAAATTCCGCCAACGAAATTGGTTCAACAAAAATCAAAAGGCATGAAGTCAAATGATTTTTGTCGAATGTCCGTAGAATGCACTTTATGTAAAAAGTATCAAATAGCCGGCCTCTAGAGGCGGTCATATAAATAAAATGCAATTTTTACATCAAGTGTTGTACCATCGAAATTTGTTTAACACAAATCCAAAATCCGAAATTTAAATGATTTTTGTCCGTAGTACCTGCTTTCGGACTTATAAACAACAAGCAATATTTGCGTCAACTGGAATGGTTTGAACTCAAATTTATATAAAATTCGTAGTTAAAATTTCACTCAGAAAATATTTTAAAATTAACAATCAAAACAGTACTTACATTAAACTTGACGTTTTAAGTAACCTTGGACAGCCAAAAGTTCTTAATACCAAAAAGCATAAACGTAAAATTTTTAAGGAAGAAAATTATTAACAAGCCAACGCACTGGTCGGTGGGTAGGAATAAAATAACATGACCTCATAGACTTTTATATAACAAAAGCAATATGCGAGAACTATATTTGTGTTGAGAAGAGTGAGGAACTCTCGTCTGATCATTCACCCGTTATCATGACTAAGAAAGTCCGCTTAGGTTGACAAACAATAAAACGAATAGGGACCTATTCCAGGAACTTATTAATTTTAATATTGTACTGCAAGTGCCAATTAAAACACCGACGTAGATAGAAGAGGAACTAGAATTATGTAATGGTAATATTTAAAAAGCAGCTTAGAAGAGTACTCCTACTAGCCAGAAGAATATGAATAAGGCTCCAAGCTATCCTCTGGAAGTCAGAGAATTGGTTTGAGAGAAAAAGAAAGCACGAAAAGATACTAAGTACTCGCTTTATAAAGTTACAAAATCTCTGAAGAAGCCGAAAATGCATGTGCCACCAATTAAATGTGATGATGGAAGCTGGTGTAGAAGCGCTAAGCAAAAAGCCACGCTGTTTGCTGAATACCTGGAACAAACCTTCCAACCTCTGCCTGAAGATGAAAATATAACTACAGTAAACAAAGTGGATGAACTTGATATACGTAAAGTTACACTACAACAGCTGAAAGAAGTAATCAACAACTTAAATGCAAGAAAATCTTCTGGATACGATTTAATTACAGGCCAAATAATTAAAGCATTACCTGAAAAATGACTAAGAAAATTGCTCCAAATAATCAATGCAATGTTCAGACTGAAATATTTCCCAAGCCAATGGAAGGTAGCAGAGGTTATCATGATATCAAAACCAAATAAACCAGCTAATGGCAAAAAACCGTACAGACCGATTTCTTTGCTTCCAATAGTTTCAAAAATTTTCGAAAGACTACTGCTGAAAAGGGTCAAACCAATAATAGAAGAAATAATTCTAATTCCACCACATCAATTTGGATTTAGGAAAAACCACTCCACCAGTAGAACAGGTGCATATAATTACAAACGTGGTTGAAGATGTGCTTGACAAAAAGGAAAATATGCTCCAGTATCTTCTTGGATGTAGTTCAGGCTTTTGCGATCGTTTTACACTATAATGTATATAATATGATTGTGATTTTTATTTATTATATTTTCGACCTGGGTATTATAATAACAATTTATTTATTTTAATTTTTTTCGTTTTATAAAAATTGAAAATGTCACAGCAAACAAGAATGTATCGCGGTGCTTAACAATGAGAGATTGTATGTGTGTAAGTATTTTTAAAACGATGAACCAAAAATATGAAATGAATATTTTTGCGTTCATAAATCAGCGCACTGAAATGAAGTTAAAATCAGCTAAAATAATTTGCTGATTGGTTGCGAATAACGACAATACAATGGTGATGCAACTGTTTAGGTGTTGTACTAAGGTGTCCAAGATATTAAGCACAAGGTAGTGATTTATCGATACTAATGTTACGTTTTTGCCTTGTCAATTAAGGTTTGTATCACTGGATTGTGAATAAAACAAAATCAATTCAATTTATCCCTAACGAATTTATTTATGTCACACAAAAATTATAACAACACTATTTATTAACGTTAATTCACAAAATCACTTTATATAAATTATTCTCAATTTTTACTGATCACTTTTACTTTTTATTTCGCACTACAATACTTTTTAAATAACTTTTTAATTCCTTTTAATCTTTACACTATCGCTTACCAAATATTACTAATAATCTTACAAGTTTACTCTATCGCGTTCCAAATTCGAATAATCCAATTCGATCTTGTTCGCCTTTTTATATACACAAACCAAATTTCTCGAAAGTTCATGACTTTTCCAGTTAGAATAGCGTAGAAACATTACGTAACAATTTTATCGTGGAAAATTCCATTTTAGTACAGTAAACATTGAGCTATTCATTTAACTTATTCTATTACACACTAGGTGTCACCAGCACACTAATATATTGTGACGGTGACACCTAGTGCGTAATAGAATAAGTAAAACTAATAGCTCAATGTTTTACTGTACTAAATGGTATTTTCCATGATAAAAATTGTTACGTAATGTTTCTACGCTATTCTAACTAGAAAAATCATGAGCTTTCGAGAAGTTTGGTTTGTGTATATAAAAAGGCGAACAAAATCGAATTGGATTATTAGTATTTGGAACAGAAGGTAAAATTCGGAAGTTCTAGGTCAACTTTTTGAGTGTTTGCAATTTTGCTCAAGTCGAAATGTATCTCAACTGCGGCCGTTTCGTTGTCAGTGGTGCGAGATAAAGTGTCCGCGACAACGTTATCATGTCCGGAAACATGTTGTATGTCCGAAGTAAATTGAGTAATATAATCCAAGTGGCGTGATTGTCTCGGATTACGTTCAGTTTTTGACTGAATCGCTCATGTCAGAGGTTTGTGGTCGGTGTAGATTGTAAAATCTCGACCTTCAAAAAAATATCTGAAGTGTTTGACTGCCAGATAAATTGCGAGTAATTCCCTGTCGAATGCGGAATATTTTTTTCGGCATTCGAGAGCTTTTTCGAAAAGAATCCCGGGGGCTCCCAACACTCGTTGTGGTACTGTTGCAGTACTGCCCCGACGGCAGTTTTGATGCATCAGTAGTCAAACTAAGCTTTGAGTCGCTTAGTGGATGTGCCAGAAGTATTATCTGTTCCAATTCATTTTTCAACGACGTGAATGCATGTTGGCATTCGTCGGTCCATGAAAAGTTCTTGGCGGTCTGGGGCTTTTTCAGTAAATTTTCAAAGTGGCGTGAATTGGTGCGAGTGTTTGTGCGAGTTTCGGTATAAATCGATGGTAGTAATTTACCATACCGTCAAACTGAGCTAATATGTTGAACAATTGTTCCAAGTGTAGTTTGTGCTGTTCCTCAGTGTGCGAAGCAACAAGAAAATCGACAACGTAGACAAAAACGAATTCCAGTTCACGAACAACTTCGTTCATGAAGCGCTGAAATGTTTGTGCGGCGTTTCGTAGACCGAATGGCATTCGAGTGAATTCGAAGAGGCCAAATGGGGTCGGTATTGCCGTTTTGTGAACATCTTCAGGCGCTACGGGAATTAAATGATACGCTCTGATTAGATCAATTTTGGAGAAAATTTTGCAGCCATGTAAGTGCATGGAGAAATTTTGAATGTGGGGTATCGGGTAGCGATCCGGTTGTTGTGACCGAGTTTGCTGATGGCCGACAAATTCCTAATTCCACCATGTGCTGAAATTCAGTAAATGCAGCTTTGTGACGGATTGGATCTAGCCTACCTGGTCTTGACACGGGCAGATGGCCTGCGGTGACAATGTGGTGAACCACATGGAAGGGAATTGTTTTAGCAGAGTACCGTAATAATTGTGGACCATGAATTGGGTCGATGTGTCGACACGAACCATGGTGGCATTGATTGACATCTTAGTCGCTGAATCAACCAGCCGTTTGTTTCTAAGTTCTACAAGAAGTCCGAATTTGCATAGAAAATCGGCGCCAATGATCGGACGATTCACAGCAGCTATTATAAAAGCATGCGTGAAGGTTCGTTTAAGTCCGAGATCCACCTGTAGCAACTTTGTGCCGTAAGTGTGGATGGTTGTGCCTTTGGTAGCCAAAAGGACTAGATCGGGGTTTCGTTTATGAACAGTGTATAAATGTTTGAAATTTGCGACGGGAAATAATTTATTAATTTCATGTATATGGAGGCGAGTCGAGAACGAGGTGTTCGACGTTGTGGTAGATATTAGGGTATGTGATGTGTTAATCGGAACCCGTTGTTTTACTCGTTTTTTGAAGTATCCACCTCCATGTTGGTTGTTGTTGGTTTTCTCCAGTTGCATGGTTGGTAACATCTTTTAGCAGCTTTCCCGAATTTTTGGTGGAACCAACATCTTCCTCGTGGTTGGTTGTTGCTATTGCTGCTTGCTCGTGGGCGCGACGGAGATCGTCGCCCTCGTGACTGGCTTCGGCTTTGTCGGCATAAACCATTCAGTCTGGATTCAAGCCGAGCCAAACGCTCTATGATCGTACCGCTGTTCGCAGGAGAGTGACAATCTCCATGGCGGCTACGATATGTCTGCACCGTGGTTTCGACTGTCGACTCGTGTTTTGATTTTGTGTGTTAGGACTTGTGTGTGTCTCGTGTATTTGGCGATGGGTTTTCTGGCCGACGTTCATTATATCGAACATACAGTCCGCCGTCGCCGCTAACTCTTCGACCGACGTTGCCTCGGGTTGTGCTGCTAGCGCTCCTTTGATCAGCTCTGGCATTTTTCTGATCCAAATGGATCAAATAAATTTTTCGCTCACCAGCTGGATGGGCGACGGTCGCCAAGGTTTTGTTCCGAAAGAAGTGCCTCTAATTTTTGCTCGTCGGTAGGTTCAAGCCGCGCCAACAAAGTTTTCTTTAAAACAGTGTAGTGGTTTTCCTCTGGCGGGTTTTAGAGCAAATCTGTTATGATTGTAAATTTTTCGGGTGAGATGCTAGACAATATATGAGCATATTTCGATTTCTGAGCTGTAATTCCTCTGCCAGTTGGAACCAGCTGTTAGCCTGGTTGTGTCAGAATGGAGGCAGGTTTAGTTTTGTTTGACCCGCGATTTCCATATTTGCGTCTTGCGATTCACCCGTGACCATTGTATCAACCGGGGACGGTGCATTTTGGATTTGTGAGGCCATTGGTTTTGCATGTTTGCCAGTAGCACCGGTTTGTAGCATTGTAGTTACGAGAATGAAATATGTTTATTGAAATTATTCAGTTACGGTCAGAATTATTATCGTCTTATTGGGAAAAACAACATGGTGAAAATAAAAGAAAAATTTTATATTTCGATTGGCTGAAGAAAGCAAAAATCGAAATATTGTGCGAATGTATTCTATATGCGGTTTTTGTGACTGCAGAGACCCCCGTAAGTACGGGACGAGCCGCCACCTACATCTTGGGTCGTCGCCTGGTCAGTCCTTAGACCCACACCAGAAACTAACTAAAAAAAAAAAAAAATCGGAATGATTACCGTGTAAAAGCGAGAGAGGAAAAGAGAAAAAAATTAAATAAATAAATTTACCAGAAAAATATGTCTAGGATAAGTGTTGATCCTTACAAATTATTTAAGAGAAATAAAAAAAAATAAATATAATATAATGCTTCTACGTTAATACGCTTCTACGGTAGCCCAGCCGAATAAGGAAATGATATATACAAAAAAAAATTTATTAAGTGACTGGTGCTGCTAAAAAATATGAAATTTACGTATATAAAAAATGTTTGTAAAACTTGCGATTGCTTATTAAATTGCTGGTGTTGCATGATTTATAGGTATCCGTTGTAATGTAACGTTGTATGACTTTATAGGCTTTATATCCGTTGTAATATATTCCATATACTTTGTTTGTATTCCTTTTTGTTGATTAATTTACCGTTTGATAGTTGTTGTTGAATTGTTTCTTTTTTTTTTTTTTTGTTTAATAATTTCCAGTGTTTAATTCTCTGACTCCAGATCAGAAGGTTGCATGTTCAAATCACGTCGGGGTCACCAATTGTAGTATTAGATAGCGCAAAAATAAATAAAACAGCTAAAAATAATTTGCTGTTAGTTGTGAATACCCACAAAAGATGGTGGTGAAATGGTTTTGAGTGTTGTGCTAAGGTGTCCAAGATATTTAGTACAAAGCAGTATTTGCTGCGTTCCATTTAACGTGGCAAAGTACACACAAGTACTTCTGACTGCATGCAGCTACTCTTGCTAAATTTTATGAGTAGTTCGCTGTTTAAAATTATGGCGACTTCGTTACCAAATATTTAGTACAAATAATCAGTAAGAAACGGATGATCAGTTTTTAAATTAATAATTAATTTTCCAACTTTCCATGTTGCACGTAAATTTTTTTTACACCCAAGTACTTATTTCTACTTTGCCACGTCAAATGGAACGCAGCAAATTATATGTACTGATATATATGTGGGATATATTTTAGAACGGATTCCAACCATAGAGTAAGTCCAAATATACTCTATAGTTGTCACTATTAACTGAAAGAGGCTGTTCAAATACAATTATATTTTCATTATTTTAATGAGTTGCATTTCGAATAATTGTAGGGATAAACGAATGTAATAAATTCATTGCATGAGTGATTCACTACACAACTATAATATACCAGAAACACAATAAATTGATTAATATGAGTTTTTTAATGAATTTCGCAAACAAGTGTTCCGATTTTAATTTCACGGAATGAGAATTAATTACCAATCACGGAGGCGATAATTTTATTTTAATCAGAACACGTGCAAAAAGAAAACACTTAGTATGTAACACTAACATAAAATAGAATATTTATCTGATTTGCTACATAAAAAAAACTCTTAATTTGTGCCTAACGATTTTTCAATGTTGAGGTGGTCTTTCAAGCTGCATAACAATTGTTAATTATGACGCGAACTTATGTTGCCCCGATCATCTCATTCCTTTATTAACAATATGAAAAATTCGTTTATATTTTGTAATGTTGAGTTTGGATCTTTTCACAGAAATAGAAAGGCGACAGAATTATTATTATTACATTTATGAATTTTTTCGTATTATTAATTACCCCTGCAATTTCTCCATATTTACGAAAAAAATACGTCAAATTTACAATTTAATTACACTACATATTAAACGATAAAAATATTCCTCAACAAACGAAGGTAAAATACTTAGGTTTGCATCTGGATAGAAGGTTAACGTGGAAAAATCATATTGAAACAAAGCGCAACCAAATAAAAATTACATTTTCCAAAATGTATTGGCTGATGGGAAGAAAATCTCAGTTGTCATTAGCCAATAAAGTTTTACTGTACAAATCAATAATCAAACCCATATGGACTTATGGTATTCAGTTATGGGGATCCACCAGCGCTTCAAACAGAGAACTCTTGCAACGAACCCAAACGAAAATACTTCGCAGTATCACCAATGCTCCTTGGTACATTCGAAATAGTAATATACATCACGACCTTGGGATTAAAACCGTTAAAGAAACAATTAAAGAATTCAGTTCGAAATATTATTTAAAACTAGAAGCACATCCCAACGAATTGGCCAGGGAGATACTAAAAAAGCCGCGATTTAGACGTCTGAGAAGAACAGATCCACTCGAACTAATGAACCTGTGAACCTGTAAATTTAATTCGATATATACATATAAGTGTAGTCTAAATTAATTAAATTGTGAGCCCTAACAATAAGTATTAACATTGGTTAAGACTTAAAATATGTAATAATTTTTAGCTTAAGATTTGATTACTTCTTGTTAGTTTCTTATGTTGAAAGATTCAAGAATAAAGCCATTGGCAACATTTAAAAAAAAAAAAAAAAAAAAATTTACACTATTTATGACAATTTTCATCACAATTCAATTAGATAAAGAAGTGGACGACGAATTATATTATTCATGTATTAGAGTACCTGGTAGTTTTGGCGAATGTGGTGGGGGGACAAAGTCGAATGAATTTCATCGGCTCCGCAACCTATCACAGCACCCACTTTCCGTCCACCGTGCTGGTCATGTGTTAGGCGGAGGTAGAAGGTGGGTGGTCACGAATGGATGTATATTACATACCCAGGAAAGACTCGCATGTGCATGTACGACCTCTACGTGGTGACTACTGGTAATCAGGAATTTTCCTGGGCTAATATACAGCGCTGAAGGAGTAAGCCCTACACAAATTTTCAAGTCACGGTGGAACAGCATATGCCAAGGAATGAATGGTTAGTGGGTAAACTTATCTCTAATATGCGGACTCTGGTTACCAGGCGACCTCCAGTTTTAATCAGCCTTACCCTCGTATACGGATCTCTGTGAGGGTGGACCATATAACACTCCGAAACTCGTGGGAACATATGAAAAAAAAAACAAATAAAAGAAAAAGAGACAGGCACTCTCAAAAAGCCAACAGGTATCACGGTTGGTGACTCAAACCTTAAAGGTGAAGTCACCAACGTAGAAACAAGAAGAGTTTTGAAGGCTGTGGTGCCGGGTACCAGCGGAAGCCGAGGGCCTGCCGTAGTAAAAGGGAGTTTGGACCGTAAAGGGCAAGCTACCTTTACAGTATGTTCTTCGGTAAACGCGGCCTCGGCACTTATGCCGGAGACTGGCACGAAAGTTATCCCTGAGGCTAAGCGACGGTACAGGAACCGACGCACGGCGCGGAGAATTTTGGATAGGCTAGCGGCCACCCCTGAGGGGCTCCTAACGCATGAACAAAGGGAATCTTTGACATGGGCAAAGGTTACCTTCTTAGGCAACAATTCGGGGAGGGTACCGGCGGAGTCGAAAAGACGACAGCGGTCCCAAGACGAATGGAGGCTGGCGAGAGTAAGCGGCCGAGAATGCAGGGAGCCCAGGGTGATGCTGGGACGCACAGAGCAAGACTGTTCAGTGACGTCCTTAAGGAGCATCCAGGGATACTAGCCGTCATTGACAGGAGTCAAGAAGATAGGAGTATCACCCTTGATAAATGGAGGCTAGTGTATAACGCACTAAACTCCGTTTTCCTTAAGGTCCTCGGAGAAAATCCAGGGCCACCTCCATCTTGTAGGGATGCAGGATGGCACCAGGGGCGCGTTAAGTTAACGGCATGAGCGGATCAGAGATCGGCAGACCTTCATCATCTGGCCGTAGCTAGAGTAGGAGAAGTGTGGCGAAGCGCGAAGCTGGTAGTGGTTAGCAGGGACGAGATCCCGAGCAGACCAAGGGCGCGCGTCTGGCTGCCAATCGAGCCATTCTGTCCGGATGAAATTATGCGTATAATTCAAGCAAGTAACGTGGATCTTCCGACGGATAATTGGAAGATCGTGAAACAAGAGGAGGCGAAGGGAGGATCTAGGTTATCCATTTTAGTGGTAAACAAGGAATCCCTAGCCCCTCTAGCTAAAACTAAAGGGGTAATCGACTTCGGTTTCGGGTCGACTACCCTTAAGGTGTTTAAAAAGGATGAGGCCGAAGCAATGGCGGAAGACCTACCATTGAAAGAGCAGGGAGAGGGTGGTGGCACACAGTACGTTGGGAGCTCTGTGATAGAGCGATTGACGGCCATGGGTAGTCGCCTATCCCTGGACTCGTATGAGGAGGATCGGGTCGAGTCGACGGAGGTGGAGGGTGGCATAGAGGCCCAGCACCTAGTACCGGAGGGGAGCGTCAGAAGTGATGATGTCCCACTGAGACCGGGAGATTAAACCCTGCCGCGACAGTGGAGGGAATATGATAGAAGGTAAGTTGATCGGTGCATGCTGAGCGTGGTTCAGATTAATCTTCACCATTCTAAGGCTGAATCGGCAGTCTTGATCCTCAGACTGACAAAATTGGATGAGGACATAATCCTAGTTCAAGAACCCTGGATTAGTAAAAACAAGATCTGTTGCCTCGATTTAAAAGGATATACGATTATATACTCTTCTAAGTCCGATAAGATCAGATCTTGCATTCTAGCTAAAAATAACTTGAGTATTTTTTTTCTTCCACAATATATAGTAGTGGAGACGTAACGGCTGTCGGCCTGGAGACGGGAGGCTGCTTACTATGGCCGGTTTCAGCCTACATGGACCGAGAGAAGGAGGTTCCGCCGGATAACCTTGGGGAACTGATACTCGAAGCGGAACAGGAAAGGATCGGAGTATTACTGGGTTGTGATGCAAATGCGCACCATACAATCTAGGGTTGCACCGGCATCAATGAAAGGGGTGAGTACTTATTTGATTACTTATTGGGTACTAACCTTGCAGTGCGTAATCTGGGGCAAGAGCCCACTTTTATTATTAGTAACAGGCAAGAGGTACTGGACGTTACCTCTGCTTCGGACTTCATGACACATATGGTCAAAAAATGGCGGGTTGCGAAGGAGCACTCCTTCTCGGACCATCGGTACGTCACGTTTAATATTGACATTCACCCTGTTACCCGGAAATCCTTCAGGAATCCTAGAAGGACTAACTGGAACAAATACAGGGAAGTGTTAGTGGGACTCTTACCGACCGATGCGCTGAGGCAACCAGCCACAGAGAACGAGCTGGATTTCCTGGTAGAGGAAATCAAAAGCGCCGGTAACTTGTCCTTGGACACCGCGTGCCCCAGGAGAATACCTAAAGGAAAGCAGAAACCGATATGGTGGTCCAGGGAGCTGGGAATCCTACGTTCAGGGTGTAGGAAAGCATTCAATAGAGCAAAGGGCTCTAGGGATGCTTTGTATTGGGACTCCTATAAGGAGCACCTTAAAAAGTATAAAAAGGAACTAAGGAGGGCGCGGAGGAGGTTTTGGAGGCTATTCTGTGATAAAATGGAAGGTGTTTCGGAGACTTCGCGCCTCAGAAAAATCTTGTCTAAGAGTCCAACGAGCCCTAGTTACCTAATCAAACCTGATGGGCTGTGGACAACGTCTACTGGGGAATCACTGGCGTTTCTGCTGGATACCTATTTCCTAGGTAGTGTGGATGTGTCGACGGAGCTTGGCGGGGAGTGGGAAGGAGTATCGTAGGGGTACCCGGAGGAAATCGTGTGCAATAACCGGATCCTATGGGCACTAAACGGCTTTAAACCATTTAAATCGGCTGGCCCGGACGGTATCATCCCAGCTGAGCTGCAAAAACACTCGTCGATCATTCTCCCATGGCTGGAGGTGATCTTTAGGGGGTGTCTAAAATTGAATTATATTCCTAGGAAATGGACGGAGGTCAGGGTGATTTTCATCCCGAAAACGGGAAAGAATTCACAGATCTACCCAAAGGATTTAAGACCGATAACTCTGTCATCCTTTCTGTTGAAAACATTGGAAAGATTGATCGACGTGTACATTCGTACAAAAATAAATCCCAGTAGGTGGGCGACTTCTCAACATGCGTACTGGAAAGGGAGATCTGTGGACACGGCTCTGCATTCCCTGGTGCGAACAATTGAGAAATCAATCCACTCGAAAGAGTACTGTATGGTAGCTTTCTTCGATATAGAGGGCGCCTTTAACAATGTCAGGACGGAGGCAGTTTGGGAAGGACTGTCTTTCTTAGGTGTGGACGACCCCTTAGGGAGATTAATAAATCAGATGCTAGAAGGCAGGATTATTAATGCTAATATGGGGGAAACCACCATTAGGAGGCGAGTAGTTAGAGGAACTCTGCAAGGTGGTGTCCTATCACCTCTTCTCTGGAACATAGTTATCAATGGATTACTTTTAAAACTTGAGAGGGAGGGAATAGGAGTGATAGCGTATGCAGATGACGTGGCGATCGCGATCTCGGGTAAGTGCCTAGGCACGATTAAGGAGGTCATGCAACACGCGCTCGTAATCATTTTATAGTGGGCCAGCAAATGTGGGCTGGGTATAAATCCATCCAAAACAGAGCTGGTACTCTTCACCAAGAAATATAAAATTCCGGTAGTCGCCCCTCCAAACTTAAATGGCACGCCACTGGCCTTTACTGATAAGGCAAGATTTCTGGGCATAATCTTGGACAGTAGGCTAAATTAGATGCCCAATATGTTAGAAAGGGTAAAGAAGTCTACCATGGCTCTGTACTCGTGTAGGAACGCCGTCGGAAGGAGATAGGGTCTAAAACCAGAGCTAGTACACTGGCTTTTCACCGCTGTAGTCAGACCGATTCTGATGTATGGGGTGAGTGTGTGGTGGCCAGCACTAGACAAGAAAACTTATAAGAATAGGATAGAGAAGATGCAGAGAACGGCCTGCTTGCTTATAAGCGGGGCACTGAGGACAACCCCTACACGTGCTCTGTAGGCTATGTTCTACCTTCTTCCTGTCGACATCTTTGGTAAGCAGAGAGCGGCAACTACGGCTGCACGACTCTCTGCCGTGGGTGAGTGGAAATGTTTTCAGACGGGCCACTCGACGATTGGCAGGTCGCTAAAGGCAGATGGGTGAATAGTGACTACACAACACCGGTTGTTTGCCTTGAAATGGGTTTCCGGACTCTTCTCCCCTTAAGGGAATCATGGGGGAACCGGTCAATAGCAGAAACTGGTTGTATTCAATTTTACACTGACGGCTCCAAGCTAAACGGCAAAGTCGGAGCAGGAGTCTTTTGTGACAAATTAAATGTGAATTTATCCATTCGTCTTCCTGATCACTGCAGTGTGTACCAGGCGGAGGTGGTAGCGATTGAGGAAACGCTGACTTGGTTGAGGCATAATGTCATATCCACAAGGGATATATCAATATATGTGGACAGTCAGGCGGCAATCAAGTTGCTGGAATCAGTTTCCCTGACATCCGTGGTGGCATTGAGGTGCCGCTCATCTCTTAACGAGATGAGTGAGCAGTTCAATATCCAGATAGTCTGGGTCCCCGGTCACTCGGATGTACGGGGGAACTGTAGGGCGGACGAACTGGCAAGGCAAGGTACAACTCTCCAATTGAAACCGGAAAGGACAAATCTGGGGAGGCCGTAATGAGGTGGGTAATGAGGCGGTATTAGAGTACCTGATTCGTTAATATGCCGAATAATAGGTGTTAAACATAATTTTCGTATATAATCTTATTCAGACATATTATGAATTGTTCATAAATGTATTTTTTTTATAAAATAATGCAAAATACACTAATACGCAAACAACAAGTGAATGTATTATACGCATAGTGCAATAAACTAACCCATTGTTTAGTTTATGAACTACGATTCGTACTATTAATGCACACATTTTTATAAATATTTTCTAAATTTTGTTTTTTTACGAAAATATAGTAATTTTTCATTAATAGTACGAATTGTTGTTAATGAACGCCATTTGTAAATAGAATGCACTTAATTTTTTTCAGTGTACATATAGTGATTTTAAAGATGGAATACGTCAGCGAAGAAATCAAAAGACACACGAAACAACACTTGGAGCATCTTAGTCAACACAAAATGACGACATCCGTAGTATGCGGGAAAACACTAACTTATTGAGACGGCTTTGAAGGACGAAGCCTCTAGATTTAAGCTCAAATTGGAACCCCGCTAAATTAAATTAAATTTCAAACATATAGGGCCAATGGGCTACACCCCTCTAAATATTAAACTCATTTATTAAAGAAAAATTACTAAATGATTGTAAATCAGTTGTAATAAATTTATTAAATTAAATATTTTGACTGCATGATTTTTGATTTTAGTTGAACAAATTTACACAGACGTAATCGGAACCGATTCTGCCAAAGAAAAAATCTAAAAATTTTCTGTAAATGTAAATAAACCGAAACATGGTTTTTAAGATTATTAATAACGAGGCTTTTGTACTAACACGTACAAAATAAGCTTAGGACGTACTTAGGAAGACTTTAAGCAACTTATACGAACGTCTAAATGGTCCATTTTTGATACCTTTGCACAATATTCGCCTCTCAAATTCTCCCCTTCTATAAATATAATCTGGCAATGACCGTGAAATACTTTAAACTACTTGTCTAATGGCGCATCTCAATATACAATTCAATATACGTCTAGACATTTTCGTTTTGCACATACATATACACATCTATAAGAATATTGTTATGTATTTTAAATCCATTTTCATGTTTCTTCATCTTCGACGGCGTCTTATTATTTTTTTCGCATATCCGTTTATCATACGGCATATATATGTATATAAAAAAGTTTTCTTTTTTTTGTCTTTAAGAAGTTGATCCTTTGCATTGTTTTACACATAGAAGACTGTCGTCTAGCGCTTTTTGCTTTATACCGTACATATAATTTTATGATGAGGCAAAATGATGATGACAACAAAAACAACTAAAACATCAATAAAATAAGATATACCCAATGGGATGTACAATTAAGATAATTTTCTGAATGGGGGGTTGGTGTTTGTGTTTGTTTAAAGGCGACCCGAATTTTTTTTTTAAACAAAAAAAAAATTTAAAAGCCTGAATCTAAACGGAATCGTGAAAGTAATCTTTCCGCATTTATTTTTTTGGTTTGTTTCATAATTGATTGGTCCAATTGTTAATATTTAATATCAAATCTACGTGTCGTAAAAATTTTATGATTTTTTTTTATATAGTTTTAATATACATAGTTGTAGTTTTTTGTACATTGGTTTCTGCTGTATATTATTAGAAGAATTTTTTGTTATATTTTATGTGCATATATAGTATGTACATACAATATATGAGGACGTACTATAATATGGAGAAAACCATAAAAAATGTTGTATAAATAGATAAAATCGTAAATCATATAATTTTATTGGTTTGATGATACGTTCTCTAGACAATTCACCCATAGTAAAATTCAATAAATTTCTTAATATATTTGTTATTTCACGAACGCTTCTTGTTATTATGTTATAATGGCGTGTTTGTGACCGAATTATCTTCGTCTATTTACTAACTTAGCTTCTGGGATTGAAAATGAACTGTACACATGTCATTTGAAACAATTGTTGTTCATTAAGTTATACAACTTGTTGCTTATGGATTTTTGTGTAATCATGTTAGAAATTTTTAAATACAAGATAACGTGAATAGCTTACGAAATTAGTAATTTGTAACCAAAACACTGTGTTGATGGAAATTTGTAAAGAATAAATATTAAAATTGTTTTTTTAATAAATTTAATTCTCTTTGTATGCCACCATCAGTAACATAAACATAGTTATGGTTTGTGGTTCATAACATGTTTATTATTTTACGGAAGAGCGTACCAACACGTTATGTATATTTAATCAAATGATTTTCTTAGTTTTAACTATTTAATGTTTAATATAAGAAAGTAGAATAAGGTCTGAATTTATATAATAAAAGTTTGGCTTAATCAAAGAAATAGTATATTATACACCAAGGTTGAGAAGTATGCTATTATAGCCCGAGTGAGTTTCTAACCCGAGACGCGGAGCGTCGAGGGTTATAGTAAGCGAGGGCTATAATAGCACTTCTCAAGCGTGATGTCGTAGAAGTCGTAGAAGGCACACCAACCATTAAGGTTTTTTGCTGATAAGAAAATTAATTTTATAAGGGAAACACTTGCTTTTTAATAATATTAACTAGGTCGAAGTAGCCCGAATTTTTTTCTGAATTGTAGTAAGCGTAAATTTAAAATGACACTGCATTTTATTTTTTTTATTTGAAGTTTTAATTTTGTTGAGTCAAATAATCATAATTTCCCTATCGATTTAATCGCATTACATCTAGACGTGTAGCCTAGAAGCAAATCGGTGTCTTTTCCACAGTTTACAAAAAAAAAGTTAATGAAAACGAACATAACCATTTTGTATAATAGAATCAACTTATTCAACGGGATTTTTCCAAAACAGTTGTTTTCCCTTTCAAAACGAAAACGAAAACAAAAAAATAGATCTGGTTGCAAACCAACTCTATTCCTTCTCTAAGTGCAAGTCAAAACCATTCTTTTCCATTCGAGATTTGGTATGCAACTATTAAAATTTTGTAGCAAAACGATTGTTTTCCTTTTTAGGCGCAAAAATTGTTAGACGTCAAAAAATTTCTTTAGCATAAAACAGTTTTGATTAAGGAAGCTTGTTGGATAATCGTGCTGCTAGTGTTTTTCCTAGAAGTGAATATTTATGAAATAAAATACGAAACACGGTAAGGATGTTGAACAATATGATTATAATGTTAAATCAATTGTATTTAATTGATTGTAAAGTAAAATCATCTTGGAAGCGGGAAAGTGCAAAAGTCCGAAGGTATTTTATTAATATTTTTAAAGTTTAATAGTGGTGATTATAGAAAATAATTATAAAATGTTTGATTGCCATAACATAAAAGGTAGTGATGCACTCAATTTCGCTAATTCCTTCTATGCAAATAAAAGCTATTTTAAAATTCTGTACAATTGATCCACCGAAAAAAGCAAATCGTGTCAAATGTGGTTCAAGGAAATTGATAACAATTAAAAATTTGATGCGATCGCGAAAAAAACATTTATTGTCAGTGTGTCAAAAAGTATTTTTGAACGTTTTAAACATTGGTAGATCTCGAGTGGGCATAATTTGTAGAAATTGGTGGTGACAGAATTAAAGAAAAATTTAAACGAAAGCGGAGATCAATCAGGGATTTCATCAAATCTTTTAGAACAGTCGAGCTGCACTATTGTCGGGGAACTAACTCAAAAAGGCAGTATTTACCATCCCAATTATCAATTGCTATAATATGGAGGCAGTATCAAATCGTACATCCTAAAACGCAGGTAAAGGAAAGTTACTGCCGAATGATTTTTTGCACAAAATTCAACCTGGGATTCAAGACCCAAAGCACAGATATATATGCTCTACGTGCTTGTGTATCAAGGAACACATAAAATTGGAGATGGAAAATCGAGTACATTGCAAAATCGTTCTATGAGTTTCTAAATGAAACGAGGGATGATTTGCTCACAGTTTCATTTGACTGTCAAAAGAACATGGTTCTACCCAAAATACCCGCTCAGGCTGCTTATTATAGCAGAGAACTCTATTTTTACTTATTTGGGATGGTCAATGGCACTGGACACTCCAAACTAACGAAAGATAACGTATTTCTATACCACTGGACGGAAAATTTTTATCGAAAATGATCCGATGAAATAGTTTCGGCGGTTTTTCATAGATTGTGCAATATAAAGTTTGAGGGAATCATTACTGTTCGTTTGGTATGTGATGGATGTGGCGGGCAGAATAAAAATTCGATCATGGTAGGAATGGTTTAATATTGGCATGCTACAACAGCTCCATTAAACGTAACATTGGAATTAATATTTCCAGTAGCAGGACATTCTTACATACCACCTGATAAAGTTTTCGCACAGATTGAAAAGAAATTGAAAGTAAAGGATACCATCGCGGATGTTCAGGTGTATTTGGATATTTATTCAACATTTGGAATGACGGTAATCCTGGAGGACGAATGTTCAGTCTATGACTTTAGAAAAGCCGTTGGGGATTATTTGAAGCTTCCAGCCAACTGGCACTTCAAATTTCAGGAATCAAAGCGTATGATTGTAACAAAAAACCAAAATAGGCAGATTTCTGTACTCTGTAAATCGGATTTGGGGAAACCTATGAGCGTCATGAAAAACAGTGCTTATTTTATATAAACTTATTCGAAAGCAAATTGTGATATAACCAATGATTCAATTTGTGAAGTCCAGGCTGAAAACGACAGCTTACGAATTTAAATAATTCAGATTTTGTTATAAGTAGAACTTATTTTATTTGTATTTTATTATTATTATGATTTTTTTAAATCACAGCCTGAATTTTTGCGATATATGTCTACATAGCTATAGCTATGTAATAAAAATGTGATTTTTTAACTTAGTTCATGAATTACATATGAAAATTGGTTCCTTGATTGATTGATTGATTGATTGATTGCGATGTACGATCAAGCATTAAGCAAGTCTCCCGTATTATAAATGCGAATACCACAACACTACACTCATGTTGCAACACGACACCATAACTCTCCTTTGCCAAGGAAATATGTACCATCATACTCAGCTTTTCATGAAGCCAACATAGCAATATTTCACCCCCGTAATGGAAGGCGTTACATCGATAACCACATAAGTCTAATAGTTGTGATATCCGCCCCTGGCCAGGCCGCCGTCGTACACCTTTTTACATATAACAAAATCGAGGGATGGAAAAGGAATGTTAGCAACAAAGACTCAACCCGGTTCCAGACACCTAAGTAGTTGATAGTTAGTAAATTTGTTAGTAATATATTTTTAGTAATTTATTTAGCACAAGACAATACAATTTAAAGTTCATCTACTGCTCCAACTCCTGTAAGGTTGTTTCAGGTTCTTCAAGACATTCCTAAATTTAAAATATGCATTAATTCTTTAAATATCTATTTTAAAATTAATTAAGTATAAATTTGATTCTCTGAAAAAAATTCTAGATCAATCCCTATGTACCACAAATAAATAACCATTAATAGTTTGACAATCATTTAAAGAACTACCATCTGGCCATCGTGCTGTCATCACAGCCATTGTCATCTTCGTCGAGTTTCTCAGGAGTGTTCTAAACTAAAACAATTTTAATTAACCAATATGAATACTAATACCAAAATTATCATTAACAATTATACCAATAAGTATGAACATTAACACCAGTACGAACAACAATATCAACACCCACTTCAATACCAATACCAACCTCAACCATAATATTAAGCCATATGAATAATTCAACATTAACAATAAAATTCTACGGGAATGTTAAAAAATTATAAATTACTAAGTTATAAATCAAATTCACAGCACTTGTTTCAATAGCCACCGTTCTCCTGTAGATAGTTAATTAATGGTTTACCTACTGCAACTAGATTCAAAAATAAAAGCTGAAAAAATATATATTTTATATATTTAACCATACTATTAAAAATTCAACTAATCGGCAATTTCCTAAAAATCTTGCAAAAGGATATTAATAATGCTTAAATTACATACTACAAATTTAAAATAAAAATTAAAATCTAAATTAAAATTAAAATCAAAATTAAAATTAAAATTAAAATTAAAATTAAAATCAAAATTAAAATTAAAATTAAAATCAAAATTAAAATTGAAATTCAATTAAAATCAAAATTAAAATTAAATAAAAATTAAAATTAGATTAAAAATTAAAATCAAAATTAAAATTAAAATTAAAATTAAAATTAAAATTAAAATTAAAATTAAAATTAAAATTAAAATTAAAATTAAAATTAAAATTAAAATTAAAATTAAAATTAAAATTAAAATTAAAATTAAAATTAAAATTAAAATTAAAATTAAAATTAAAATTAAAATTAAAATTAAAATTAAAATTAAAATTAAAATTAAAATTAAAATTAAAATTAAAATTAAAATTAAAATTAAAATTAAAATTAAAATTAAAATTAAAATTAAAATTAAAATTAAAATTAAAATTAAAATTAAAATTAAAATTAAAATTAAAATTAAAATTAAAATTAAAATTAAAATTAAAATTAAAATTAAAATTAAAATTAAAATTAAAATTAAAATTAAAATTAAAATTAAAATTAAAATTAAAATTAAAATTAAAATTAAAATTAAAATTAAAATTAAAATTAAAATTAAAATTAAAATTAAAATTAAAATTAAAATTAAAATTAAAATTAAAATGAAAATTAAAATTAAAATTAAAATTAAAATTAAAAATTAAAATCAAAATTAAAATTAAAATTAAAATTAAAATTAAAATTAAAATTAAAATTAAAATTAAAATTAAAATTAAAATTAAAAATTAAAAATTAAAATCAAAATCAAAATCAAAATCTAAATTAAAATTCAAAATTTAAAACTTAAAACTTAAAACTCAAAATTCAAAACTCAAAACTTTAAATTTAAAACTCAAAACTCAAAATTAAAAATTTAAAATTTAAAATTCAAAACCCAAAATCCAAAATCTAAAATTCAAAATTTAAAATTCAAAATTTAAAACTTGCAACCCAAAATTCAAAACTCAAAATCTAAAACTTAAAACTCAAAATTCAAAATTGAAAATTCAAAATTCAAAACTTTAAACCTATGATTCAAAATTCAAAATTCAAAACTTGAAATTTAAATTTCAAAATTCAAAACTCAAAACTCAAAATTTAAAATTCAAAATTTAAAATCTAAAATTCAAAATTCAAAATATAAAACCCAAAATTCAAATTTTAAAATTCAAAATTCAAAACCCAAAATTCAAAATTTAAAATTCAAAATTAAAAATTCAAAATTCAAAACTTAAAATCTTAAACTCAAAATTCAAAACCTAAAATCCAAAACATAGAATTTAAAACCCAAAATTCAAAATTCCAAATTCCAAATTTAAAACTTAAATCTATGACTGGAAACCGCCATACTTCTATTAACTGCTAAAACATTTAAGTAAGTTTAGAAATCAAACCCAAACTTAAACTTAAAACCTGAAACAACTACCAATTAGTATCAAATGAAGCAATTGAATTTCAGCAAATAACTTACAGGATGAATTTTGTAACACCAAATTATTTTGAAGTTATAATATATCGTACAAACCCATTCCAATCCCATTTGAGAAATTTCCATTCTACTAATGGAAAAGACTTTCACAGACATGAAGGAAATTCAAAATTTAAATAATGAAGAAGCAATACTAATTTCCTTCATCCCAATCTCACAGAACCAACAGAAACCGTCCACTTGGAAACAAAAACATTGAAGCCAACTCACCCCTATTACCACATCAATCTCAAATCCATACACACCACACACACACACACACACACACACACACACACACACACACACACACACACACACACACACACACACACACACACACACACACACACACACACACACACACACACACACACACACACACACACACACACACACACACACACACACACACCCACACACACCCACACACACGCAACAATATATGATAAACAAATTAAACCAAACCAAACTAAATTTTAACAATATAAATCAATTTGAATTTACCCAACATACATAACACAATACTACACAACAACATGATACAATACAGTATAATGCAACCCGATACAACACAACAGTCCTTCAAATCCAACACAAAATGTCTATTCATGCCACAACCAAATCTAAAATACGAAGACCCACCCTATAATATGAAACTATGATGCATTCCTATATAACAGCAAGGGTATATTTACATCTATACAATCATACAATACTACATGTACACAAAACATGTAGCTACATATATCTACATACAACATAAAACATTCCTCCTCATGTTTTGTATTACAATTATACACCGCATCAACAAACAAAAATCAAGCAAAAACAAGAAAAAACAAGAAAAGATGCCTACATATACCGTACAATATTCACACAAACAGAAACAAAAACCTACTCAAAACAGATTTGGGTACTCGTATATAATACGAGTATGTATGTATACCAAAAAACCGCTTTCGGATTCTGGCTATGCACACTCTTACTATTTAAAATCAATAATAAATAAAATAAAAAGAAAAAGAAAATTTTACACTAATTCATCTTACATATACATATGTCCATAGACCAGTATATGTATTATGAATATACCTCACGATAACTGTATAGTCCCGTTACGATTTCCGAGTACATCTTCTTTTGCTATCCTAAAAATACCTTTTTTCACTAAAAATACTAAAACTAACACAATTTTTATTAATTGATTACTAACAATTGATGTAATTGAATTAAATCAATTGTTAATAATAATACACACTTCACCACACTACAACACAAAAACACTGTAAACTCACTTCACTACACACATAAACACTGTAAACAAAATCAAAACTTAAATATATTCACAACACTATATAATAATAAATAAATTATAAACAAAAACTTTACACTTTACATCAAAACTATAAACTAAAACCAAATAAAATTAAAAATAAAATTAAAAATTAATTTAAATTTAATTTTCGAAGAAGACGACAACACGTCCGTCTCCTTCGAGATCAAACGCTCAACCTACATATGAAAATTGGTTCCTACATTAAATATTTCTATTTATTGTTTTATTTCAAAGTGCGCTTATTCCCATCGTGTTAGTTGCAAAGCATACTTTTTCCAGTCTTTGGATGCAAAACAAGCTTATTCCAAACTTAAAAGCAATAAAATTTAAAACTATGCAATTTTATCGTGGTTTTTTGTTTAAATATATTATAATTGTGTTGTTTCTATTGACTATATATAACAATAAAGGGTTAATTTGCGACATTTTTCAAATGAGAAGTTTTTTTTGATTTGCGCAAAATTCAAAGTGGAAAAGACACGGTTTGTTTGGTTCATTTTTCATTATTAACTAGTGGTCAATAATAAAATATTATTAACCACTAGCCGAGAAATTTTGTTTTTGAGGCTACTAAAACACATAATAATGATGCCTTTTACGACTAGTAGTGGAAAATAGTATATTTTTCAACGAGCATATAATGATAGCTGTTATTCACGAAGATAAAGTTTACCGACACGAGCCGATAGGCGAGTGTCGTAAATCATTTGAGTGAATAACAGCCATTATATGCGAGTAGAATATGATACTTTGTCCACGACCGATAAAAAATTGTTTTTTATTATCAGTTCCTTTAAATATACCGAAAATAATTTCCGTCGACATTTTGACGTCTCAATTTAAAAATAATGAAAACAGCAAGAGAGATAAAATTTCAAAAATGAAATTTTTATTTGATAGTAGTGAATAATGAAAGAAGAGACTACTAGATATACTAGCAGTGAATAATGGATATCATTATAACTGAAGAAACAAACGTATAATGAGTATATTATACGTTAGTCGTAGACAAACATTATTATTACTTTGTTAGTTTTCATTTTTCATGAATGTGGTCCAATATTGCTGATATGGTGCGACATTGATTTTGGTGATGCGGATAATTCATGATCGGATGTTTATGTTACTGGTAGATGCTAATAAGCGTGATATTGTGTTATGTTGATAGGTGATCTGTTGAAGACACATAACTCCTCCCGTCTTAAGAGGCTAGAGAGTAGGTATTATTGCCGTTATTTCTTGTTGTTGTTGGATTTCTCGAAGATTTTCGATTGTCCCCTGTGCTAGCAAATCAATATCCTGGATTTCATCCATGGTAGTGTTAATTTGTAGTGTAACTTTATGTATTCTTTCTGATTGGTTGTTTGTATATTTTATGTTGTTAACCTTGATCGATCAATTTTTGAAGTTGAGTATTTTTATGCCCTTGATTACTGTATTATCAATATTACAATTGGTTTCGATTTTTATTCCGTTTTTCGCTGCTATATACAGATAACTCACTTCTATTAATTCTATTTCATGTTGGTATTTTGGGATACAGCCTCCATTGTTAGAGTAAATTTGTTCCTTTTGCCATGGTTTATTTATCATCATATAATTTTTATGTATTTAGGATTAGTTAATTGGATTTAATTTTTATAACTTGATTATTAAGGGATATAGGTTTAATTTAATAATAGTTATAGGTTTGGTTAGTAAATTCTAGTATTTCGTTCGCCAATATTACATTTGTGTCATTGTAATAAGCCTTTAGTTTCAGCATAGAATAAATTTGTTCTTCGGATTTTAGTTTTATGCTATCTTTTTCGAATTCTTCAATTACATAATTCATTTCTGTATTTTCTAATATGTGTCGTGATATATGTTAATCTTTGCGAATGTTATGATTTCGTGTATTTTATCTGTTTATTCTTTAAGAATTTGAAAGCTGTCTTCAATAAAGTAACAATATTGTATTAAATATCTAATGTCTTTAGTTAAGTTATTTACGTGTTCTGTTGTTTCTTCAAATCTGTTTATCATAATTTCGTTAAGTTTAATTTGTTCGTTATAATTGCTTGTAATTTTTTGTACTGTCCATTCTCTCATTGTTTAATGGTGTTTTGTATTTCAGTATAGTCGTTTTGGTCTAAAATTTCCTAATAGATCGAATATTCCTCGTTTAGTTCGTTTATAATGAGTGTTGGGTAACATGTCATTTAAAATTCTTTCCAATAATTTTCTTTTCCTTTTTATAATGTTTAGTCTAACTGTATCTTTAATTTCTCTTTCTAAACGAGTTTCTTCTAAATTGGTTATAGTTTGATTAATTTGAATCCAATAGGCTTTCAAATCATTAAGTTCTATAATATGTATTAGTTATGCTTATGAATATGTTGTAATGGCTTTAGCTCTTTCTAGGTTATGTCCTATTACTACCTTTTCATTACTAAGATCGAAAGCTTCTAGTGATTGTTGATGGACCAGCTTGTGGAGAAGACAAAATATTTTTAATGTCTAACCCATAGTTACGAGTATTTATATTTCGCATACGATTTTTAGTCGTTTGTTAGTTTTAATTGTTATGTCGTTGTCTTATTGTATGGTATGTTTAATGTATTTAGGTGTGAGTTTATCATGATTGATTGATTTTTCAAATATTAGGTCATTGACGGAAAATATTTTGGAGTCAGATCTGTTCTGATTTAGGGCTTGAATATTTATTGATTTGGATGACTCGTTAAGTCGGGCTATGTAGGAAGAGATTTCCTGATATTTAGTTCTGATGTCTTGGAGCTATTGGTCCCTTGCTCAGAGATATTTCCTGGAAAGTTTTTGAGGAGGACGTGTCCTCTATTTAACTCGAATGGACTTAAATTTGTTGAGGAATGGGTGGAGTTAAGTTGAACGTATATAATTCTTGATAGCACGGTGAGAGTTGAATGTACGCGTTCATTAGGAGAATTTCCGGTTGATGATTTTGCGGTTGTAATATGCAAATTTATTTTAATCATTTTAGCGAAATTCTTTAATGTTTCTGATGTACATTTTTTTTTTTTGCTGAGTCGAGAAATAACGTTTTAGGGGATTCCTTCTTTTGAAAAAAAAACTGTAAAAATGTCTGGATCATAGTCTGAGACTTGCGATCAGAAAGTTCTAAGATTGAGGCAAATTTGGAAAATTTGTCCATGGAAGATGGTCTGGGATAGTTTGAATTTGATATTCACTGGTTGCCGTTCATATGGTGAATATTATTTATTTTTATTATTTGGTTTCGCACGATTTTATTTGTGGCATTTTTGATAAAAGCCTGTTGTATTAACGGGAAAATTTCATCGTCTGTATGGATTGCAGTAACATATTTAGGACCTGTATAGCAATTTAATACAATGTCTATGTTTATTTCTGTAAAGACTGATATTCTAACCGTGTTGCGTTGGTAATTTTCGTATCCTAGCCTGATTCATTTAATTGTGAGTAGTTATTATCTAATTTTAATATTAGTTGATGGTGAAATTCATTGAGTGGTGTAGCAGACTCTACGTTCATTTTTGTCGAGAACGTTTGTATTAAATAGCATAGTGTGTTCATCACGGTATGGTTGTTTATTTTTTGATTTTGGTTCAGGGGTTTCCTGAGGTTGATTAACAGTTTCTATTTGAGGGGCCAGCTAATTGTTATCATTATTTTTACCTATCGGGGTTTTAATTGAATCGATTGTATTTGGGTAATTTAATTTTCCTGTGTATAAATAAAAATTTAATTCCATTCTGGAGAGAGCATCTGCATTTGTGTTTGATGTTTCCTTTTTATAAGATATTGAATAATCATATTCCTCTAGGCGGAGTCGCCATCTCACGATTTTTGATGTAGGGTCTTTTGCATTAAAAAGCCAGATTAAAGGTTTATGGTCTTTGATTATTGAAAATTTCCACCGTACAAGTAGGGTCGAAAATATTTACAGGCCCATAATACTGCTGTAATTTGTTTCGGTTTCTGATAATGTGCGTGAAGCGTATACGATGGGTAAATCTTTGGTATCATACTTTTGGCTAAGAATTGCGCCTAGTGCATAGTTTGAAGCATCCGTTGTGAAGACAAAAGGGTGTGAGAAATCTAGGTATCTCAAAATTAGGTCATTCGTGAGCAAAGATTTGCATTTTTCAAAACAGTTGATCTATTCTTGATCCAAAAAATAGTGGATTTTTGGAGAGACAGGATGTGAGAAGTTTTGTAATTTTGGCGAATCCTTCAATGAGACCAAGAAAACTTTTTATTTCCTTTGGTGTTGATGGTATTTTAAAATTTTGTATTGCAATAATTTTTGTGGGTTGAGTTATACGCCTTCCGGTGTGATGAGGTGTCCGAGGAAATCAATTTCTTTTTGAAGACAAAATGTCTTCTCTAGTTGGATTTTTAAATTCGGGTTTTGTAATTTTGTGAACACTTGCATAAGGTTGCTAATGTGTTCTTGGGGGCTGGTACTATATAGGCACGGATTGGTTTTAGCTGTCTCACTTGACAGGCGACGGTGGCAAATTTTGGAAAAGGAAGATTTAATTTGTTTTTAATTAAATAAACAGCGATTTTTAGTTATTAATATTTCCACACCAAGAAATAAATGGCGCCACTTTGACTGAGACAGCTAAAACCAATGCTAGCCATAAACGGCATATTATGTCATCCATAAAACACAATACTCTTTTTCTTTGTAGGTCGCCCAGGATATGATCCATGACTCTTTGGAATATGCTTGACGCATTTTTAAGGCCAAATGGCCATAGAATTGACCATGTGATAAATTTGTGGGTTATAGATTATAGAATTTAGAAAGAAAGGTTTTATGGAAAATGTATGTTTATCGTGCAAGGGTATGGAAAAATTACGGCTTTGCAGGACACGTTGCTCCAGGAGAATATTTGCATTAAGATTTGTGAGAGTTTCATAACCTATGAGGCCGTCATAGTGCTTATGAAATTTTAGAAGATACAATTCGATAGGTTTTTGAAGTTCATTAAACTGGATTTTTGTTTTTTGTTTTAAATTGGTAATTTTGAAGAGACTTTTAATAGTTATTAATAGTTAATATAACAAAGGAGTAGTTACTTAGGTGAGATAGATTGAAGATTGTGATTATATTTCCTCCTAGGCTTGTATCTGAAAATCCTCGTCGTTGATTTTGGTTTCGATGTTAAAATTACTTGTGTTTTCTTGCTTTATTTCGGTTTTTGGTATTATTTTTGTGTAGTTTGGTCGTGATGTAAATGATTGATTTGGAATATTTCTAGTGAAATTGTATTGTGATTATGGTTATAATTGTTATGGACTGGAGGTCTCCAATTTTGTGTATTTGGATAATTTACAGGGATATGCCTGAAGCTTAATTGAAGAATGTGCTCGTATTGCTGTGTATATAGTCGATTCAAAAATTGTTGTGGTGGGACAGAATTTGGTCATTAAAATTATTAACCCAGTACTTTGGTACTGTTTGATTTGGTATGTTATTATTGCAACATTATTCTGATGTAACCGTATCCTTGATTTGATAAGAGAGTTAATATTGTAGATTTTGGATTTTGTCGTATAAATTCCTAAGCTCTAGATTTTGCTTGATTAGTGAGTATAACTCAAATTGTAAGTTTGCTCGCGATGAGAAGTATCCGAGTATTTGGCTGTAAGATCCCTTTTAATTAGAGCCCAGTTTGTACTAGGAATATTATGTATAGTAAGGGATTGTCTGGGAGCGATGATTTTGTTTCGTATGTTCGAGTTTTATTTATTATTTCGCATGTGGAAATGATTTTATCGACTAAGTTTATAAAATGGTACAATTCATTTCTCTTACCATCGAATATGGGTATATTTTTTGTCAATGTATCGATTTTATATAATGCGATTATTTCATCCACTGGCTCGGCCATTTTATGTTTATATAATGTGAACTGACAGTATATCACACCTCGTGCTCATGTTACGAGATTGGACTGCCTAAACGTCATCTATACCACTATAACAATGTCGATTGATCGGTAATAATATTTAAAACAAAAAAAAATCATATCTTGGTGAGTAATATTTAAAACGAAATAGGAAATTAAACTTCCTAGATAACAGAAATACTAAGATAAAACTTAATAGCCACATAGAAATGATTTCTAATAAAATATAACAGCCCTAACGTATACCTTTTGTTATTTTGATAGATAACCACCAAATTTTTAGAACTTTACCGTTGATAAAACGTTCTCTTATTTCAAACAATGCTTAACAATAAGTACTTTACATTTCCGTTGAACAACAATCAACAACCATATAATAATAACAAGCAACCCTCCACTCGGTCATTGAATATTAAAAAATGTTAAGCCTATATCAAACTCTCAACAATTTCCAGTTCAACAATTTAAATTATCGGCTGTATTAAATTTTATGGTCATACGCTCGTTTCAGAAAAAGGTCATTCAATATTGTGACGGCATCAAATGAATTATTATTATTAATGATTTTCTTTCCAATTTTTATTTTTTTTTTCCTGTTGTTATAAATTGACGTAAAGTACAAAACCAACAAGAAAATTAAAGTTCAAAAAATTTATTATTTGAAAATTATTTATGATTTGTGAACAATAAAATAATATTGATGTTGAATGGCAGATGTCATATGGCCAACAATTATTGGAATATTTGGTTTTTATTTAACAGTTTTGTAATTGATTTTTTACAATAAATTTGACGACATAATTTTATTGTTTATGGTTTCAAAAAGTACAAACAAAATTAATTGAAACATGTCAGCTATTAATCATCTGTAATAATTAATCATCGCTCCTAGTGCTCCAATTTCCATACCGTTTTACAAAAGTGTCATTTTGCCACTTTAGCGGTCCTTAATACATCAAGATAAGTTTCGGCACCGGTATTTGGCGTACCAACGATTCATCTTGATTATTTCAATTCGTTTCATAGAAAATTAATTTTTGAAAATCATCTTACATCAGTAAATACTGAGCACAAAAGTTCCAAAATCTGCAATCGTGCTCCGATTGAGATTCTTAGCGCAAAAATCATACGTCATGATTTTTTAGGAGCTTTTTTAGTGATATAGCATAAACCACAATATCGTCTAAATAAACAAAGTATTTCAATCAATTCGCTAGTCGCGAGTGCACCCTTGAGACCAAAAGACATTTGAGTAAAATTGTAGCGCACCATTTGAGTACGAAAACCTGTTACTTCGGTCTAAAAGGCCAAAGTATGAAAATCCTGTCAAAAATTAACAAAACACTTTTCTCGACGTTTTAGAAGTCCTTGAGTCTAAAAAAGCAATAAAAAAAATGTCCGTTCGTCTGTCTGGATGTCTGTATGTCTGTACTTATGGTATCTTGAGAACGGCTTGTTCGATTTAGATTTTTTTTTGCTAATCAGTTTCTATGGTCAGGCCGAGATTTGAAAAGCTTTTGGAACCTGTGCGTCAAGAGGGTCAGGTACCTGCCATACGAATTGACCCAAAATACCTGGTTATGGAAATATTTACCAATTTGCATATGCTGGTTTGAATATTGAGTTTGGTATTGAGTTTGGAGTCAGTTTGCTGGTTGAGTTGAAGTTGAGTTGGAGTTGAGTTGGGGTTGGGTTAAGATATAGTGAGCAGTTGACCAATTTTTTATTTATGCTGGTTTGAGGATTGAGTTTAAAGAGAATTTGCGGTTGAGGGTAGAGTTGGGGGTCGTTTGCGGTTTGATATTTGAACAAATTCACACGACTTGACCGATTTGAACTAAACCTTACACAAATATTGTTTAAGACTTAAGAAAGGTCACTGTTAATATCTCTAATCTCAAATTGAACCTTTTAAATTTCAAATTCACCTTGTAGCAAATTAAATGAATGGCCAATTAGGACGGAACTTATCTATTTTTTAGCTAATTTTAGTGATATTTGACTTCCGCGATCAAAATGTGTTACAGCCAATTTTGATGCAGTGAACAGCCCTTAATTAAAAGGCCTTTTGAAGCGTTTAGTACATTTTTATCATAATTATATTTCTATAGAAATTATATTTTTTTTTAGTGCATCATAAGTCATAGGCAACACAACTCCATCATTATTATATGTATTATACGCAAAATATAAAAATATAAGCAATAAAAATATAAGAATTAACTATTGTTTGTCGATAATAAATTAATCAATTTAATATAAAAAGTTTGTGAAAGGCTGAAGTCAACTCGTTTTATTTTTTGTTTATTTTTCAACTTCACTATTCAAATTTGCGTGAAGATGTTTGGTCCTTCGAGCCGGATCATCCGGACAGTGTTAATCCGGATCATCCGGACCAAATTAATGTTTAAAACTAAACACATATAATAAATATAAAATATAAGTTAAATCGTGTTGTGTTGCATAATTGTGTACAGTTAAATCATACAATTAATTAATTTGCTTTTAATTAATTAATTATAGTACACAAATAAAATATTCATCGAAATGTTTTGAGTTGCAGTCGAAGGTCTTTTGAGTACCGTTCAATCATTGTGTTTTGTTGGTAAACCTTCGAATTATTAATTTAATATTGAACAAATCTATACACTTAAGACGTACCATAAGCAACAACCAACAACCTGATCATCTTATACGGATATTGTACGTGTTTAATACAAATTATCATAGCTGAAAAACGTTGGTATCAAAGGTCCAATTCAAGGTCATTTTCACCGCTGTGCATTGACTGTTTTGAATAAAAGTTATCGTGTTATATTGGAAACCATCAAATGCTGATTATTCTTTGACACATTTTAAACCAGCAAAATTGTTAAGCGGAAAACCTACAAAAAGAATTCGTTATTTTCGGAAATTTTCGCCACGTGGACGAGAACAGTTTACCGTTGAGGTCATACATAGAGGCGAGAGGCAGTAATAATTTCAAATGGAACCACGCGGGCGGAATCATCCAGAAAATCAGTGAAGCATTTAACCGTGAACAACATTATTGGTTCCGATTTATTTTTTATATTTCATTTAATTTTAAGTTTGGGCAACAGCAACAGCCCATGAATAGTTTTAAGTTTCTTAGTGTTTGTAAAGTTCATCGTATATTTTGGTGCATTTAAATTTAGTACAATTGCAATTCGAGTTTCAATTTACATTTATTCACACAATTGGTAATGAAGAACAAAAATTGTAACGAAATCCCACAAGGGATTACGTTAACAGACATGAGAATAGCGGTCTGATGCGGTATAGTAGCTGGCTAGAGCTCACGGTGCGGCGTGGGGGTTTTCAGACATATTTCTCATGCTTGAATAACCGCATGAAGAACAAAATTAGAGGGGCAAATGGAAATTAAAATTATATTGCCACGGCCTCAGCGGCAAAAAGAAAATGATAAGCTGGGAGTGATCGATCCGGAGTGACCGTCTCAATCCCAGGCGACTACCGCCGTGACTACCACACGGGCCTCCCCTCATCGGCCCGCCTACTGGGATGCTGTTTCCCAGTCGCGACGGCCACCGATGCCACTATGAGGGAAGGACGCCCGCATGACAATCCCAGCGACAATCCCCCGGAACGGAGACCGTCACCCCGACGCGATCAACTCATATGGCGTGCCGCCCTCCAGCACAGCCTGTCCTGGAGGAACGAACGGCACGCACGGAAAAGGGTGAAAAAAGGCCGACCCTTCACATGACCACACCTCACATCATCCGATCAATTATTTGTTTACACGCACATGGTGCGGCGTAGCACACTACAGTAAGAAATTCAAAGAAAAGTTTTTAGGTTACGGTAAAAGAGAAAAAATTGAAAATTAGGCAAGATAAATTACGTTAAAACTGATTCTACGTTAATGTTAAATTTCACTTTCACTATTCAATGTTTTAAGAAAATTAAGAAAAACACAAAAATACCTGAAAGAAACGAACCGTTATGGGGTCGAACCACACCCAAAAACGGACAACCGAGCCGAAGCGAAATAAAAAGAAAAAAACAGCGGAAATCCCAAACGCAATTAATCAAAACGACGGAAAAAATTACCGACCATAATTTGCTCTGAGTGGGGTTTTCACCAAATCGGTGCACCACCACGAAACGCCGAAAACAAACGGTAAAAATAGTAATATATGTACAATATAATGAAAATAAAAGGAGAAACAAACTGTTACAGACTTAAGAAACTAAAATTTACTTAGCCAGATTGTTTATCCCTTGATTGTTTTACCTTGTGGTTTTAAAGGCCCGTCCGACCACACCGCAAACAGCGCCGACGCAGGATCCTCCTCACACAATTGATTGCCTGCCCCCACGGGCGGGAACACAGCTCCAAACTCACGAACACAACCAACAGTAATTTCAACGGTAGTAAAAGCGACCAGAAATTTATTATTTTAATTTTTTTTTTTTTTACGACGTAAGTACCGCACACGGAATTTTATTATTAAGGCTATAAATTCCGTAGGCAATCGTACCGTAATCCGCTCAGCGGTAACCGGTACGTCAAAGAGTAACACTTAATCAAAATACGGGATCAAGTATTTGCCCAACACTGTTTTAGATTTTATTATTGAGGATTTTACAAGATGAATCACACCTACGCTGTGTCTATTCGCACTGTGTCTATTGTCTTAAATTTTTTTATTTTTATTATTTATAAATTCTAGTTACACATCAAAATATTTTTCTTTTGGTTTTTTTTTTTCAATCGGATTCAATAAGGGAAATAACAACACCAGATTTTAATACATATTTAACTTTTTTTTTTTTATTTATATAATCACAATTTATTGCTTATTTTGGTATTTATATTAACAAAATTAACGGTAATTCCCATACAAAATTTAAATTTGTTGTATTAAATTATTTAAAATGCACTTCAAACACAATTTTCGGCATTTTCTCTTTTTTTTTATTTAAATTTACAATTTTATTTCTTTTCTTGTATAGTGTTTTTTTTTTATTTTAGCCAGACAAAAAAAAATAAAAAATAAAATTACGACCAAACCAAATATATATGTTGGTCTTACTTAAAGAAAATATTTTTTATCACCAACTTGACTTTTAACAAAATCTAATCACCTCCAATTTATTTTAAAAACGAAACTTGACTTATTTTTAACCAAATTCAAAACTAGACTAAAAATTTTATTTTTCTTATTTTTCATCAAAAAAAAAAAAAAAAAAATCAGTAAATTTTTTTTCCCCCTCCATTTTTCACTTCGCATCGCTGTTCGTCCCATTCGTTGTATTTGTGCACATCTTCATCATTTTTTTATTTTTTTATTTTTATTATTGTAAAAACTTTATTCGTATTTATGATTTTTTATGTACACAAATACAACGAATAAGACAAACAACGACGACGAACACATGTACATACTTATCTGTACGGCCGCATCGGATTCATGTCTAATACACCGATCGGTTCTATCCCCACTCAGAGCAAATATCACGCGTTAATTCAAGCCAATGATACCAGAAAGAAAAATAGAATATTCCAGATTGAACATTTTAATAACGCAAATATTCCATCTCATACTACATAATACATGTACACACACCGTCTCACAAGAGATATATATGCTTGTACATGACAATATAGAAAACAAGTAAATGCAAAAAAAAAAATTTAAAATATGTTTACATAGCAATCGGAGGGAATATTAAATTTAAATTTGGAAATCATAAAAGCGAGCATAGGTATAAACACCATGGTGGTCATGGTATTTTATAACGATAAAAAAAAATTTCAAATTATTTGAGCGTTTGGAATCTTCGCAAAAAAAATTTTCTTTTTCCTCTGTATGAAGTGGAGACGTATGCCAGTCGTAACAGAATATTTAAAAAAACAGCGTAACGCTTATAAAGGTCAAGCAAGTACCATTTGGTGATGGTATCACAAGTTTGCAAACATTTGGTGATGGTATCACAAGTTCCATTGGTGTCTGTGAATCTGCTCTACATCGACTCCGTGCAGTTTATAGTAAATATAGTGAAGTCCAACTAAAGATTGAATTAATAGATCCAACTTCAGTTGATAGAAGTTCATTTGAAGAGGATTATGGGACTTTAGAAGCTAGAATTTTAGATAGAATTCATGATCTTCAATATAGTGTTAGTGGTGCAGATGTTGGGACGGCGCTCAATAGTTCATTTGGTTTAAATAATAGTTCATCTTCAGTCGAGATGAGACTCCCAGAACTTAAATTACCTACGTTCTCTAGTCTAGATGTCGAGTGGCTTAGTTTTCGAGATTCATTTGAAGAAATGATACATAAAAGGAAAATGAATCCGTTACTTCAATTTCATTACCTGATTACTCATTTGAGAGGAGGCAAAGCATATTCATTAATTGAACATTTGCCAGTTTCTGCTCAAAATTATCAACTAGCTTAGGACACAATCTACAAATGATACAATAATGAACTTTCCATTAAAAGGTTTCATACCAAAGCTAAGCTAAACCAACAATAAAAAATTCATCTAGTTCTTTAGAGTCCTTCATAAATTATACTGTAAAGCGGTATAATGCCCTTAAAGCTTTAAAGGTGGAAGTTCCTTCTTTGGATCTAATTTTAGTCCATCACTTAACACAACAACTAGATAATTCTTCACGTATTGCAGTAGTTAAGGCAAATGATGTAAATATTCAATTAACATTCGATAAGTTTATCGAAATATTACAGAATAGAGTACAATTGTTGGAAACTCTAAATCCTTATGTTGATTCGAATACGTTTAATAATAATCGTCAACCGTTTAGAAAACCTTCAACCAATTTCAAAACAACGTATCATAATAATTCTAAAGCACAGGATAGATCATCTACTTTTGTTTCAGCACCATTAAAACGTAGTTATTGCGATGAAAATCATTTAATTGTAAATTGTCTTTCATTTTTAGATTCAAAATTAAATCCAAATATGCATTTCGAATTTATCCGTAGTAAAAGATTATGCACAAATTGTTTGGTGGAATCCCACAGTGTACGTGATTGTCGTCACAATATAGCATGTAACAAATGCGCATTAAAACATCAGTGTGAAGTTTATGCTAAAAAAAAAATAACAAAAAATTACACTGTTAAATTAGCTATTTTCCAATTGGAATTTAAAATAAATGAAAATTTAAATTTTTTGTAATTTTGGATTTTTCGTACCACCAAACAGATTCTTTTCATTAGAAAACAGGTTCTTTTCATCCTTTTCAGATAGCTGGACCATCTGTTTATATCGTTAACTAAAAGCATCCAATTGTGTTGAACATTACTATATTTCAGATAATTTAAAAGTTGACTGAATTTGGATGGTATAAATAATTATTTAGCGCCGATCCTAGAAATGTCCCGAAGGCCCCGCACATTTCTTAGAACAGCTAAGCCTTATAGCGGTCAATGTCACAAAGCCGATCCAATTATGATGAACAATACTATACTTCACAGAATTTAGAATTTTTAATAATTTTATTGGTTTTAAAAATTGTTGTATCTCCGATCACAGAGATGTCCACAAGGTCTGGCCTATATTTTTGGATAACCTGACCATATGCCAGTCAACGTGGTCAATCTTATCCAATTGTGATGAACTATACTATACTTCACAGAATTTCCACGTAGAATTTCGAATTTTTAATAATTTTATTGGTTTTAAAAATTGTTGTATCTCCGATCACAGAGATGTCCACAAGGTCTTGCCTTTTTTTTTTTTGGATAACTTGACCATTTGCCAGTCTACGTGGTCAATCTTATTCAATTGTGTTGAACTATACTATACTTCACAGAATTTAGAATTTTTAATACTTTTATTGGTTTTAAAAATTGTTGTATCTTCGACCGCAGAGATGTCCACTAGGGCTGGCCTATATTTTTGGATAACTTGGCCATATGCCAGTCTACGTGGTCAATCTTATCCAATTGTGATGAACTATACTATACTTCACAGAATTTCTAATTTTTAATAATTTTATTGGTTTCAAAAATTGTTGTATCTCCGATCACAGAGATGTCCACAAGGTCTTGCCTTTTTTTTTGAATAACTTGACTATTTGTCAGTCTACGCGGTCAATCTTATTCAATTGTGTGGAACTATACTATACTTCACAGAATTTCGAATTTTTAATAATTTTATTGGTTTTAAAAATTGTTGAATCTCCTATCGCAGAGATGTCCACAAGGTCTGGCCTATATTTTTGGATAACTTGACCATATGCTAGTCTACGTGGTTAATCTTATCCAATTGTGATGAACTATACTATACTTCACCGAATTTCGAATTTTTAATAATTTTATTGGTTTTAAAAATTGTTGTATCTCCGATCGCAGAGATGTCCACAAGGTCTGGCCTATATTTTTGGATAACTTGACCATATGCCAGTCTACGTGGTCAATCCTATTCAATGGTGATAAACTATACTATACTTCCCAGAATTTAGAATTTTTAATAATTTTATTGGTTTTAAAAATTGTTGTATCTCCGATCGCAGAAATGTCCACAAGGTCTGGCCTACATTTTTGGATAACTTGACCATATGCCAGTCTACGTGGTCAATCTTATCCAATTGTTATGAACTATACTATACTTCTCAGAATTTAGAATTTTTAATATTTTTATTGGTTTTAAAAATTATTGTATCTCCGATCGCAGAGATGTCAACAAGGTCTGGCCTATATTTTTGGATAACTTGACCATATGCCAGTCTACGTGGTCAATCTTATCCAATTGTAATGAACTATACTATAGTTCACAGAATTTAGAATTTTTAATAATTTTATTTGCTTTTAAAATCGTATCTCCGATCACAGAGATGTCCACAAGGTCTTGCCTATATTTTTGGATAACCTGACCATATTTCAGCCTACGTGGTCAATCTTATCCAATTGTGATGAACTATACTATACTTCGCAGAATTTAGAATTTTTAATAATGTTATTGGTTTTAAAAATTGTTGTATCTCCGATCGCAGAGATGTCCACAAGGTCTGGCCTATATTTTTGGATAACATGGCCATATGCCAGTCTACGTGGTCAATCTTATCCAATTGTGATGAACTATACTATACTTCACAGAATTTCTAATTTTTAATAATTTTATTGGTTTCAAGAATTGTTGTATTTCCGATCACAGAGACGTCCACAAGGTCTTGCCTATATTTTTGGATAACTTGTCCATATGCCAGTCTACGTGGTCAATCTTATTTAATGGTGATGAACTATACTATACTTCACAGAATTTAGAATTTTTAATAATTTTATTGGTTTTAAAAATTGTTGTATCTCCGATCACAGAGATGTCCACAAAGTCTGGCCTATATTTTTGGATAACTTGACCATTTGCCCTTGAACTATACTATACTTCCCAGAATTTAGAATTTTTAGTAATTTTATTGGTTAAAAGTATTTGGTCTCGAGATCTTTTCTTTTCTATGCATCAAGCAAATCAAAATAGTGGACATCTCTGTAATCAGAGATACAACAATTTTTAAAACCAATAACATTATTAAAAATTCTAAGTTCTGCGAAGTATAGTATAGTTCATTACAATTGGATAAGATTGACCACGTAGACTGGCATATGGTCAAGTTATCCAAAAATATAGTCAAGACCTTGTGGACATCTCTGTGAACGGAGAAACAACAAGTTTTGAAACAATAAAATTATTAAAAGTTCTAAATTCTGGGAAGTATAGTATAGTTCATCACAATTGAATAAGATTGACCACGTAGACTGGCATATGGTCAAGTTATATAAAAATATTATATAGACCTTGTGGACATCTCTGTGATCGGAGATACAACAATTTTTAGAACCAATAAAATTATTAAAAATTCTAAATTCTGTGAAGTATAGTAATGTTCAACACAATTGGATGTCCACTATTTTGATTTGCTTGATGCATAGAAAAGAAAAGATCTCGAGACCAAATACTTTTAACCAATAAACAGCTGGTCCAGCTGTCTGAAAAGAATGAAAAGAACCTGTTTTCTAATGAAAACAATCTGTTTGGTGGTACGAAAAATCCAAAATTACAAAAAATTTAAATTTTCATATAATTTAAATTCCAGTTGGAAAATAGCTAATTTAACAGTGTAATTTATTGTTATTTTTTTAGCATAGACTTCACACTCATATTAAAACATCATGTACTATTGCATTTTGGAAACGATTATTTTGTAAAACCAACACACAATAATCAATTTTCAGATTCAAACGATAAGCAAGCGAACATTGTTTCGAGTGTGGAGTCATTACCAATTGCAGAATCAAGTTCCGTTTATGGTACACATTCTGCTATTTCAAATTCACGTCAACACATATTGCTTGGGATGGCTGTTATTAAAATAGATTCATTAAATGGCATTAAATTATACGTCAGAACCTTACTAGACAGTGGCTGACATTTGAACTTCGTTACTCAACGTACTTTCAATTTGTTGCAGAGTAAGAAACATCCTATATCAAAACAAGTCAGTGGTATTGGTGGCCACATTACTTTAATTCATCATATGGTTATTTTGTCAATTTCATCACGAACATCAGACTTTTGCGCAACAATTGAATGTCTTGTTATACCTAAAATTACGGGCCACTTGCCATTAAAACAAATTGATTTAAACCTCGGTTTATTACCACGTGATATCGAACTCGCTGATCCACAGTTCAACGTACCAGGTCCTATTGATATTTTGATTGGTGCCGAGCTTTATCAAGATATGTTTAGTGGAAAATCGTTACAGTTCGCAAATAGTGTACCAAATTTATATAAAAGTGTTCTATAGACTACGTTATGATTGGGAAAGCTGAATCGTCTGTATCAGTTTCAATGTGTGGTGTAGATGAAACCATGGTTGATTCAAATTGTTAACCACCTCTTCAGGGTTTAGATAAAATAATTTGAAAGTTTTGGGAGATAGAGTCATCGGGTTTTGGTAATATGCTGTCTGTTGAAGAAAAAATATGTGAAGAATACTATAAAAATAGATAATTTAGGAGTATCAAGTGAAAATGCGCGCAACCAGTTTTAAGTCTTGAGAAACGTTTAATCCGCAAACTTAAAATTTATAAACAATATACAGAATTCATGAATGAATACTTATTATTAGATCATATGTCAGTAGTAGAAGATCCTGATCAAATAACATGTCGTTACATCAAGTTGTATTACATTCCACATCATTTCGTGTTAAAAGAAAGTAGTAAAACCATAAATTGCGAGTGGTCATCGTCGCAAATTTCACTGAATGACTGTTTAACAGTTGGTCCAACCGTGCAACAGGACTTATTTTTAATTGTTCTTCGATTTAGGAAGCACGAATATGCCTTTTCTGCGGATATCGCCAAAATGTACAGGCAAATTAGACTTAACGACCAAGATCAGGATTTACAACATATTTGGTGGAGAAATAATTTAGCAAATCTTAGTAATAGTAACTTATGGTATAGCCAGTTCGCCGTATTTAGTGACAAAAACTCTTCAGCAGCTTTCAAAAGATGAGCAAGCATCGTTTCTAGAAGCCAGTAAAATTCTGAGTTAGGATTTTTTATGTAGACGATGTGCTATCAGGGTCCGATGGTTTGGATCGTGGCATCAAACTAAAAAATGATTGGCTTTGTTAAATACTGGTAAATTTTAGATTAGAAAATTTTGTTCCAATCAGGTCGAATTGTCAGAAAAGGAATCACCGTCGGAAATTGCGAAAAGTGATCATCTCGAAATTTCGTTTTGATAAATACAATTTAAATTCAAAAATTACAAAACGTATTGTTCTTTTCGGCAATTTGCCAGCTTTTTGATCCACTAGGAATTTGTTCGCCAATTGTTATGATGGCGAAACTTTTCATGCAAAAACTATGGTCTACCCGAGATTAAAAATGGGATGAGATATTGCCCGATAGTTTATCACCAGAGTGGTTAACGTTCAAAACTGAATTAATCGATTTGAATAAAATTTCTATTCCTCGATTTGTATTGTTGCCGAGTCATGAAATAGTTGAGCTTCATGGATTCGGAGATGCAAATGCTAAAGGATATGGATGTGTGTTCTATATTCGAAGTGTTGATCGTAACGGAAATTGTAAAGTCAGTTTCTTGTGTTTCAAATCTCGTATTGCTCCTTTAAAAAAATTAACAATACCTCGGCTTAGATTATGCGCAGCATTATTTGTAGCCCATATGTCCAAGCGGCTACAAGTAATTATGTATATTCAATTTTAGTCGATTCATTTGTGGTCTGATTCGAAGAACACCTTATATAGGATTCATTCAATTCCAGATAAGTTTTATACATTTGTTGGGACCAGAATTTCACAAATTCAAGATGATTCATGACATCAAAATTGGGCTGGCATTATGTACCGAGAAATGAAAATCCTGCCGATCACGTATCGTGCGAAATTATGCCAAATGAGTTCCTTAAAAATCGATAATTGGTACAGTGGTCCTTCATTCCTATTACAACATAAAAATGATTGGCCTGAACATTCCGTTTTTAATTTACCTACAGAAATGCTAAGTCTAGAAGTTCGTCAACATACGTAAACAACAAGTGAATATTAGTGTAAAAAATCTAGAAGAACAATTTTCCAAGTTTTCAAATTATTAAAGTTTAATCAATGTAAGTGCTTGGATACGTGCTTTATTCATAATTGTAAAAGTAAATGTTATTTAGGTCATAGAAGTGGGCCTTTAGCCCTGGTTGAATTAAGGAAAACGTTATTATTATTATTATTGATTGAAGGGCCATGTGGGCGATAAACCACCTCGCACCGCACCTAGAAGATCTATTGTGCTGGACCCTACTTAATTATCCGTCCAGTCAATATTCAGGCTCTTAATGAATCTCATAATACTACTGGCCGGTACAAGATACATACTATTCGGGTTCATTGTTCTCCCTCCTAGATGTTGCAGTCTTTGCTGGAAAATGGCTGGGCAATGGCACAGAACATGTTCCGCTGATTCCGCTTCCAGATCGAAGAACTTAAATCCATCTGTCGTACTTAGGCCCATCTTCTTAAGGTGATATCTTAAGGGGTCATGGCCTGTGAGGAAGCCAGTAAGCAGCCTCAACTCAGGTTTCCTAAGTTCAAGACACTCCTTAACCCTGACAGACGAAGGTGATATAAATTTCTTCGCCTGTCGTAAACCTGGAATTAGGAGCCAGTAGGAGGACTTTTAAATATCCTCCTAGCGTTTTACCGCTACTCTAAGATGTCCCTTAGTGACGCCGCAGAAGGGTTCTGGTCCAATAAATAGAGACAGAACCCTCACGGGCGAGGCCATCAGCTGCCTCGTTTCCTTCGATTCCAGTTTGACCTTGCACCAACATAAGTGTTACCTTATTTTAGCCTGCCAGATGTTTAATAACCTTCAGACAATCCCGTACCAGCCTTGACTCAACAGTACAAGACCTAGGAGCTTTTAAGGCCGATTGGCTGTCTGATACAATATAAATCTTTGCATCGTTTAGGCCTTTTGCTATGCCTATCATAGCGCAAAGGTAGCATTGGTACCCAAGGACTTCGAGTGGGTAGTGCCACTCCCGTGTATTACTTTCCCCGCCCCATCTTCCGTTTTTGATCCATATGTAAACCATACCATGGACCCGCGTTCAAAGGATGGTCCATCTACCCTCCAAACATCGCGGTCAGGTAACCTAACACAGAATGGTTTGTGGAAGTCCAGTTTAGCTGGCATACAGTCGGAAGGCATTCCTATGGTAGGGTCTGTCTGAAATTCCTTAAGGATTTCCAGATGACCAACCATATTGCCTGGTTTTATATTTCCTTCCGCCTGCATTTTCAGGGCCATAATTGCAGCATCCAATATGCAGGTGAAACGGTGTCAGTCCTACAAGTGTCTCCACCGCCGCGGTTGACCATGACTTCATTGAGCCCGTAACACCGATGCAGGCTACACGCTGAACCTTATTCAATAAAGTTTGCGTTGCCTTCTGCTCAGTTTTAGGCCACCATACAACCGATGCGTAGGTGACCATGGGCCTAATGATTGTAAGAAATGACCAGTAGATCATTTTTGGTTGTAGTCCCCAAGTACGCCCATAGAGTCTTTGACAGGCCCAGAAAGCCTTGGTGGCTCTATTTTGAACTTTCAACCAATGTTGGTTCCAGTTCAGTTTTTGATCTAGGATAACCCCTAGATATTTAACCTCGCTGGAAAAAGGCACAGTAGTGCCGTTTAACGAGGGAGCTGTAAGCGCAAGCTTTTTCCTCCTCGTAAAAGGAACAATGACAGTTTTGTTTGGATTGACGTTGAGTCCTTCCTGGTAACACCACTGCCATATTATATTGAGTGCATTTTGCATGCGATTAGAAATGACCTCATCAAACTTGCCTCTGATTATGATAGCCACATCATCCGCATAGCCCTGGACATCAAACCCGTGGCTACTAAGAAGGACCAGTAGTCTGTCAATAACCAATGACCACAAAATAGGAGATAGTACGCCTCCTTGGAGACAGCCCTTTACGGCCCTAATGGTTACTGACTCGCCACCTAGTCTGGCAGTAATTTAACGATGTTCCAGCATGGAACGGATCCACCTAATTGTAGAAAGCGGAACCGTTTTTCCCATTGCTGCCCTCTCTATAGATCCATAGGAGGTATTATCAAACGCCCCCTCAGTGTCCACAAAATCACAAAGGGCAATTTCTTTATATGTCACTGCTTTTCAATACTCGTGACTATACCGCTAAGGGCCATCACCTTGGACTTACCAGTTTGATACGCAAACTGGTCCCAATGCAGCGGATTTTTTCAAGGACCTCACTTCTTATTTGATAAATAGTCCAGGATTTTTTCCATCGTCTTCAATAGAAACCATGTGAGGCTAATTGGCCGATATGCCTTGGCCTGGGTGTCTAGACGACCCCCGTCCTTTGATATAAAGACCACATTTACTTTCCTCCACAGTTTCGAAATATAGTTAAAAGCATAACTTGCCCGAAACATCTGGATCAAGCTGGGGGTATTTCCTCAATACCTTTTTGAAGTAAAGCTGGAAAGATACCATCCCCTCCAGCGGATTTGAAAGATTTGAAAGACCCAATAGCCCATCGCACCTTGCTAGGTGTGCAAATTTTCCCAAAGAGACTCCAGATCCTACTGTGAGGCGCATAGGCCACTTCACTTGAGGGATCATGCGAGTCCTCTTGGGCTCCTACCACTACTGAATGCGCGAAGTGGATCTCTAGCAGTATCTCAAAGGTTTCCTTCTGGTTTTCAGTGAACCCCCCTTCTTGCTTCTGGAAAAGTCCTAAACCATTTGAATGATCCCTGGAAAGGACTTTCTGGAGACGAGCTGGCAATTCATTGATTCCCTCATAGAAATTCCTCCAGGTAGCCCTTTTGGATCTTCTTAGTTGGAGATTATATTCCGTCAAGGCCATCTTATACTCGCCCCATTCACCGGTGCGTTTAGCCTTGTTGAATAATCTTCTCGATTTTTTCCTCAGTTTACCCAGCGTCCCGTTCCACCAAGGGACCACCTTTGTGGACTCTCTTCACTTAACCGGGCAGCTGTTCTCGTAAGCCAAGTGTATAGAATTATGCAGCTGATTTGAACAGATCTCCAAACCCTCTGGAGACTCTATGTTCCCCACAACCGAGGGCATTTCTGATTCGAGTGAGACTCTATAAGAGTCCCAGTCGGTCAGTTTTGGAATTCTGATTTCCTGCCGCTGCATGGTTTCAGCCGCCAAATCGAATCTGATGTGCAGGTGATTTGATAATGAGGCCTCTTCAGACACATGCCACTTTTTGACCAAGTCGCTGAAATGCGGACTAGCAGGTGTCAAATCTAGGACATCTCGCCTAATCGCATTTATAAAAGTAGGTTTCCTTCCCCTATTGACAATGTCTACATTATTTGAGATCAGAAATTCAGAAAGGTACTCACCCCTGTTATTGATGTCCGCGCTACCCCACACCGTGTAATGCGCATTTGCATCGCATACTATCAGGTAGGCCAGCCCATTGCGTTTGCAATGAGCTATGAGCCGCCTAACATCAAGTGGAGGTATTAACTCTGAGTCTCCAGGAAACTAGGCGGAGGCCATTATAGCCTCATGTGTGCCTCTTTCACCCAGAACCTCCACCATTACTGCAACCAAGTCCCTGGAGATGAACTCTGAATTGGGAATAAAATTAATTTGCGAACTGGCCAACAAAGCCGCTCTTGGATACTGAGTTCCGTTATGATAAATTAACTTACCCACTTGATTTGGTATACCTTTAATCTGGTTACCAATCACCCATGGCTCCTGGATTAGAGCCATGCGAATGTTTTGACAGATAACCCTACGACAAAGGACGTCCCAAGACGCCTTTGCATGATGCAGGTTTATCTGCAGGCAGGCGATGTATGCCTTTATTTTTCCGAAGGCCCCTTCTAAAAGCCCTGCTAAGCCTCCTTTTCAGCACCGCCACCACCCGCATGCTTTTTTGTCTGGCCAATAGCTGACCAGTGTCCTCCATCGCCGTTCTGCTGGCCCCCGCTGCCTGAGAGCCTCCAGGCCTCACCCCTGACGGCTTCCTTTCTCTTTCCCGCCTTCTCTTCATCTATCTTCTGGAGAGGGCGGTCGCCCCGTTAGTCTAAGCTACAGGTGCCGCTACCGTAGCTTCCACACGCTTGACCACTTGGGTCCCGCCGACATAAGCCGGTTTAGCATCACCCTGACTACCCTTGGGATTCAATTGGACAGTCCCAAACTTATAGTTGACCTTAAAGCCAACCCGCTTGAGCTTCTCAATTGAAGCGTGGTCCATAGAGAAGGTGCAAAAGGTCGAAGAGCCTTTCGCCCCTCTCCTGATCACTCTCCAGTTGATAGATTGCATGCCCTCGTTTTGGCTTTTGATAAAACCAAAAAGCTTCTCCGTGGGCAATTTAGCACTATTTGGGAAGGTGCCGAACACAATCCTGGCTCGAGGCAGGTTTTCCGCCTCGGCCACGATCAGCTGTGCACCCTCCCATGGCTTGATATTTCTTATGGCCTCCCTGAGCCACTGAACAAAGGCTCGGTCAGCACAGGTTAGTTCCAGCCAACCAGGCCAAAGCTGACTGCCAAGGAACTTAGGTTTAAGATCCTTGGCCTCTTGCTCTAGAACCTTATCTAGGATGCCCTCCGGGAGACCCTTAAACTGCTCTCCAGTGAGGACAACCTCAGGAAAACCAGAGGGCAAGATCCCAACGATCTCCGACTCCTTTCGGGTCCTTGCCGATGTCTTTGCTCCCTTGCTTTCACAGAGGCGATACCCCCACTTACGAGGACCGAGTTCTCATCTCCTGAGGTGTCCATTTCGGAGTTGAAAACTAATTTCTGAAGCCCCGAACGGAGCTCCCAATCCGATGGACCACTCATTGAGAGTCCCAAAGCAGAAAGAGGGCCGAGGTCTTAGAAAACCACCGTGGAACTATCGCTGGTACGTGACGCTTTAGGAGCGGCACCATCCTTATTATTATTAACTTGTTTTAACATTTTGTTCCCAAGAGTTGCTGAGAAAATAAAGTCGCCTGTGGGAAACCCAGCTTTACCACAGGAAGGCTAAATAAAACTGGAGGGCGCCTGGTATCCAGAGTCCGCATACTTTGTACTGATTAACCTATCAGCCGTTCATCCATCGGCATATGCTGTTCCACCTTAGATTAGGGTTTTTTATCAAGGATTTCTCCTTTAGCGCCGTACTTGAGCCTGTGCCAAATGTCAGAAGTACCAAACGGCCTCAGTTACCGGTGATTGCCACGAGGAGGCAGTACGTACACCTGCGAATTGTGACCAGGTTACCCCTTTCACAATTGTACCTATCACGCCAGCTGCCTAAAACATAACCAGAACAGCTCGCGTAATGTGCACCCTACTGAAAGGTTACGGAGCTGGTAGATTACTCTACTCAACTTTGATCCCTCCCTCCAGGAGACGCCAAATCACCAAGAGAAACGTTAGATTAGTTAATCAGAATCGTACAAGATCAGAGGTTTCCAAATGAAATTAAAGCAATTCGTACAAAAACTTATATAAACCATAAAAGTAGCCTAAAAGCTCGGATTCGATAAGGCAGATCTACCCTACAATCAAAGGCATCCAATTTTATTACCTCAAAATCATATTTTTTCTCCATTATTAGTGCGCCGAGAGCATGAACGTTTACTAGATGTTAGTCCGCAGGCCTTTTATACGGTATTAGAGAAAATTATTGGACTGTTAATGGTAGAAATTTATGTCGCAAAATATGTCATGATTGCATCCGCTGTTTCAGAATACGTCCGAAGTATGACCGACCAACTAATTGGTGATTTACCATTTAGTAGATTAGAACAACCATATAGAGCTTTTACCACCGTGGAGATAGACTTTTGCGGCCCGTTCTACGTGAAAGCAATGATTCGTTCCAAAACAACCTTATGGGAACAAATTGAACAAATGGGATTCTAAAATGAGTTTTGGATGAAGTTCTGGAATATGGCCTAGTACGATGGAACTTGCCTATTTCTCAACAGATTATGATGAAATTCGACATGTTCGTTGAAAATGGGATTCTAAAAATGGTTTCTGGATGAAATACTGGAATATGGCCAATTAGGATAGAATTTATCTATTTCTTCTAAAATGAATTGTAAAATAAGGTTTAGACAAAGTTCCCACCGATTATAATCAAATGAGGCTTTAAAATAATGTTTCTAATTCCGAAACTCTGTTCGCCACACACTATATTTTTCTAAACTTACCGCTTTAACAGCAAACACTAAGAAAACATAACCCAAAGTGTAAAACGAAACTTTATTACAGAAATAATATTGATTGTTTAGCAATTGAAGTAGACCATCCTGTCTCAAAGGAACCTCAACAGCTGCATGATTCACAGAAACGTAAACAAACAACTTTATAGAAGCCATGTTGACATATTTCTCACGACCTCGTCTAAAAATAATTGTTACGCACATTTCGTTCGGTTGGTTGGAAACATCAAAATTCATTATAGCCAGTTCAAAATAGTTAAGTTATTCTCTCATTGACCAAATTCCAGAACTTTATCTAAAAATCATTTTAGAATCCCATTTCCAACGCACAAATTTGAGTTTGGATTTGAGGAGAATTAAATCGAGTTTAGGGTTTAGTGGGAGGTTAGATTGAGTTGAGTACTTACACGCATGCAGCTTACGAATCAAGTTGATTTTGGGATTGTGTTGACCATATTAAGTATCGAGTTGAGCAAATGGTTGAGATCTGGTTCGAGGTATGTTTAGCTAAAGTTTCAATGGCTGTTAATTTAGTAACTGCGATTGAGTTGGAGGCTTAGTTGTAAATGGAGTTGGAGGTTGAGCTAGTTTGACTTAAGAGGTTTAGTTAGGGATTAATTTGGGAGTTGAATTGATTGAATTTCTGATCACCTAATGAGGTTTCAACCATTTATATTTTTAATCTTATCTTTCTTACATTGTGGAATTTAATGATAAATATCTGCCAGTATTCGCTAATGGAAAGGCATAATTTATTGTTAAAAATCAACGAGAAGGCGCCAATCGAAGGCATTTCAGATCTGAGAAGTGCCTTTAATAAGCCCCAGTCAGACAGTTTCGGAACACTAATTTCCTGTCTCTGCTTCGTTTCGGCGCTTTATGAAATCGAATGTGCATGTGCTCGGATAAAGAGGCCTCTTCAAATACATTCCGTGTTTTATTAAAGAACTTAAATGCGTGTCGATCAGCGTAAAATCTAGGACCTCTTATCTGATCGGATTTCTGAAAGTATAGGTTTTTCACCCTATTGATTATTAGTAAATCACATCCCCACATTATTAGTAAATCAAAAAGGAACATATCTCAGTTGGTTCGGTCATTCTCATCTCATCCTATCATGTAGTTAAACCCTGTCTGCTTGCAGGGTGCTATGAGTAGCCGAACATTCTCCTAAGGAATTATTTCTGTCTTATCAGGAAAGAAGGCGGAGCCCATTACCGTCTCCTGTTTGCCCTTTTCCTCCAGAACGTCGACCATTACCGCAACCAAAAATTATTTGCGAGCTTGCCAAAATGGCCGCTCTTTGACTCTGAGTTCCGTTATCAAAGTAAACTTGCCCACTTGCTTAGGTAATTCCTGAACTTGGTTAGTCCATGGTTACAGAATAAGGGCCATATCGATATGTTGGTAGGTAAACCTATGGCTAAAAAAATCTGAAGCGGCCATAGCATGATGCAGGTTAATCTGAATGATTTTCATACTACTAGTCGTCATGCGTACCGTCGGCTGTGATGGCTCGGAGCTATCTTCTTCACTACCTAGTACCATATTCTGATTTGACGCAACTGGCTGATTTTTGTCCTCCACCTCTTGACCCCTACCGTTCAGAGCCTGATTATTACTAGGCCTCTTTGGTAGTTTCACTTGTCATTTCTCTGGCAGTCGGGTTGGAATTTTGCTGACTACTAAAGCCCCTCGTGTGCAGAAGGGTGGAGCGCTTTTCGCCACTCTCCGCATACTAGAGACTGTTTACTCTAACAGACTTTTTATCCTGTTCTTCGTTTCTCTTGACCATATTCACAATACATCAATGAAAAAGCTCCGTTTTCATCGATTTTTGAATCTCGAACATTATTCCACAAATTACGGAAAGAAGAACTCAAATAATTGGCTAAATATTTTAAAGTTGCAGAACACCAATTTGATTTCACTTTATCTAAAGACCCCAAGGAAAACTTTTAGATTAGAAAACAATCATTCTACTTACGGTAAAATTCAACGTTAAGCATCCATTTGGTTTGTAGATCTAAACACCAAACATTTACACATTTTTATTCAGTTTACCTTCCTTTTGAGAAAGATGAGAAAGAAGAGGCGCAATTACCACAACAACGTCCAGCAACATTTGCTATGGTTAATACAAATTTGAGTTTACATGGGAACACCCAAAAGGTGAAGTTAAGATGATAATTGTTCTATCCGTGCCTATATCATATGATTCTCGACTGTATATTAATTTCGTCTACTGTACAATTTACGTGACGTTTACCAATTTCATGTTTTATAATTTCTCTTTGGTATTCGTCTATTATCTTGTATTGCGCTCGACTCATCAACAACGTCTCCAATTACCTTTTATAATCAGTGCGACGTGGGTTAGTAGATACAGTGTGTTATGGATCAAGCAGCGTTAAATAAAATGATGAATGATTAGAGAAAATGGATGGAGTCAGTGTTCCGCCAATTCGACCAGAAGGCAGACGGGAGACGCAACTTTTCCAATTATCCCAACATATTGAAGCAAACTGAAGGATGACAATACAAAACGAGCACATTTTTTGGCAGGGTGCGGATCGGAATTGAATGAAATATTGGTGAAGTTATGCGAAACAGGCGACGTAAGTACATTTCCATTCAAGGATTTAACCTCAAAGCTAACAAATTTTTTTTAAATCGAAGCTACATATTCTTGCGGCACGATATAAGTTATTAGGAATAAAAATGCAACAAGGCCAATCCTATTCCTAATGGATCGCCGAGCTAAAGGGCACTACTCGCTGTTGTTCTTTTGTTTGCACAAACGAGGCATGCAAACCGAAGCGGAGGCTACCAGGAAGACTTAATATCAGAGGCCGCGACTCTTATTCAAAAGCACACAACTGTATATTTAAAGATGAACTAGGATTGTGTAATGCATATATAGCCCGGTTTGATTTAAAACCAAACGCCCAACCAAAATATGTTAAGCCTCGTCCTATTCCGTTCTCACAGATGGCCGCGGTAAAAAACGAAATTGAAAGACTAGTTTCGTTAGGAATTCTCAAAGAGCTGCATACCAGTCAATGGGCTGCGCCAATCGTCGTGGTTACGGAGAGAAATGGGACGCTCAGGATTTGTGGTGATTTTAAAGGCACGATTAACCCCCAATTAATGGTGGATCGGTACCCGATTACCAGAATAAAGGAGCTTTTTCATAAGCGTCAGGGAGGAGAATTTTTACTTAAATAGATTTATCGGAGGCATATTTGCAAATTCCATTGGATAACGAAGCCAAGAAACTTGCAGTGATTACCACCCCTTTTGGATTATTCCAATTTGCCATATTGTGAAATTTATTTGGACGATTTAGTTATAACCGGACGCGACAATATCTACCACTTGTACAACTTCAAGGAGGTGTGTAAAAGGCTGGAAGAGAATGGGTTACGCTGCAAAAGAGATAAATATCAATTCGCTGTCGCTGAAGTCGAATATCTGGGGCATGTTATCAATTCAAAAGTCATTCGGCCATCGGGAAGTCGAGTTAAGGCTATCGGATACTTACAACGTCCAACAAATCCTAAAGAATTGGAAGCTTTCATAGGAAAAATTAACTTCTACAATCGGTATATACAAAATTTTTCACAATTAGCGGCTCCATTGAATCGGTTGAGGGCCAAGAATTTTAACTTCGTCTGGGCCGATGAACAAGAAAGAGCTTTCACTCAACTGAAACAAGCGATTATGAAACATACACAGTTAGTACACTTTAGAGAGGACTGCAATATTATGTTAGCCACAGTAGCATCGTCACATGGAATAGGGGCTGCAATATCTCATATTTATTCAGACGGCTCCCGACAGCCTATTGTAGTCACAGACAGTCAGAAAAACTACAGTCAAATCGAGAAGGAAACTCTGTCGATAATTTTCGGTGTTAAAAATTTCAGCAGTACCTAAATGGTCGGCAGTTCACTGGTAACAGCCCATAAACCGCTCACGATGATTTTCAGCCCAAATAAACAGTTGCCGGATATGACAATTCAGCATTTACAACGATGGGCTATTACGCTAATGAGTTACACATACACTATTCGGTATAGACCAACCGGTCGCCACGAAAATGCAGATGCTTTGTTGAGACTCCCAATGGGTCCTGATAAAGAATTTGACGAGAAACAAGAATCAGGTTTGGATGTTGAACAATTTTACATGTCGTTATTGGACGAATTTCCGCTTAATGCAAAATTAGTGGCCGAACATACACTCCAGGATCAATATCTACGAAAGGGTACCCCAAATGCTGCACCAGCAGTATTGTAGTAGATGCATTTTCCAATTTACTTTTGTTATAAAGATGTCATCGTCAACATCCGAAGCAACCATTCATGCTTTGCAAACCATTTTTGCTATAGAGGGTTTGCCACAAACCATTTGTCCGTCAACGGAACACCTTTCGTTTCTCAGGAGTTTCAAGATTTTTGTCGCCGCAATTCAATCAATTACTTAATTTCGGCACCTTTTCACCCCGAGCTGAACGAGCTGTGCGTACGCTGAATATTTGCATGGTAGGCCGCATAGAACGCTGCTATCAGTTATGCAACCAAGTGACAGGAAATTCGAAGAAATTGATAAAAAACCAACGAAATTTAAAGTCGGCCAGCCAATATTCGCGCGGCAGTATCGGAAGAAGAAAAATTGGATCGAGGGGACTGTTATTAAACTAGAGGGAAGGCGCATGTATTTGATAGACACAGGGATTGGTACCTTAAGAAGACATCAAAACCAGTTACGAAAACGTGTCATGTCACGTGAAAACGTGTCATGTCAACAGAAACGTGTCATGTCACGTATCGGGAACCGTTTTGGTGATGAAGGTTCAAGAGTCATCGGTCAAAATCAACACAGTCACCAGGGATAGGTAACTAGAACGGATGTACAGTTTCATCGTTTTTCTTGTAGCTCACCTAGCCCGTCCGTGTCTACTCCCTCTGCAGGCAGTCCGCTATCACACTCAGAGGCACCTAAATCGTGTGTGCCAATATCACAGGAAGATACCGCAGGAGCTCCGGAAGCCCAACCTCGCCGAGGCACTCCTCGCCAAGGGAAACCTATATGAGTTCAGAAGAAGGAATTATTGGAGAAACACCGTCAGCTGGGAGACGATTTAAGCGTTTTCCACCAGCCAAGTTTAGCCCGTGAGGTATTGACTTATATCAAGTGTGTCATGTGATCAAGTTATGTGAGGGACTGTTATATCCGTACAATTAACATGACGTTTACCAATTTAATGTTATATAATTTCTCTTTGGTATTCGTCCATTATCTTGTGTGCGCTCAACTCATCATTATCAACAACATCTTCGATTACATAGCGAAAACAATTTTGTCACAAAAAAAAAATTCTACTAACCATCCAATACTTAAGTGTCTGGAACCGAGTCGCAAATTATGATTCTACAACTGGAATAAGTGGTCATGGTGAGAACTAAAAATTAAACGATTGATTGTTTTGGTTTTAATAATAAAGAGTGTTTTTAATGTCATAAAGCACTCTTCTGTAAGTTCAAAAAATATCCACTAGGTGGAATTCGTGATGCTCTAATCGTCAATCTGAGTAACCTCTTTCGCAATATCTAATTTGTATTTTGTTGTCTAATTTTTCGTTCGCCCGTTTCACCAAAAGCCAAAATTAAATTATGTCTACTCAAACAACCCTTTTAACAAAACTTAGTGAGCCATCTCAAGCCCCGTGCAATAAAATAACGGTTGTCGGTTGTGGTCAGGTTGGAATTGCTGTAGCGGTCATATGTCTTGCGCAAGATATTACTAACGAAGTAGCACTTATCGATACGTCAGAAGAAAAACTCATGGGAGAGCAATTGGACTTACAGCAAGGGTCTCTCCACATTAATAATGCAAAAATTGAAGCGAGCACTGATTATGAGATTAGTGCTGGATCTAAAATATGCATAATAGCCGCGGGTGTAAGACTGAAAGAAAACGAATCGTACTTAAGTTTATTATCGCGTAATTTTGAGGCTTTCAAAAATATCGTTCCAAGATTGGCGGAGAGCAGTCCAGATTCAGTAATTTTGGTAATTAGTAATCCGGTTGATATTTTAACGTATGTGGCCTGGAAACTTAGTAAATTTCCGAAAAACCGTGTCATTGGTTCGGGAACAAGTTTAAATTCGGCAAGATTTCGCTACTTTATATCACGACGATTAGGTGTTCCTCCGTCAACCGTTGATGCATGGCTTATTGGCGAGCATGGCGATTCAAGTGTACCAATATGGTCAGGTATAAATATGGCGGGTGTAAGACTATGCGACTTAAACCGTGAAATTGGAACTGCAACTGATGTAGAAAAATGGAGGGACGTTCACGAAGATGTCATGAAAGCAGCAAGTGAGATTAGCCAGCGTAAGGGATGTACTAGCTGGGGCATTGCATTTTGCATGGCACCAATTTGTAACGCAATTATAAATAATTCAGGTCAACTGTTTCCGGTAACAACTTGCGTAAATGGAGAACATGGTATTGAACGTGATATTTTTATGACGCTACCATGCTTAATCGGTGCACAAGGTGTGACTCATATTGTTAAACAAATTTTAACCGAGGAAGAGAAAAATTTATTATTAAAATCAGCACAAAATATTTCTAATGTTATTGATAAACTTGTATTTGAAGAATAAAATTATATGTTACAAAGAAATCGTTATTTTATACTAACATTTTCGTCTCTCGCGGCAATTCTGGCTCTCTTAGAGAGAAAATTTCAGCAACAAGTAAAAACACATTTACCTAATTATGGCAGAATGGTTTGAACAAAAACTGACTTTGTTTTAGTTTAAAATGCCAAAACGTGGTCATTTTTGTCCGTTAACCGTTAAATATTTGTTTTTTACACTCCAATCAAAACCAACAAAAAAGTTTATCCAAGCTGTATTATATCGCAATAGCCCAAGCTGTATTATTGCGATACAAAAACAAAATAAAACTCGGGCCTCACCGAACACCCTGTTACACACAACATAGAGAGGATTTGAATAGGTTTAGCTAGTAATGATATAAATTGACCTGGTAACAGACACCTAAGTATAGGTGGTCAAGCGTGAAGTTGCTCGAAGGATTCAAGTTGGCACTTGCGGCCAGCTCCGTAACTTGCAACTTCCACAAGTGCTCGTGTTACCTCCACGTGGTGACCGCTGGTAACTAGATTACTGATTCTTTGGCTTCTAGGCTATAACACGGCACTAAAAGAGTCAACCTTAAACAAATCGCTGGGCTGGATTAAGGTATTAATCGTACCGTGCCGATAATCGACCAGACTAGGGGCCAGTTTTAAAACTAGCTCAGTTGCTAACAGTGGATCAGGATACTTGGCGCCCTCCGGATTAAGTAGCCTTATCTGTGTACTGTGGATCTCTTAATAAAACCAAACATCAACAAAAAGAGTCCGGCTCTTTAAAGAATCCGGAAAATGTGGACAAAGAGACTCAGGTCTGTAGGCCTGACTCTAAGTCTACAAATAAACAACGGGACATAAGCTCAAGCGAGGCTGGTCCCTCCACTAGGGTCACCAAATCTGACTATGCAAATACAAAGCGGAACCAAAGCACGAATGAAGCTGGTTCCTCAAAACCAACCTGGGCAAAACAAGTAAGCAACAAAATGTCGAAAGGACCTTCAGCTGGCTCTTAGCTTAAAATAAATAGATCTCAGGAGGAAAGTCCTAAGATCGCAAAGCGTATAAAATACCATGCTACCACTATGAGGCCTTTTAACGTGGTCCTCAAAGATCAGCTGGTTGTGGCAGCTATTGATAAATCTCAAGAGGATGGCAGAATCACGCCCGCCAATTGGAGGAAAGTAGAAGAGGTCTTAGCTACCACTTACCTGTAAGTCCTGTTGGAAAATCCAGGACTTGCTTCGACTTGTCGGGACGCGGGCTGGCACAGGAAACAGGTGAAACTGACTGCCTGTGCAGATCAGAGGTCCCTGCTGCTTTATAAGAAGGCAGTGAAGGGGACTTGGCGAGATATGGCCCGAAATAAGCCTCGTTGTGATTGAAAGGGAGAAGATCCCCAGCAGGCTAAGAGCTAGGGTGTACATCCCTTCGGAGCCTATTGATCCGAAGGTGATACTCCAGTTGTTGCAAGTTGGCAACCAAGATATGCCAACGCACAACTGGAAAGTTGCCAAGCTCGAGGAGGCAAAGGCTGACTGTAAGTCAGCTGTTATCATGACTGCACTGGAAAAAACCAACGGTCTTGTCAACTATATTTTCAGTGCAGTCACACTCAAGGTGTATAAGAAGGACGCGGACAAGCCGGAGGCTCCGAAGTCATCTTCAGAAAATACCGCGGTGCTTGACAGCTCATCTGTGTGCGCGGAGGTAGTCAGCCAAGCGGAAACTCTCTCCACGGACATGAAGATGTCAACGTCGATGGAATCTTTAAAGAGGCTCTCAGAGGAATTCTCATCAGGGGATGACTCTGATGTTACTGTGGTGGAGAAGAGGCTATAGAGATGATACTGACATTTCTTCAAGTCGACCTTCACCACTCTAAAGCAGCATCAGCTGGTACTTGGGCTCAAGACTCTCTATTATAGATTAATGCACGCGAAAAAGGAAGGTAAGGTTCGGTCGTGCATTCTCATTAAAAATAACACAAGTTGTTTTCTGCTATCAATTTTCAGTAATGGAAATCAGTAGCAGCATTGAGGTCGATAAACGAAACCTCTGGCTAGTTTCAGCTTACCTAGCTTAAGATGAAGTGGATACTTCACCAATCATTCTAGGTGAGCTAATGTTGGAGGCTCAGAAAGCGCAAGGTTGGAGTCATCATTGGAGTGATGCAAATGCCCATCACACGATCTGGGAAAGTACGTACACAAATAAACGAGGTGAGTTATTCCTTGATTACATTTTCAATACTAACCTTCATATATGTAACATATGCAATAAGCCGACCTACATACATAGGAATAGACGTGAAGTATTGGATATTACTCTTGTCCTAAGCTTTCTGACGATTACTTTATTAAACTGGAGAGTGTCGGAGGACCACTCCTTTTCTGATCATTGTTATCTTCAATTTGAAATGAACTTGACTTCTTCAAGAAGTCAAATCTACAGAAACAGGAGGAAAACCAACTGGGATACCTTTAGAAATATTCTGGGTAATTCACTACCAGCTCCGGTGCCAAAACCTCCAAAAACTGCGCAAGAGCTCGATAGCTGGGTGAACGAGTTGTCCAGCGTTTTTAATGAAGCGATACTGGGCTCAAGTCCCCTTAGCAGGCCTAGGGGTAAATCTCGGCCACCCTGGTGTCAAGGAGATTCAACAAACACGTCGAAAATGCAAAAGAGTCTTCAAAACAGCACGGAAAACAAAATCTGCTGTAGACTGGGACTCCTATAAGGAAGTCCTCAAAATTTACAAAAATCAATTGAGAAGTGCCAAGAACAGCTCTTGGAGACTATACTGTGGCAAAATTTAGGAGTCTTCGGAGATGTCTAGGCTACGCAATGTACTAGCAACTGGTCCTTCCATCCCAAGTTATCTTCAACGGCCGGATGGGATATGGACCACTAATAGTGCAGAATCGCTGGAACTTCTGATGAAGACTCATTTTCCTGGTTGTTCCGAATCTGTACCTAGCACATCAGTAGGTAAAAGGACAAGTAGCCTCATAGGCCAAATAATTAACAGAAAAAAGATCCTGTGGGCGATAAACAGTTTTTAAACCATATAAGTCGCCTGGACTCGATGGTATTATCCCTGCGGATATTCAACAAACTACGGATCTAACAATTTCCTGGTTAGAGGTAATTTTCAAAGGCAGCTTAGAACTATATTACATTCCTAGTAAATTGACAGAAGTGAAGGTTGTTTTCATACCTAAGGCGGGAAAACGCTCACACTGCAATCCCAAAGACCTTAGACGGATTAGCTTGTCTTCCTTCCTTTTTAAAACACTGGGATGACAAAAAGAAGCTCATATTAAAGGCACGATTGTGTCGGGAAAGCTGTCTAAATCTCAACATGCCTATTGCAAGAAGAGATCTGTAGAGACTGATCTTCATTCTCTTGTATTTTGCATTGAAAAATCTTTCGAATATAGAGACTACGCTATTCAAAATTCAATAATATTTTTTAGTTATTTACGTACAATTTTACTGATATAATTGATGTTATAATTTTTATTTCGCACTAAAAGACTTTTAAACTCCTTTTTAATCCTTATTCTTCCGTTTACCAAAAACTAATGATTACAATTCGATCTCATTTGCCTTTTACAAACTAAACATCTGGAAAGTTCATGACTTTTCCAGTAAGAATAGTGTGGACACATTTAGAACAGTTTTATCATAGACAATTCCATTTTAGTACAGTTGAACATTGAGCTATTAATTTAACTTATTATATTACTTCCTAGGTGTCACTGTAATAATATGAAAGGTGCAATTTCCAAAGGAAAATTTTATAGTACGAAACTTACGTCTGCAACCATGGATCTAGTTGGCACGTTTGTGGATAAATTTTAGATGTTATGTCGATTCTTTAAGTAGCTCCGAACATAAAATTTATTAATTCCGGCTCTGGAAAATTCCTCTAATCATATCATCTGCGGACGGATTCTTAATTAAAGCATGGCTCAAATTCAGGTTAGTTTTGGGGTAAAAGTTTAAATCAAAAATGATATTCGTCAAATTTATTTGTATATACTTAGCAAATTCAGCAATTCTTCTCAGCCTCCGCCGCATCAAAGGGATGGAACAAGCACATATGTTGATGAATTTTATTGAGATTTATTATCTGCAATATTTTGTAAATTAGTTCGATCTAAAAAGAAAGCAGGTCCTGCCAAAAATGACCAAAAATTTAGTGTGTCAAAAATCAATTTTCTCGACATTTTGAAGTCCCTAAGTCTAAAAAGCAAAAAAAAAAAAAAAAATAATGTCCATCCGTCTGTCTGGATATCTGGATGTCTGGCTTGTCCGAGTTTGAGATTGAGTTGAAGGTTAAGTTAGGGGTCAATTTTGGGTTGAGTTGAAGTTGAGTTGGAGTTGGATTAAGATATAGTGAGCAGTTGGCCAACGTTTTATTTATGCTGGTTTGAGGATTGAATTGAAAAAGATTTTGCGTTAACTATTTCTTAATCGATTAGGATTAAATTTGACATGTGTGTTGGAAATGGGATTCTAAAATGATTCTGGAATATGACCAAATGGTTCTGGAATATGACCAAATATGATGGAACTTGCCTATTTCTCAACCGATTATGATGAAATTTGGCATGCGCATTGGAAATAGGATTCTAAAATGACTTTTGGATGAAGTTCTGGAATATGATTAAGTGTGGTGGAGCTTGGATATTTTTCAACCAATTATGATGAAATTTTACATGTGCGTTGAAAATGGGATTCTTAAATGATTTTTAAATCAAGTTCTGAAATATGGCCAGGTATGATAGAACTTGGCTATTTCTCAACATATTATAATGATGTTCCAAAGTAGACTAGTATTGGGATTCTAAAATTATTTTTAGATGAAATTCTGGAACATGGGCAGTTAGGATAGAATTTGCCTATTTTTTAACGGATTTTAATGGAATTTTACATGTGCGATGGTAATGGGATTTTAAAATGATTTTTATATAAAGTTCTGGAATATGGCCAAGTAGAACGGAACTTTGATATTCCGTAACCCAGTATAATGAAATTCGAGATTGGGATTAAGGATTTAGAATAATGTTTCTAATTCCAAAACTCTGCACTACCGTTATTAGTTTCAATACTCAGAAAACATAACCCAAATCAATTTGAAGTATAAAACTTACGATGGTATGACAGTATCGTGGTAAGATGGTACATATGATAGTATGATGGTGTAATGTTATGATGATATAGTGGAATGACTGATGAATTGATATTATTGTATGATGGTGTGATGGTATGATTGTACATATGATACAACATACGATGATATGACGGTATTTATTGTAGAATGTTCGTGTTTTGGTATGAGCGTATGATGGTTGGATGGTATGATGATATCATAGCCTGACAGTATGATGTTATAATTATATGATGGTATGATGGTACGATGGTATGATGGTATGATTATAGGGACTGTATGTATGATGGTACTATGGTATAGTGGTATGATGGTATGTTGGTATGATAATATGATTGTACGATGGTATGATTGTATAAAGGTGTGCTGGATTGATGGTAAGATATACATTATTCAATGGTATGATGTACTGATTGTTTAAGGTAATCTGATGGTTTATGGTAGTCGAGGTAAGTTGAGTTGAGGTAGAATTAGGATTTAGTTTGCTTGTATTGGAGCGTGTGTTGTTCGGTTGGCGAATTATTTACGTTTGGTTTGGAGTTAGGTTAAGGGTTGATTAGAAAGTAGATTGATTTGATGATTGAATTGATGGCTGGGCTGGCCATTAATTTTGTGATTGCGTTTAGGATTTCGTTGCGATTGAGATAGAGATTCAGTTGTAAATTGAGTTGAAGGTTGAGCAGAATTAATCAAGATCGAAGTTCTGGGTATCGATTTTGGTCGCAAAATGAGGATTGAGGATTGAGAATTTTGTATATGTACACGGCGTATAATATACATTTTGCTATTGTGTGCCGTCAAATATTTTTATTGTATTAGTGTGTTTTCTCATGATGGTAAGTATCCAAAATAAGCTAAGCGGGTGAAATCGGTTCAACTTTTTTGTTGCTTCCGCTCGCTTTGAGTTATTTTTCCCTACCTTTTAACATGAGGAATTCATGTTTTTCTATCTATTGTTGTTGTAAACGAGACATTTATTTTACTTCGTTACCAAAAATCCAAAACAATATACGCAATCAATTGCTCGTGGTGATCTTCAATATAAAAAACAAAAAGCAGCATAAATAAATGGTTTTTAATTTTTACATTCTACAGTCGACCAGACTTTCTAATATTTTTACCTTTTTTTTTTTTTTTTTTTGAGTTATGTGAGAATAAACATTTGAAAAATCAAAAAAAAAAACAATTCAGTGTTATCTCATGCGCACGAAAGGAATGTTGTACATATTTTTATTTTCAGTAATTTTCTGCAAAATTTAAAACTAATAAAATTGTTAATTTTATTTATTTATTTTATTTATTTATAAGCTTTATTTAGTATATAACAAATACTATTAAATTTTACATTTTTTCCCTAATTACAAATACATAATTTAAAACTTTTCTTTACAATAATCAATTAAACTCCTCTTAAATACTTTTAAACTAGTTTCATTTTTTAAGTTACTTGGTAGCTTATTAAATAGTGACAAACCATTACAAAATATCATGTTTTTGGTTTTCTCATTGTTATACTTTTTTATTCTAAAATCATATCTGTTCCTTAGCCCATAATCATGAACATCACTACCAAAAACTAACTTATCATACAAATATTTAGGTAATATCTTTTGCTTCATCTTAAAAATGAAGATTAATATATTCATTTTTATTCTTTGTTCAACACTTAACCAATTTAGAGTTTGCAGCATCAAATTGATTGACGTATATTTATTTACTTTAAGGATACACCGCATTCCCTTATTTTGTAATTTCTGTAGTCTATTCATCATTTCTATATTACACATAAATAAAATTGAACTACAATATTCAAAATGTGGTTTAATTATAACATTATATATATTAATTGCAGTATTCATTGAAATATTTTTACGAATATTATAAAGAAAATGAATTTTTTTGGCTATTTGTTTACAAACGTAGTCCAAATTGTTTTTAAAATCCAATTTATCATCGATAATTATACCTAAATATTTTATTTCATTAACTGTTTCAATGACTTGATTATTTATATGTATAACACTATCTTCATTACTATTGATAAACATGCATTTCGTCTTCGCTATATTTAATTTCATTTTATTCATCTTACACCATACATCTATTTTTTCCAAATCCTTGTTGATTTTTATTGTAGCCTCCTGAACGGTTTTTCCCACTACATATAAAAGCGCATCATCCGCAAAAAGGAAGATAGTAGACCATTCAACTGATTTGTGAATGTCATTTATGTACAACAAAAACAACACAACACCTAATATTGTTCCCTGAGGTACTCCTATTGAAACATCTATCGGAGTGGACACTACTTCATTTATTTTTGTTCTCTGCGTTCTTCCATTTAAATATGACTGAAACCATTGAAGTTCTATATTTTCAATCCCCAACTCTCTCAGTTTTAAAAGAAGAATGCCCCTATCAATTGTTTCAAATGCTCTTTTAAAATCCAAAAAGACTGCTACCACAATTTTTTTATCATGCACAGCTTCTTTCCAATTTGCTACCACCATATTCAATAGAGTTTCACAGCTGTGGTTACGCCGAAAACCAGATTGAAAATCATATATTATCTGGTTATCCTCCAAAAATTGTCTGAATTGCGTATACACTGTCATTTCAAGAACTTTAGCTTCAGTTAATATCATGTTAATTGGCCGAAATTCCTCACATTTAATTGTATTAGATACTTTTTCTATAGGAACCACTGTCGATTGCTTCCATATATTTGGGAATACTCCAGTCACCAAAGAATTGTTTATAATCGATTGCAAATTTCCGCCTATTAAGTCAAAACTATCTCTAATCATATTTCTACTCACAAAGTTAATGTCTTTCTTGTTGTTCATTAACACTATAATATTTAACAATTCACCGCAGCTTATCTGTTTAAAAACAAAACGATTTTCTCGTCTTTCAATTTGATTTATATAAGGTACATATGAAATACTCGCATTTATAGAGTTAATACTACTAACAAAATATTCATTAAAATTCTCAGCTATTGCTAATTCATCACTTGTTAAATTATTCTCAAATATTACCTCTCTAATACTACTATGAGATTTCTTCAAAACCAGAGTTTTTAAATTTTTCCACATTTGTTTTTGATCATTTGAATTCTTAATTTTGTTTTTAATATAATGTCTTTTTGCATGATCTAGTTTATTTTTATATAAATTTCTACTTAATCTATAATTATTCCAATCATCATCAGAACCCACAGTGCACGCTATTTCATACAACCTAATTTTATTTTGTTTCTGTGTTCTTACACTGAGAAAAAAGAATAGGCATATTTAAGAAAAAAGATAAGCTAAACTAACAAATATTTATGTAAGAATTCAGCTTACTTAGCGCTTGGCCATAATTGCAATAATTCAATAGCAAATTTTACAAAATGATACGCAAATATTTTACTATAAATAAAATCAGTTTTAACTAAGCACAAGTAAAATACATACAATAATGATTATCAAATATTGCTTATAAGATAAGTTAAAATAAATTAACCAAAACGTTCTATTAGCCATTTCTAAAATTATATGGAAGTAAAATTGACTAAAGTTGTATTCCTAAATTACCAATGCACCAAGATCATATTAAGTAAAATTTGCCACCGTAGTAAAGTCAAATTCACATAAATTAGATTTGAGCTAAGTGAATTTGACGTATTTACTATTTTTAATTAGATTGGCATTATGGTGAAATGTGCCCTCGAAATTTAACACATTGCAAAGCTAATTTGAAATAGTGCATTCGTCAAATTAACACACACTATATATATATACATATATATATATATATATATATATATATATATATATATATATATATATATATATATATATATTGTATATATATATATATATATATATATATATATATATATATATATATATATATATATATATATATATATATATAACTTGCGGGATTATAAAATAAAACAAAATACAATTCATTTTTACTTCAAAGTATTTATTTATATATTAAATATTTCTTTATTCATACATAAGTATATATATATTGATGAAAATATTTTTATTTAAAACTCTCTTCCCAATAACAAAATAACAATTAAATTTGTTTAATCCATTTAAAATATAAAACTAAATATAAAAATATAAAACTAAATTTTGGATTCATTTATAAATATAATAAAATAATTTAGAAAATGACCTATTGTGGCCTATTTTCGAGATCGGTTATTAACCTAATTACTGACGGTATTTTTTTGTCATATTTTGTAACTATTTTATAAAAATATAGCTGAATAAATAGCCAAACGTTATAGCATGGCTTAGGATATTCCAATTAAAAAATTTGATAAGATTTAAATTGAATGTCAACAGCCTCTAAGAAACTGCCACAAATGAATTTGACGTCGTCTAACATAATTAAAAACTGTACTGCATCAGTGATCTTCCCTATGCAAATCAATAAGGGCTGTAGCGGTGTTTTTTCGTTCAAGCTTTGCTTTTTTAATTTGGCAATTTCAACCTCCATTTCTGCTAACGTCTCAAATTGAAGTAGAAACCATTTTTGACTGTCTTTTATTGAATACTTTAGAAAGTGATTAGGTTTTGTATTTGTGCTTATTGTTGATGGTGGTAAAAGAGCGCTTAATATATTAAAAATCTCGATGTTGTAAGCATCTGTAACGAAATTATTTAAAACAGAGCATTAATTAACATTGTTATTATATTTATATTCGAATTGTATTCTTTTTATAACCATAAACAATAAAATTACTAACCAGAATTTAATTCATTCTTTTTCTTTAAAATATCGAAGAACTTCGTTCTATAGCCTGCATGCTTTAAGTTGGACTCAACAATGCTTGGAATTTTTTTAAGAAATTCGTTCCATATTGAATACAACGTAACACAATTGGGATATTCTGTATGGAAATCCATGTTTATCTGTAATTTAACTAGTAAGCTGTAATTTTAAGCAGTTAATGCTAAAAATATGTTGTCTAATATAGAATACATACGAGTTCTGGTCCTAATGGATGTTTATACAATGGCCACTCTGTAAAAATTTCAGACAGGCATGGGTCGTTGCTCCTTCCAATTTCAGTCATCCTATCTTTGGAAGTTATTTGCCATTTTTCTAACAGAAGATCTCTTGGACTCCGTAAATTTAAAAGCTCCGTTTTAATTGTCTGGTATTCCAAAATATTTGGTTTAAACATTGGTACTTCCAAACAAATGTTGTGTTTTGATGAGCTTTGATGAACTTCTGATGATGAGGATATTTGTGAAGCTGACATATCCGCGCTTTTAGAAGATGCCAATTTTAAAAACTTATTCATTTTTTTAGACTGGTAACTAAATTTGTTAAACAATTTACCAATTGGTGGTTTGTGTCCGCGACGGATAAAATAGGTATTCTAGGAATAAGCAAATAATTAGTTATCCAAACCAATAATTGTAATTCAAACATTATCTAATTACCAAATTTTCTCCAGGAAAAGTATTTATAATATTTAGAGCTATGGCTTCAATTTGTTTGACGCTAGGTTTTATTCGTTTCTCAATTAGATAGTGATCTACTATAAAGGAGCACATATTCTCCCTATGGATATTTTGAATAAAACCGTTATCCTTATAAAATTTTAAAATTGTTTCTCCACTTTTCGTGCTTGACAGGATATCTTGTACTAACTATAAAAAATTAATCGTATTATAATAACAATATGATACGTAAATTTTGTATAATGTTTACCTTTGTAGATGATATTATGGTGTCCTCATTGGCCCCATTAGATGTTCCAACGATCGATTCTTGTGCGTCATTTTTTTGCTCCTGCCACAATTCGATCGATTCTTGTGCGTCATTTTTTTGCTCCTGCCACAATTTAAGATGATGTTCAAATTTAATCCTGATGCCAGTTTCTGATTCCTTAAAAAAATAACTAAGCTGCCTAGGTTGTAACCAGCCTAAAGCTTGCATATCCATACCATGATCTGAACAATAAGATATGTTAATTACAAACAAATACCAAATAATTTGCTAAAACTTACCCAGAAATTTAGGAAACAATTCTTCTAACTCCCACGAACGAAACAATTTCAACATTTTAGAGGCATCGTCTGTTAGTATACATAGATATGCTTGAAATATTAGGTGTTATTTCTGATGAAATGTGGTGTCTACTGAGATCAATGTTTTCTAGTAACGGCTCCTCATCATTGTCTCCATCTCCAATATTGTATAGGTCAATTACAGCACTTTCGAAAAACACCTCTGTATTATTTAGTCCCGATTGAGCTTTTGATTCCATTATAAATTATATTTAAATGTGAATTCTATATTATACAAATGATTAAACCAAAAATGGACTTTTAAAAGATATATGTTTTTCTATGTAAAACGGTTTTAATTTGAAATTTAAAAGAAATTTTTTATACGTGCAACATCTCCTTTCTTAGTCTTGTAAATATGGATTGGAGGACTATTGAAATATGTCATAGGATAAATCAATAAGTTCTCACTTTCAGATAATAGTTTGAATGAAATATAATGTTTTAGGTAGAGGGTTGAGTATTTCTTTACTATTAAATAGGGATCTTCATGAATAAATATGCCAGCAATTTTGTACAGTTCAGTATTAAATTGATTAAATCTAGTAATAAAATAATCTATTTTGAATGTTGTGCCTTTATAGATAATGGCCGAGTAGAATTTTAAATTTTGAAAATTAAACTGAAAATCAGAAAAAATATCTGATGGAAATCTATTTTGTGTCAAATTTATTATTTCCAGTTGTGTATAATTTTCAATTGGAGTAATAAGCATATGAGCAAATTTCAACTGTGATTTTATAGCAATACTAAGTGTCACATTTTTTCGGGAAGTTATGTTTTTTGCATAAGACTTAAGCTCTAAATGTTTCGCTTCGAAACGGAAACAGTAAATATTTTTCAATGGCCCGGAATACCTTATAATCCTTGGGTAGTGAACCAAGAAATTAAATTTTGGCTTAAGTGATTCATTGAATAATTGAATATATTTTTGATTGTGATTTGAAATCCGAATTTCTAAATCATTTATTATAGCATCATCAAAATAAGTTGATAAAAGAATATCAATGAGTTCTACAAATTCAGTAAAAAAAATCCACGTTTGATCATGTTCTGGAACGAGATCTCCAACTATGAGAGATAAGAAATGAGTAAAACACCACATTTCGCGTGCTGAAAATTGAAACTTTTTATTTTTTATATGATTTGATCTTATATCTTTAGACATATTGCCAATCTCAGTAGCTCCATAAGGAAACGTTCTTTTTAATTTATTTAGCAGTTCTAAATCAAAATATTTTTTAGTAATTATCAAATCAGAAAAAATTGCCGCTAAGTTGTAATGGCACAAACCTTCGAAAATATCGTGCATAATATCAACTGCAAAATTATTAATTACATGAAATGATGGAATTCGGTTAAATAAAGATTCACTTTGAATACCAGTAGCCCTAACATCGTTTGTTATTACATCTTGATTGTAATTTTCTACATTTCGAATCAGTTCAACATTTTCTTTAAGTTAAACTGCAGCTTGTGTTTTATCAGTTTTGCAAAACCGACAAAAATATGATGCTGAGAAAGATTTGCTGAAATCAAGTAAAGTGTTTAAGCCTAAATTATCACCTAATACTAATCCTAATATGAAGTGGACACGGTAAGTCAAATTTTCAACAATAATTTCTATGCCATTAATTTCTAAGAATTTAATTTCTTCTAGGAGCGTGTATAGTGATATATCGTTTCCAAATTCTTTTATGAATTGAGATCTTATCAAAGCTGCAAGATGGATATCTTTCAGTTTAGAACTTGAAGTGAAAATAGGGAAGTTATAATATATTCCGGTAATGGAATGTGTACCAGCGTGAGAACCAAGAGGATTATTAATTTCAAAATCATCTGCATATAAAAAGTATGGGATTAAAATTTTGTTTGGGTACATTTTACACTTCTCCTGCCAAAGTTTACCTTGCAGAAAATGAGTTAAAAATTGGTTGTAACTTTCCTTAATTTTACTGATATTTTTTAAAGCAATATTTAACACCCCTTTCATTTGAAAAATTTTTTTAAACTGAAATTTTAATGGAAAAACTATTCCCTTGAATTTTTTTTCATTTAATGATGGAATACCATTTCGATATACCTCAGTTATTCGATCATTTAAGGAAAATTGAATTGGAGTTTGAAATAATTCATTTTCAGTTAAATATTTAATTAATTTGTATTCAGTATTAAGGTTATCTGAAAATTTCAGCAAATTGAATATTGATGAAAAATTATCTTTAAACATTTTATCATTACTATCACTTTTTGAACTGTCAATAATTTTTTCTAAATGAATTTTTAATGGCAGGAAAATAAATTCTGTCATTTGTTTCGAAATATCTGTTACATCTTTCCTTGTGAAGTGCCTTTTACTATGCAATGATAAAATAAACGAAAGATGTAAATTTAGAATTTCAGAATTTTCCAAATGAACCAGACAATTTTCTTTCGGAAGCTTTTTAGAGTAATTTTGGGTTTGGCAAGAACCATTGTTAGAACTTGTGGATTGAAATAAAGTACCGGTATTATTTGTCTGTTCGGCATAATCAAGATTTACAATTTCAGAATGATTTTTGTCTGTTGGATTAATATTTTTTGATGGATTTGAGTGTTGCCGTATTAAATGTCTTTTAAAAGTACTTATATTTTCAAAATTTTGTAAACAATTATCTTCTAAACATAAAAATGTATCGGTAGTTTTACATTTATGAAATATTTTTAAATGATCTATGAATATTTTAACCGAATCGTTATGAAAGTTACACAGAAAACAATTAACCATTTTAGTTATTTATCATTAATTCGTGATTAATAATTTAAATAAGGAAATCGAAACTAAAAAACTTTACTATTTAGTTAACATTAAAATTTGCAAAATACTCGTCTAAACTTGAGGACATCGACTCGGTATCATCAATATCTGATTCTGATGCAGAATTCTATAATAAAGCAGAAATTATATAAAAAAAATAAAATGCGAAAATTCTTGTTTAATTATCGCACAATTCGTACTCACCCGATCTTTTAAATGTAGGATATCTAATTGTAATTGATGAATAAAATGACTAAAAATAATTTTCGCCCCAAACTGTTCTGGTGATGGGAATAATGGATCAATATCCTTTTCCGTCAAATTTGTAATAATTTGTTTAAATCTGTTGCTGCCTAAAATAACATATTAATAAAATTACTAGTCTCCGATGATTATACATAAGTAAAGAAAAATGTACTTAATATGTACAATATAGTATTTAATTAAATTAAAATCAGAAATTAAATATTATGCTAATCGTTTGTTCCGCCGTTACATTTTCAATCCAACAGATTAAGTGGTAGTTGAAATTTAAGCAAAAAAAATTTCTAAACAACATAAAATACCGGGATATACCGTTAATTACACTAATAATTGTGATTTGATAAGGTATTTCGTATAATTAAAAATTATTATTAATTTTTACAATCAATGCACTTACACTAATAATAAATAACTATTAAGATTTAAGCTCTGGTAAAATTAGAAATACAAATAATTGATATGCCTTCACACATTAAACACGTGCTTTTTATAACGAAACAAAAAAAATGGTTTAAAAATTTATTTCCGATTTTATTCTAGCCTAGTTTTGATTGAATTTGCATGTAGGTATTCACTGCACAATTTATTGTTTTGAAATATGTATTTGTAACCACTTTAAAAATATATTAAACAAATAAACTTACTTGTAATTAAATTGCACAACTCCGGTGTGTATATATTCAAATTAATTAAAAATTGCTTGAAGCACTGATAGATTGCATCCATTTCGTTCTTAATTCACTATACAACTGAACTTTGCCTTTGTTTCATAGTAAAAACACATTTCAAAAAGTAACTGTATACCGAAATGAAAATAATAGATCCATATTGCCTTTATTCGTTTGCTGCTTCGTATTTCTAGTCAATCATTTTATTAAAAAATGATGTTATGTTCAAATTTATCCACTGCGATTGGCCCAAATAATCCGAGCGATTGAGGTGAAACGAAATAAAACGTTTTGGTTAGCGGTGCTAAAGACGTCGAATTCACGTTTAACATAATTAATTTTACTTTGCTCTAAGTTAAATTCACTGCTGTAATCTGTAGTTCCAATTTTTTTCACTTTGCATAGTTCAGTTTTAACTTGGCAATTGTCAATAAAGCTTATTACGAGTAAGCTGAATTATAATAGAACGGAAGCTAATTCTACTGATTTGAAATACTTATCCATTATTGGCAAATTTACTTGGCAATTGCTAATATAGCTGTCCAAGGATTAGTTGAATTATATTAAAATAGTAGCTTATTCAACTGAATTGAAATTACTTATCCAGTTTGGTCACATTTACTTGGCAATTGTCAATATAGGTTATCAAGGGTAAGTTAAATTGTATTAAAATGATAGCTAATACTGCTGATTTAGGTTTACTTATGGACAAGCACAAAATTATTTCTTTCAGTATAGTTCCTCTGTATACCATGGACACATTTGATTTGTTAAAGTTGTATTCACTATGAATTGTTTAACAACATCATGCAAATTATTACTAAACTTTTCCGCCTTAAAATTATAATCCTTATAATATGTATATTGTCATGATATCGTTCTTACATAATGCACTACAAAATTTATTTATATCATATTTTAAAATCTTAAAATTGTTACTGTTATTGCTATTATTATTATTTAAATCACTACCATTACTTATTATTATTTCTATAGTTTCATGATCACTAATTTTAAAGGCTTTTTTAATCTCACACCCCATATTACGATTATCATTTACAATCACATAATCAATTATTGATCTTGATGTCTTCCAAATTCTTGTATAATCTTTGACGATCTGCTTTAGTCCACAATCTTGAATTATTTCCTTAATGGCTTTTTTATCAGTTTCATTTGTTTTCCAATCAACATTCATATCTCCACAAATACATATTTTACTATAATTATCACCAATTTCACTCATATAACTATTAAGATTGTGCAAGAATTCTGCATTCTTATTTAAATATCTTGGCGCTCTGTAAAATACCACCAGGAACAGCACTGAATTAAAGCATTTTAGTGTAACAGCTAGCCACCAAAAGTCTAAATTTAAGATATATTTTTGGATCACTTCAACCTTCCAATACTCCTTTACGTATATACAAACGCCACCTGTATGTCTTGATGAGGAATCAGCTCTCACTAATTTATAATTGTCTATTTTTACCAGATCATCACTGTCGATGTCTGTTAGATGGGTTTCACTAACGCATATTATTTCAAAGTTCTGATTAATAATTAAAGCTTCAAGTTCACTGAAATTATTAGTCGATGATTTTGACAAGACGCAGCTGAGTTGGTAGAAATATTTAATTCGTTCACAGTTGACTGGATTATTGGTTGAGTTTTGCTCTCGTCCACTTCATCAATAAAATCCAAAAGTTTTGACTCAACTTCACCGTATGCCTCCTCGAACTCATCACGAGCAGCGTCATCTGTGTTCTTATCATAAATTTCTAATTTAGTTTGAGCTTCAACAAACCGCTGATACATAGGTTGCAAACGACTGAGCAATGATTTAAGAGTACCGAGAGAGAAATCGGACGCTGTCTTCCCCTTCAACTGATTTTTAAAATATGTCACACGGCTTTTTACCCCGCCAATGGATTTAATAAGGAAATCACGGTCTTCGCTCATTTTTAGATTTAATATAATATACAATACACTTTAACAATTGTGAAAAGCTTAATTCCCGAATTAAACAAAATTAAATTTTAATAAAAATGTATAGCTATGTATTTTTCAATACACCGAATTTTGTTACCTGGAATCGATGAATTTTTCCAATTACACGTTTTATAATTTTTGTTTGATTTCTAAACATTCGATTATTACCAATCGATAATATTGGGTAATGTAATTGTTGTATTCCAGTTGCTAGCCTTGTTGATATTTTAAAGGTGATCTGCGAATGTTGATTTTTTGTTGCAAAATTGATGTCGTTTTCTGTGAATTGGATATCCACCTCGTTAACAACACTGATGTTTGAATTAATGCAATTTCGTGCACACTGGATGTGCACCTCGATAATATAAATTATTTGTATATTTGTGTCGAAGATTATTATAATTTCGTGCAGCTGGATGTGCACTTCGATATTTGTTTTTATCCGTTGATTACGATAAAACGTAATATTATTTTAATTTGATGCCAAAATGGCTGTTCGTTGATGAAAATTATACGTAAGTATATTGGCGTCGAATTACTACAATTTCGTGCAACTGGGTGTGCACGTTGATGTTTGCGTCGAATTACTATTTTTTGTGCAATTGAATGTGCACGTTGATATTTGCGTCGAATTACTATTTTTTGTGCAATTGAATGTGCACGTTGATATTTGCGTCGAATTACTATTTTTTCGTACAATTGAATGTGCACGTTGATATTTGCGTCGAATTCCTATTTTTTCGTACAATTGAATGTGCACGTTGATATTTGCGTCGAATTATTATTTTTTCGTACAACTTGATGTGCACGTTGATAATGAAAATTATCCGTAGTAACGGTAAAGCGTGGATTTATTTTATTTTGTAGTCCAAAATGGCTGCTCACCGCGTTAAATTATACGTATCGTTTTTTATTTTTAATATAATTTAATAGCCGATTATCCGGCTCGAAAGACATGTTGCCGTCGTTTATGTTGCCGATGAACATAAACTTTTATTAAAAAAAAAACACTTTCTTTTTGTTGTTTTGCACATATAAAATAAACGCATTTATTTTTATTTTAAATTAAATTAGAATTATGGTTTTTTAAGAGCTAACTTGTTTTTTGCTCCTTTACATACCAACACCATTAAAACTACTCCCCAATTAGAAAACTGAAATGTCGAATTCATTTCTTTATTTCGTTTTCTATATTTATTTTTATTAAATTTTGCGATAGAGGTGACATCTATTGACATTTTATTTTTTGTTTATACATTTTTAATTTTTTGCAGATGGCTCTATATAACAAAGGAGAATATTATTATTAAATTATTTTAAGCCTAAACACCTTGTATATTTAGATACAATACTGAATATTTCTTTAGTTGCTAATAGATTGTTCTATTTTTTAATTGTTTTAGTTTTCTTAAATAAACTGGACATGTAACACTTTTGGTTTCGTGACGAATATCAATATCCGTTAAACCTAAATTGGTATTTGCTCTTTTACAATTCAAACACACGGTAACGTCTAATTTACACTGAGAAGCAATATGATCATTTTCACCAAACTTGTAGCAACAGGCTCCCGCTTTACAGTTTTTAGCATTATGATTGTAACCTAGACACTTCAAACATCTCAGGACCCTACTATGTTCATAAACCACACCTATCCCACTCTATATTTAATTTACCAAGGCTCATGATATTTTTATATGCTTCACCATCTACTTCTATGATTGCATTATATGACCCCTTTTTTTTGAACGATTCGTACACTTTATGGCACTGCAATAATGATTTAAAGATAATTAGATAATTAAATAATGATTTAAAGATAAATAAATATTAACTAAAAATGGAAAATAAGTCAGATAAATATTTATAAACTATAATTTTATTAATAATTTAAAATGATGAAAAATCACACGACGTACATCCACCCTTTCCTGTGCTTGAATTAACACTAAGCCAAAATAACTAATTTACTTCTTATTTTTTCCACATTATATTTTATATCCCTCTTTTTCGTGTCATTTTATCTCTCATATTTGCATCATGTTAAACAAAAAACTTAAAAAAACGCCCATTAGACACTGTCAAATGTGCGTATTTTTTAGTTTTTTGTTTAATATAACATGGCATAAGGTTTTTTTGTTTAACATCGGATAAGAGGGATAATGTGAAAAATATAAGAAGTATATTAGTGATTTTAACTTTTAGTGTTGATCCAAGCGCAGGAAAGGGAGTATGTACGTTGTGTAATTTTTCTAACTTAAAATTATTAATAAAATTATAGTTTATAAATATTTTTCTGACTTATTTGCCTTTTTTAATTAATATTTATTTATCTTTAAATCATTATTCAAGTAACAATTTTATTAGTTTTAAATTTTGCAAAAAATTACTTGAAATAATAATATGTACAACCTTTCGTACGCATGAGATGACACTGAATTTTTTTTTTATATTTCAAATGTTTATTTTCTGTTTTTCTCTATTCTTTGGACACCAATACAATTTACCAATACTTTTGCCTTCCGGTAATACTCAACTCAATCCTCAAATTGCGACCAAAATCGCTATCCTGATCACTTTATGAGATTTCAGCCTTTTATATTTTTATAAATATTTCCTACTATAAAACTTATTATTTTCTGCTCATGCCGTAAGGTAGAGGTGGGATCAGAATTTTTAGAATAAAACATGGTCAAACCGCAATAAATATTTTGGAACACTTCTCATACTAATGGTATTATGATCGATACCATAAATCAAGAATTAGATTTGCCAAATTTAATTTTCACACACAGCCAACCCAGGCAATTTCCTTCGCCTCCAGCACCGAAAGGAACACACGCATTTGTGTGTAAATCTTTGGACCGAACCCCCCTTTTCATTACAAAGCCATTTTCACTGAAGCTAGAGCAGTGCTTAACCATTTAACTAACAGAATTAGCATGGCTATATTTTTTATCCTGCACAATAGTATGTAAATGTATAACTGCCGTGAATAATAAACTTTCATTTTATTACAAAGATGTCGAATTTTGTTTTTATCTTAAATTTTGGATTTAAATAACACAGGAGTTATAGCCTTGTCTAATTTTCTTGTTATAAATTCGAATTCTACTGGAAAGGCCACGCTCAGTGATATGCGTAACACATTTTGTTAACAAAAAAAAATGGAGAGTGTTTTCCCAATGATCGGTGTCTCCATCTATTATTGAGTTCAATCAATATTTTAATGGTTGTCATAAATCAAAATCGGAGCAACCTATATTTTACTAAACCTAATTTGCAATTTATTGTACAATTTTTCATTTGTGCTTTTCATCATTCTTCAAAAATCAAATTATGCCAACCCAAACAACTCTTCTATTCAAAGTTAGTGTGCCATCTCAAGGCTCGGTCAACAAAATAACAATTGTTGGTTGTGGTATTACTGGAACGGCTATCGCTGCAGCATGTATTGCATATGATATTACTTATCAAATAGCACTCATCGATACGGTAGAAGAAAAACTCATTGGAGAAAAATTGGACTTACAGATTGGATCCCTTTTTATGAATAATGCAACTGTTGAAGCGAGCACTGATTATGCGATTACAGCTGGATCTAAAATTTGCATAATAGCCGCGGGTGTGAGACAAAATGAAGGCGAAACACCCTCATCATTATTATCACGTAATTTTGAAGTTTTTAAAACTATCATACCAATATTGGCGGAGAAGAGTCCAGATTCAGTCATTTTGGTGGTTAGTAATCCGGTCGATATTTTAACGTATGTGGCCTGGAAACTTAGTAATTTTCCTAAATGTCGTGTCATTGGTTCGGGAACAAGTTCAGATTCTGCACGATTTCGCTATTTTATATCACGACGATTATATGTCCCTTCGACAGCGGTTCAGGGATTAATCATTGGTGTACATGGTGAATCAAGTATACCAATATGGTCAGGCGTAAGTGTGGCGGGTATTAGACTATGCGACTTTAATAATAGAATTGGAACGCCAAGTGACACAGAAAAATGGGGAGATATATATTATGATGTTTTAAATTCAACAGGAGAACTGCTTTATAGGAAGGAATACAATAACTTTGGCCCTGCATTTTGCATAGCATCAATCTGCAGGGCAATTATAGGCAATTCAGGTGAACTGTTTACACTATCAATTTGTGTAAATGGAGAACAAGGTGTTGAGCAAGACATTTTCATGTCACTACCATGCTTAATCGGTTCACAAGGTGTGACTCATATTGTCCAACTAATTCTAACCGATGAAGAGCAACAAAAATTTTTAAAATCAGCAAAAACTATTTCCGATATTATTAATACGCTTCCATAAAGAGAACTAGAGAATAAAATAGCCTGTTACAAAGAAATCATTTTTATTTAAAACATTTTTATTAAAAGAATTAAAATAACTTTCCATGAGTAGTAAGTCCATGGCCACAGTAGCTCCTCTGATCCTATTCGAAAATCTCCTTTATGGTGTATGAGGTTAGCCCAGATACCCATTTTTAAAATGTTATTTTGCAGCAACGGTCACATAAATAATTTTTATTGGTTCGACGACATTTTTTTGAATATTTAGAATAAGCAGATTTAGAATGATATAAACCGCAGCAGTAACGTAAGCTCTGAGATAAACATGCGCAACCATATTATGGAATTAGCCAGAATTTGTCTTGTATTAAATAAATGGCAGAAAATACATTGTAGTCATCATTATTAAAATGGAATGCTTGAGCTGAGTGTTGCGCTGTGAGCGCTGTTCTGACCAAAAGAAATACTAAGTTGTTTTTTTTTTTTAAAGGAGGGTGGGTTGGTAAGATGAACCTTGTGCACTTCGACAAGCAAGTCCAGGTCCTTGATAAACGCCACAAGGTCATGCACATCCACAGGGTCGGCGTGAGGCCACTGAACAGAGTAAGCATTGAGTGTTTTAATTCTTCTTGGGGCGATCGCACCGCACTCGAACAGCAAGTGTTCGGATGTTTCTCTTCCCAGATTACAGAACCTGCAGTTCTCTGATGGGGTTTGCCCCATTTTGACTAGATGGTAGTTAAAGGGACCATGTCCTGTTAAGTGCCATATGAGGGATTTCAGAGACGATCGATTTATTCTGATGATATCCTGTAAGTATGTAATCTTGTAATTTAGGAGCTTCTTTGTATGTCAAATTCCTCGAGATGACTCCCAGAGTGAAGCAGAACATTTCTGCTCCCAGAAGAGGACTTTCCTCGCTACATGGCCTTTGGAATAGGCAACGCTAGGCTCGGGGCTATAGAAGATGCCACCCGCACCCTCTTTTGCACAGGTGTCTGCGGCCTCGTTTCCTGGTATATTAGAGTGGCCGGGGAACCACAAGAGGGTAACCTTGTTGCCCCTACCCAGCCTTTTAAGGTTGCTGTAGCAGCTCCATGTCAGTTTAGAGCTGAACACCGAAGCTGCCAGGGCTAATAAAACAGCCTGGCTATCCGAGATTATGTAGATCTCCGTTCTGATATACTTCTTTTTGAGGCACTAAAGCACGCGCTAGTCTCGATGGCCACTGTTTCCGCCTGGAAAACCGTAGGGATCTTTCCTAAAGGTATAAAGAGCCTGAAACCGGGCCCCACAACCCCGCACCCGTGCCCTTGTTTGGTTTTGACTCCGGATCGTGAAGTTCTTCCGGCATTCAGTAGTCTATACCATTATATCGAATAGCTGGGCAATATCGTCTGCCAAATTTAGTCTATCCAGGATGCTATTGTGTCTCGAACTAGTCAGTCTAATCTGACTTATTACCTTCAGTTTTATGGCTCTCAAACCTGCCACACTTTTGACATGTATGTGGAGTAGTGAGAGTCCCAGCAGTCTTTCAAGGGCAGCAGTAGGGCAGGTCCTGCTGCGCCCAAACATATTTACGATGTATTTCAAGTAAGGGTTCCAGGTTATTTTTTGGTCAAAAATGATCCCTAGATATTTAACGTCAGACGTCATCTTGAGTATTTCCCCGTGCATAGTTATTGGAGGAAAGGAAATTCTCCTCCGATTTGTAAAGAGAGTACATTTTACTTTTTTTTTTGGATTGACGCTAAGGCCCACTTCAACATACTACTCGTTTACCAATCTTAGAGCATATTGCATACTCTCAGCTATTGTGCTTTCAAATTTGCCCCTGACCATCAGTACCAGATCATCAGCATTGGCAATGATTGATATTCGAGAGTTCCTCAAATTAGCGAGCAAGTGGTCCATTACCAAGAGCCACAGTAACGGCGACAGTACTCCGCCCTGAGGGCAGCCCTTGGTAGGCGCAATTGAGATGCTTGCTTCGCCAATCGGAGCTTTAATTCTCCTGCTTCTGAGCATGTTCATTATCCACCCGATGGTTGAGGAGTCGATATCCCTCTCATGCAGGGCTGCCTCCGTAGATTTACTTACCTGATAAGCATGTTGGCTAGAATTTAGAGGACATCTTTGGATTGTATTGAGTCTGATATACAGGCCCAATATTTTTTCTATGATTTTAAGTATAAATGATGTAAGGCTAATAGGTCTGTAGGACCTAATGTCTTTGGGGGATTTATTCCAATTTTTTGATATGAATATGACTCTTACCTCCCTCCAGCATCTGGGGATGTATTCCAGACTAAAGCTGGCTCTACGTAATTTGATTAGGTAGGGCTCCAGTACATCCAGGCCTCGTTGAAGAAAAATAGGATAGATTCCATCCCCCCTGAGACTTAAAGGGACCAAATGAATTGATAGCCCAGCGCAACTCTCCAGGGTGAAGATTCCCATCGCTCGCTTGTAGGCCCCCCTTGGGACTAGATATGGATGCACCACGCTCATATCAGGGTCTTCTCGACCCGCAATGATTGTGCACTCCGGAAAGTGTCCCTCCACCAGACATTCAAGAGTCTCTTCCCTTGATGTGGTTAAGGTCCTGTCCAGTATTCTTACTGAGCCCAGATGGTTTTTATGATCTAATGCGAGGGCTTTTTCGAGTCCGCAAGCTGACGGAATCTCGTCTATCTTCCCGCAAAAAGTTCTCCAGCTCTCTCTTTTGCTCTTCCTCAGAGTCTCATTATTAAGGGTGGGCCATCTAGCAGAATTGTCGCATTTGGGGCACGGAAAACCCGCACGTGATCGTAGAGAAGCCGATGCATCCTCAACGAGTAACTGTTTGGTGCGGATTTTGGTCCGGTGGCATCATTGGGCCATTTTTTTTTGAAAATTAGCAAGGAGCCGCCGTTACTGTCAATGGTGAGCGCTACTGCGCCATGATAAACGATTTTTTGTTCCCGGCACTTGAAGAGGAGGACATAGGCAACATTTGGTTTCAAAAAGATGGCGCTCCATGCCACACAGCACACGTTTCAATTGATCCTTTGCGCACTGTCCTCGAAGATCGAGTTATCAGCCGAAATGCTAATGTGATTTGGCCGCCTCGGAGCTGTGATTTGACGCCGTTGGACTATTATCTTTGGGGTGCCGTCAAAGATAAGTATTACGCCGATAAACCAGCAACGATTGACGCTCTCAAGAACAATATTCGCATTGCCATTAAAGACATAATGCCGCATACCATCGAAAATGTGCTCAAAAATTGGACCGATCGTATGGGGTATGTAAAGGCCAGCCGAGGCAGTCATATGAATGAAATAGTATTCCATAATTAATCGGAAGGATTGTTCTTTACAATGAAAAAATAAATTTGAAAAAATATTGAGAACTTTTTGTTTTATTGCAGTTTTAAAAAAAAAAATGTATTTGGCCCACCCTGTACTGGGTGAGGGCTGTTCGATACGCTGTCCAGTCATCTGTTATTTTTGCTCTGTTAAAAAGCTTACGCACTGTTTTTCTCTTAGTCTTCAGGACGGAGGTCCACCAAGTAACATCCCTAGTTCCTCTAACACGCATCTCAGGAAAACTTGAGTGATAGGCATCAATTATTGCCCTGGTGAGATTATCAGCAACTCTATGAAGCTCTGCAACAGAGCCGATAGAGTTCTGTAAACTCCCTACATTGTCTTGTAGTTTATTGGTAAAGACAGCCTAAGGTATTCTTACCGTAGTTTCTGTTATTTGGGGGGTTCTAACATCAAATCTTATTTATCAAATCTAGTTCAAAGTCCTCGAGGCTGCTTTGAATTTCGCGGTTGTAGACACTGATGCGGTGTCCAAGAATGATGGCACTTGTGCGCCTTATACTCGGTCACCGACAATGGTATCCGCGCTTGAGGGTTCACTGCTATCATCAGATAGCGTGGTTTCCATATTAAAATTCATAGAGGTAGGTCCTGGTTGGACCTTGTCAACCTCTGAGATTCCTTTAAGGATCTTTACAAATCATTAGTCCACGAAAATGACGCATTATCTGAATCTCATAAATTTCAACTATTGAAAGGATTTCTTAGAGGTGAAGCTGCCGACTTAATCCGTCATATTCCGATCACCGATCTTAATTACGAGGAGGCCTGGGGTAAATTGCAAACAAGATACCCCAAGAGATCATTGATGGATAAGTTTATGAAGCAAAACCCAATGCAGCAATTCAACGTTCTTGAGCTTCGTAAAATAGCAGATGTGTTCGATGGAGTGATTCGTGAAATGAAAGGTCTGGGCTCCCAAAACGAGAAGCGTGACCCCTGGTTAATTTTTTAATTTTGAATAAGCTCGATATTCAAACCAAAGAGGCGTGGGCAAATTTTTCCGTAGACAAGGAATTTGCCTCTTATGAGATGTTTTTGAAATTCATTGATAAAAGTTGTGACACGTTTGAGTTTTGTTTACCATCAAAGATTTTAGTTACCAAACATCCATCGACATCAAAGATTCCAACGCAATTTAACTTGCCCACAGCCACCGAAATTTTCAAATGTCCCTGTTTTAAGAAAAATAATCAACCTCTTTTCAGATCCATCAAGTATAGAAGATTAAATATTTCAAACCGTATTTAGATTGCGAAGCATTATAATTTTTGCTTGAATTGTTTGACTCAAAATCACTTAACGTCTGAATGTTCATCTAGCTTCTCATATCAAACTTGCGGTCAACGACACAATAAACTACTCCATGAAAATTCATCAGATAGTGCAACCACGGCAAATAGTTACACTTTTCTTTTAACAGATGATACACATATTGCGGAAGACAGCTCGGAAACTGTAAAAGGCAATTCGGAAGAAATCAAATGACAATCAATCACCCAACCAGTTTCTATGATCAATAATACAACTTCAACCTCATCTTCAGTTTCAATTCACTTGGCCCATCATATCCACCCAATACAATCTGATCTTCCATCAATTAATGCATCCTATTCATCTGATTCTACTTTCAACGTGGAGAACTCATGTCGCAATGAGTCTGTGACTTCTTAGAGGATCTTACCAGAGGTTCCGCGCGTTATAAGTCTCAGAGAAGAGACTTAGAAAATATTTTAAAGTCTTAAAGCCAGTACCTCCTGCTCATCATACTAAAAGTAGTCCATTCATCTTTAAAGATTTGGATAGTTGCACGCATGTATTTGTAGGCATTGATGCTGTGCGCGCACCACTGCAGCCTCCGTACGAGGGGCCTTTTATAGTTTTGGGTCGTAGTGAGAAGTTCTTTAAGGTTAGGATTAGGGACCGAGAAGCTAACGTATCGATAGATCGGCTCAAACCTTGTTTCCAAGAAACAACAGAGGTAGAGGATGTTTCGCAACCAACAAGTTTGACTCCATCAGTTCCGTTCACACCACTTCCAAGGGTCTCGGGGTCCAAAAAGGTGGTGACGTTTACTCCGGTGCCGGAGGTTAGGTTGATTCCTAGAATTACCCGGACCGGAAGTGCAGCAGTTGTACCCGCCCGTTTTCGTTAAATACGTATAAAGTATATCGTTCGATCTCTCACTGGGGAGGGAGTATTGTGGCGTCGCTATGTTCTGTGCATTCGGTTTGCATTGTTTGCAGGGCGCGACAAATGACAGTTGGTTTGCATGGAGAGAAACAAAAGAAAACCGAGAGAGCAAACGAAGTTGTGGAAAAAAATAAAACAGTATGATGATAAAAAAGTCATCGGTGAAGAACAGTGGTGAACACGAGTAAAAATATTTATAACGACGCAGTTGAGACGCCATTATTAATAATCAAATTAAATTTAAATATTTTTTGTAATCTAATTTTAATTAGGTGAAATAAATATTGTTTGTGGCAATTGTAAGCCTTAATTTGAAGTCAAATAAATTGTTTTATGTGAAATTTGGAGTGAGTGTAATGTGTGGGGCATCACACGTGGCAGGCTGAAGCAACAATTAACTGGCCTAGCATATAATAATCAATAAGTGGTTCACGCAGGCAGTGATCGGCGGCAACAACCACATTACAGCATTGTAATGCTGCTTCCCTTCCCCCCCAAAAAGGTAGAAGCAGAAATCGAGCCCATCGTTGATAAAATGATGAAATTTAAAAAAATAGGACAGAAAGTAGCCTTTTTACAAAATGTCAATTGAATCGCAGTTCACTTTATTTCTCATTACAACAAACGTCTTTCGATTTTTTTTTTGCAATATGTTGCTTGCTAGAGGTATTTCCCATCGAATTCTAAATATTAAAAGCCAACTGAAATTGCTTAAATATGCCTCTTGTGAAGCAACCAAACAAAAATTGTTCTACGACGTTGAAAAACCGAAAAAACATTCGTACGATAAAGTGTCGGTAGTCGGTTGTGGTTCTGTAGGTATGGCAGTTACAATCAGTCTTCTGGCATCAGAAACAACGACCCAATTGGCAATGGTCGATATGAATGAGAAAAAGTTGATCGGTGAACGAATGGATTTAGAACATGGATCACTTTGGATAAACAATGCAAAAATTGAAGCGAGTACAGATTTGGCTATTACCGCTTATTCCAAAGTATGCGTTTTATGTGCTGGTGTACGGCAAGAGCCTGGTGAATCCCGTTTAAATCTTGTGGACCGAAATGTTCAAGTGTTTAAGAAAATCGTGCCTGAAATAGTGAAAAACAGTCCGGAAGTCGTAATTTTGGTGGTCGCCAATCCCGTGGATATATTGACGTATTGTGCCTGGAAATTGAGTTGTCTACCAAGTAATCGTGTTATTGGTACGGGCTGTTCTCTAGATTCAGCACGTTTTCGTTTTTTTATTTCTGAGCGGTTAGGTGTACGGCCATCAGCTGTTGAAGGCTGGATTATTGGTGAACACGGTGATTCTAGTGTAGCATGTTGGTCTGGTGTCAATGTAGCAGGCGTTAGACTTAAGGAAATTAATCCAAAAATTGGAACGGCGGACGACGAAGAGAATTGGGAAAAATGTCACAAAGATGTTGTCGATTCGGCTTATGAGATAATTCGCTTAAAAGGATACACTAACTGGGGTATAGCGCTAAATACAGTTCCGCTTGTTAGTTCAATACTGAAGAATAATGGCCAACTTCATCCAGTATCATGCAATGTATGCGGGCAACATGGTGTTGAAAGGGATATATTCATGTCATTACCTTGTATGTTAGGGGAAGGGGGTGTGGTTAAATATGTCAAACATATTTTGACTGAGTCAGAACAAGCGAGATTTAATGAATCCGCGAAAATCCTTTCGAAAGTAGTGGATGATGTTAAATTTTAAAAGTAACATGTATTACATAAAATTTTGAAATGTTGAAATACATTGTTTTACTATCCTGTGTCTCCATCTCCTATTGGGTATAATAAATACTTTAATAATTGAGTTAAATTACAAAACATAAGATTCGGAGCAAGCTGTTCAACACTTCAGAATTTTTTTAATATGTCGATTAGAACAAAACTAGAGCAACACAATAACTGTGGTTCCGTTGGTATGGCGGTTTGCCGTGGCATGTCTTGTTCAAAGTGTACGGATCACTTTATATCCATATTGCAAAAATTAAAGCGAGATTATGCGACTAGTGTTGGATCTAAATTTTGCATTGTAACCGCGGGTGAAGACAGGCTGAAGATGTAACGCGCTTAAGTTTAGCATCGCATAATTTTAAAATTTTCAAGATCATACCAGCATTGGCGGAGCAATGCCCAAATTCAGTGTTTTTGATGGTCACTAATCCAGTGGACATTTTAACGTATGTGGTCTAGAAACTTAATAAATTTCCGAAAAATCCAATCATCCGATTTTTCGGAAATTTACTAAGTTTCCAGGACACATACGTTCGGTACGATTTTGCTGAGGAGAGTTGAGTATAACCATAGCAGGTATAAAAGAATGTGACCTAAATAAAGGAATTGGAATGCTAGGTGGCGCAGAAAAATTAAGAGAAATTCACCGTGATATTTGAAAATCAGAAGGTTGAGGTAATTTAACTCAAGGGAAACATATCAACTTCCGTTAAACGTGATATTTTCTTGTCACTGCCATCGGTTCACAAGCTGTGACTCATAAAAATGAAACAAAATTTAACTGAGGAATTTACTTGAATTTGATGAATAAAATTGTATATTACAATGAAATCCTTAAGTTTAATTTATCTAGTTCTTCCACAGCCGGTTTTAAAAGCTGCATCTCATCATCGGAAAGCGAAACATTTACAATATCCAGGACTCCATTCCTTCCTATTAAGCAGGGTAAAGATAGAAACACATCACCACTAATTCCTAGATAACCTTTAGCACAAATGGCAACAGAATACAATTTAGTTAAATTTTTAATAATGGAAGCTGCAATTTCTGTGCAATTTAAAGCAATTGCCCAGTTTCCAAGTAAATTTGGTGCTTCATCTTCATGTTCCGAAACATTAATTTCACTTTCGTCTGTGACTTCACTCAACTTAACGCCAGCGATATTTAAGCTTGAAAAAAGTGGATTTTTGTCAATTGCCCAACCAATAATATTAACCGCAGCAATTTCCAATTTTGCCGCTGCGCGACATCTAAACGTTGTCGTATCTAAACTTGATGCAACACCAAATATACGATTTTTAGGTAATCGACTAATTTTCCATGCAGCAAAAGTTAATATTCCAATCGGATTGCCAATTATAATGATTATAGTATTGGGACTGTACTTAACCAAATTTGGTAAAATCGTTTTAAAAAGTTCAACGTAGCGATTGATAAAATCAATTTCCAATTCATCAGGCTTTTTATCGATCGAACTGGTTACAATACAGAGCACCGATCCGGTGGTAATCGCATAATTTTTTCCCGCCAATATATTTGCATTATTCACGAGTATTGAACCAGGTCCTATATCTTTTCCTTCACCAATTGCTTTAGATTCGTTTTGATCGACCAGTGCCAACTGACAAGTTAATTTTTTTAAGAGTATTGCGAAGGCACATGCCATCCCAATACTTTCAGTTCCAATAATGCTAATTTTATTTGGTATGGGCATTTTTATGCGTCCCGAAACTTCAGAAATGGAATCGAATTTGTTGAATTGGTCACAAATAAATGAGATGCAAAAGGCTTACTTGGGTTGTAAAAAATTCGATTCACTTAAATCGAAAGTTATTTAAATAATTTGATTACGAGTTTGGCGTTTCTGAGTATCGATTGACATGATAAGCGAGCTTAGACAATACCGCAGACACGTTTCAATTTGGACGGCTTTATTTCTTACAATTCGGCATTTTCTTTATAGACGTTGATTTAGATACTAACAAAACTAGATAAAAAAGACATTCAGATTGGACTCAGTGATGCCGCAAAGCCGTTTTTAAATCTTCTCAGAATTTGCAGAACCTAGCTTGTAATAATTGTGACAATTATTATAAATTAAAAGACTTTCATTTAACAGTTAATACTCTTGCGTAGTTTTTTATTCTTGTTGCCCTGATGCTTTTTGACGTACAACTAAAACTACTTGATATACATTGTTAAATTACTATAGATTTAACGATGACATCTAGTGGCAACCAATATTATTACACGCTTTCTTCTTTTGAAAGAAATTGAAATTTGAAATTGACATGATATCCAAATAATTACTAGTAAATTATTTAAATCTAATGGTTGTTACATTAACTTAATCCCAACCTTATCTCTGAGGTGGACGACGAATGCGACCACTACAAGTTCTCTGACCCCCCGACTCATCAGCTATAACTGGTTCATAACTGGGTCGCAACATTACATCTAACATTTTCTTCAAACATTACTTCTCCCCCATTCACTTCGTTATTCTTAGTCTTGGCGATGAACCGTCGGTTGCGTCTAAAATAATTATCAAAATTATCCCTAACGATATATGATCGACCATTCACATTACCAACAGTTGAACCATAATTCCATTCTTTTACAATTTTTTTTTAAAAATCACGAGATCACCCACATTTAGTACTGGCAGTGCTTTTGCGTTCCGGTCATAATAACACTTCTGCGTTTCTCTTTTTTCTTTAATTTTATTTTGAGCGATCCCCGCACTTAGGTTGTCTCGATATAACAATGAATCCGAAATCGGCATTCTCGTCTTGATTACTCGCCCAAAAAATAACTGGCCTGGTGTCAAACGCATACTAGCCACAGGAGTTGTGTTATATTCTAAAATTCGATGCTGATAGTTTTCCGCATTTTTATCTTCAACACAACGTTTCAAAATGTTTTTGTGGATACCGAGGACTCGAGAACTTCATTATCATATTGTAATAATTTGCAAATTCCTCAAATTCCCGTCAGTTAAATCGTACATTATCCGATTTTATTACAGTTGGATATCCGATTCTATCTAACCCACTTTTCAATCTTCCAATGATATGACGCGCTGTTTTGTTTTTCAAATGTTCAACAATTAAATATCCCGAATATGCATCGATAACAGACAAGAAGTCCTGTCCAGCATATTCAAATAGATCCATCGACACTATATGAAACGGATACTTTGATAGCTCTTCTTGAACTAGTTCTTCTTTTTTGCTGCTACGCGTAAACTTTTCACAAATGGCACAAGATGCAACCATTTCCCTTATCTGACTGTTCATATTAGGCCAGTAATAAAGCATTCTTGCACGTGCAAGAGTTTTTTCGACTCCCAAATGTGATGCATGTAACCACTTGCTTAGTTTACTATGATGACCAATGTTTCCAAGGGTTTGTGATCAGTTTCCACCGTAAATTCACGTCCATACAAAAAATAATGAAACCGCTGACATGCAAACACAATTGCCAATAACTCCTTTTCGATCTGAGCCCACTTTTGTTCACTTTTACTTAACGTCCGAGACGCCTATGCTACCGGGTGTCCTCTCTGAACAATTACACAACCCAATCCATCTTTAGATGCATCCGTTTGCACAATGACTGGCAACTTCGGATCATACATCGCCAACACCGGTTCCGATGCTACGATATCAAGTGAGGGGTGTCTGATCAAAAGTCGCTATTTACATTTTCCAAAATGATATTTTTTTTTTCTATCAGGGCAGAATTTTTTAAGCGAAATAGACTAAAAGTGGTTATTTCCAGCATGGACCCAAAAATTGCCAGTTTCTCCATATGAAAAATATTCCTAAAATTCTTGATTTTGGTCATAACAAGTTATTTACTACAAAAAAGTGATCAAAAGTAAGTAGCAAAAAGTAAGATGTAAATAGCGACTTTTGATCAGACACTCCTCAAGTAATTCCTTGAGTTCCGATCATGTTTTTCCGTCCATTCAAATGTAACATCATTTCGCATGAGGCTACGTAAATGTGCCGATTGTCGGCTACGACGTGGCTACGTAAATGTGCCGATCAGTAGGGTAATCAACAGGTGAAATGATTCCATCCTGTACCATTCTATAAAGCTGCGACATTAATTTATCCCACAAAGAGTTTGGTATCCGTTTCTTATAGTGAAGAACCGGCTTTGATTTTTCCTTCATATTTATCGAAAGCGTGCCCGGAAATTTACCGAAATCTTCAAAGACATCACGATTGTTTTTCAAAAATTCCCCTTTCGTTTGTGACAAACACGCAACAGAACCTACGTCAGTTCGTTTGACTAATCCAAATCTTCCACATGATTCGAGACCGAGTATCGGTTCACACACGTCATCGACAACAATAAATGGAGAAGACCATTCCATTTTGGCTTTCTGATCGAAACATGTTAATTTGACCGTTCCAAAAACGTTTACTTTATTTCCATTATAATCATAAACCGAATAATTTCCATTCTTATTTTCCAATTTTGTTTTCAAAGTTCTAAACAAATTTTTCGGAATGCAGTCCACATCAGATCCAGTGTCGAGTTTAAACTTAACTAATTGATTTCCTACTTGATACTCCTTATACCATCGCTTCATAAGGTTGGCAATATAACTTGAATTTATTCTATAAATACGATCTACTTTAATAACCCTATTCGCACTTCCGTCACTAATTTGTACACAATTACCTGAGCTATCCCAGTTAATTGATTGTTGTTGTTTTTTTCGATTACTGTTATTATCCGGCTTACGGTTTCCAAACGTGTTTCCGGATTTGGTTCCATTGCTGTATGTTTGCTTACCCTTCTATTTACAAAAAAACCTGGAAATGGCCCTTACGTCCACATGACCGGCAATTGATATCCTTGGCTTTGCATGATTGTAAATGATTTGCTGTGAAATCATTACCACAATTGTAACAAAGACGTATTACAGCATCGATTGTTTCCTTTGGCCGATATTCAGCTACACTATTAACACATGGTTGACTGTTTGTGTTCAACAACGCCTTATGCGCATTAGCAGCTTTTTACATTTTGCACGTTTCAATGACTTTTTGCAATGATTCATCTTTCCCTTCCAACAATTTTAATTGCAATTTTTTATCATTCACCCCAATGACGATTCGCTCCTTTAACATACGCTCGTTGTACGATTTTCCTCCCAATTTGTACTCACAAAATTTAATTTGTTTGCGAAGTTCTGTTTCGAACTCTACAAATGGTTGTTTTTCTTTTTGCACAATGTTGTGAAATTTGGACGATTCCATTAGTGTGTTCTTCTTTGGTATACAATACCCATCAAACGCTTTCAATACCTCATCCAAAGTTCTTGGAGTATTGGCATTTGGTACCACAGCCGTAGCATCTTTATTCTCTTGCCCATTTTCATTTGCATTTACCGTTTGAACAGCAACTGGCTCAATGACAGCCTTCTGATTTCCATGAATTCCATCCGTTGTTCCATCGTTCGGGAACAATGTGTTATATATCTCCATCGCCTGGGAACCAATTAACCACAGAAATATTGCTATTTTTCCGATTCAGTTAGTTGAAATGTTCAGTAACATTTTTTTCCCGTTGCCATCATATACATTAAAAATGTACGTTTCGACATTGACCACCCCTTTTCCAAATTTGCGCAATCCAATTCCACTGGTAACCGTTCGTTTGACATTATTTTGTGTTAATGTTCGATTTTTCCAAAACTAATCCAAAATATTTACGATAAATATTTTACAACGATGAGTCGTTTCACCATAAATTGCAATATGGTCTGCTATTTCAAAACGTGACGTCACCGATTCCTTTGCTCGATCTCGAACACAATTCGTTTTCCAAACAATCCACAAAAATTCACTAATTTTTAATAATCCGCTTATTAAACTTCGTTTCCAATTATATTTCCGATTTTCCTTCTGACACCATGTAATAATTGTGGCAATTATTATAAATTAGAAGACTTTCATTTAACAGTTAATTTAATGCGTAGTTTATTTTATTCTTATTGCCCTGATGCTGTTTGACGTACAACTAAAAATACTCGATATACATAGTTAAAATACATTATAGAACTAACAATGATATCTAGTGGCAACCAATATTATTACATAGCTAGTTCTCCTTTAATCTTACCATAAATTGTCCCACATTCTCGTTCGTTAAGGAAACCGAAAAGTTTCCTCCAAAAATATTGAATTGGTAAGATATTTGATAAGAACGTCGTCTCCCATCATTACATAGAAAGTTGTTCTGGAGACAATCCTGCACCTATATGTAGCCCACTGCTCAGAAAAATCAAGCGAACGAATAAATGCAATGCGGGGGGAGGGAGAGTTAAGGGTTGAAGAGTTTTCCCCACGTTTGTAACCGGTGGTATTTCTCTATGTCATAATCCAAGCAAACCCGTAAACCATACATTATCACAAATGAGGTTAACAAAAAACCAGGACGTCTAACTGTGTAGTGATCGAGGTGAGCTCTCACCATCATTATCGATACTTTAAACTTTTTAAATTCTTGAAAATCTTGAAATTCTTTAAATGCTTAATATGATTTAATTGGGTTGGTGTCGTTGCTCCCCTGTTCGATTATTATTGGTCATCGCTACGCGCTGATACTGTGGTCCTCTTTTTTAATGAGGCCTCTTTACTTTGTATTTTTTGAGCATTTTATTGTATCCCATTTTAATTGCTCATCTCTTTGTTATTTTTCTTGTAATCATCAGTGATATCAGGTGGTGGCAAACGTAACCTCCAAGATTCTCCCTCCACGATGTAATGGTCGCCTTACAATTTTTGTACGTTGCAGTAAACGCCGCTTGTACATACATTGTATTCAATTTTCGACTTTCACCGGTAGATGGTGCATCGGTCTGGACATAATCGCCAATTTTATATTCATAGGCCAATTTACGGGTTACTTTGCTTGAGTTCGATTCATTTTGAATAGTTGTGGCCAACTCTAATACCAACTGTTGATGTTGGCCCTTGATTTAACAATTCAGTGTCATGAACATCGAATGTTTTTTAATTTTATGTAATGGGCCCCGAAACCAATATTAGCTTTTGCGAAGTTTCTTTCGTGGTTTGAAATTTTGTGATTGGAAGGGTACTGTTGCGGTCGCGGCGCGTCAGCGAACTTAACAACATTTATTGTCAGACTGTATCATTAGCGCCAATCGCTTATTTAATCATCAAACAAATCCTTTTACATACATATTCATTTTGCACAGTCTTGCTAATTTATTTGTATGTATTTTGTATGTATTGTATTTAAAATCATAAATCTAATTGATTCATTTTTATTTTATGTACATCTAAAAAAAAAAGTTTTTTTTGATCAGTAGCATTCCATTAGTCGTTTCAAATAAATCGAAATAAAAATATAAAATGTAAATTGAAACGATCGCCTTTTATTTATTGTTTTTTGTGAGTGTAAATATCGATACTGGAAGCTGGATTTTTCCATGCATATTGATAAAAGTTGGATCTGAACCAACAAGTGGTGACCTCGAATAAAAAGTTGGCCCAGATAACAATAAATTTACCAGTAAAAAATCAAAAAGCAACGTTAGTTGATAAAAGTCCAAAACAGTCTACATCTAACAACGGGTCAACCGTTGATAAAGTTACCAAACAGTATACAACAAATAAGTGGGCAAACTGTTTATTGTTACTGCTCCATAAGTCCAGCGTTTTCAATATTGCTGATCAGTGACCAATATTCGTTATATTACCAGTAAACTATCGATTTTGCTGCTATATTTTGGATACTTGGATAGTAAAATAAAAATTGACCGGAGGAATCATCACCATATTAATTACAATCGTAGCAGTTATAATTAACAAAAACAACGCTGAGGAGTGCACAATATAACATTCATCGTACATGCACATCGTACACAATATAACATTCATTGTAACGGATACAGCAAGCAGAGCTTAGTAATCATTGCAATTTGTCAAGGTGAAATTGCACATGGCACACTGGTGAAGGGACCAACCCCCATTTTGGATTTTTCAATTATAATTATTATTATTTATTGGTATATGGATGCTACTATTCTAAGTGCAAATACAGTAAGAGTGAGTAATTATTGTAAGTAAATTTTAAGTCATTTTCATTTATATTATTATTATTTTTGAATGAAAACAATTTTTTTACTCCCACTTAATAATTAATATTTGTAAATATCTGTGCATTGTGTTGTGTATTGGCAATAGTGCGTTTGTCAAAAATTTTGTGAATTATAATGCCGAATGAAACAGTTGATGATAAGAAAGGCGCGATTGAAAATTCGTCGAAAGCTGAAATTCATGCCGTGTCTGTTAAATTGGCACCATTTTGGTCGAATTCTCCATCGACTTGGTTTATTCAGGCAGAGGCTCAGTTTGCATTAGCCCGAGTTTCTTCAGGTACTATTAAATTTCTGTTTTGTCAGCTTTGCCACAAACCGTGATCGATTTGGTTTTAGATTATATTCAAAACCTACCGGAAAATGACATTTATAAAGGTCTTAAACAAAAACTCATAGAAAGACATTCGTTAAGTGAAGAGCGTCGAATAGAAGAGTTGTTATCAAATACGGAGTTGGGAGACAAAAAGCCGTCGGAACTATATAGGCATTTAAATCAATTAGCTGGAACATCTGGCACTTTTGGTGAAAATTTAATTAGAAAGCTGTGGCTGCGTAGGTTGTCCTCTGAAATCAATGTCGCTCTAATCCCTTTAATAAAAGATGTTAAAACAATTTCAGAACTCACCGAAATAGCAGATAACATTTTCGAGGCTTCATCTGGATTTTCAGTTTCTATGGTTAACACTTCTTCTTCTGTAAATGCAGTCTCAGTTCAGACTAACAAATATGAACAATTGGCAAACGAGATAAGTGAATTAAAAAATGTTGTGCGGAGTTTACTTAATCAGAGTAACTATTCGAATAATCAAAGAAGTCGTAGCCGATCAGGTAGTAGTTTTGAATCAAGAAGTAGAAATGCGAAACGAAATACCAACAAATATCCATTGTGTTGGTACCATTTTAAATTTGGTGACAAAGCTAGGAGATGTGATAAACCTTGCAATTTCGGTGAAAACGGTACTCACACTCAGTCTTCTTCAAAAAACGAATAAGTTCCGCAACCACTATGGCGTCTAGCGGAACTATCAAAACTCGCCGTTTATTTGTCAGAGATGTAAAAAATAAATACCTGTTTTTAGTAGATACGGGTGCCGACCTATCGGTAATTCCCAATTATATTCGACAGTTATAAAAAAAAAACCAGATTTTTTCTTGTCAGCCGCTAATGGTTCTACTATTAGTACGTACGGTACGAAACTTTTGAAAATTGATTTGGGTTTAAGGCGTAGTTTCGTACACCCATTTTTATTAGCATCAGTAAATAAACCTATAATTGGTGCTGATTTCCTTACCAAGTTCGGATTGGTGCTGATTTCCTTACCAACATCTTAAAGATAAACATCTGTTGGATAAAGTAACAAGTTTAACTGTTAACGCTTTTTGCATTTACAGTGATACACCTATACCACTTTACTATTCAATAGGAAGTGATTATAGCACAATTTTGTCCGAGTTTCCATCCTTGGTTGAAAGCCCAAATTACAGTCTTCCGATGAAACATTGCGTAGTTCATCATAATATAACAAAAGGACCGTTACCATTTTGCACACCTCGAAGATTAGATCCAGTTAAACATAATACTGCAAAAACAAAATTTGAGCACATGGTTCAACTTGGAATTGGTCGACCATCATCGTCAAGTGCGTCTTCACCACTCCACTTAGTTGCGAAGAAGGACAGTGGTGATTGGCGTCCATGTGGCGATTAACGTCGGCTTAATACCATAACAACGCAAGATAGGTAGGTACCCAATAGCTCATCTGCATAATTTCTCTTTGTGTTTAGATGGATGTACGGTATTTTCAAAGATCGACTTAGTGAGAGCATACCATTACATTCCTGTAGCTCCGGAGGATATTTACAAGACAGCCATCACAACACCATTCGGCTTGTTTGAATTTACCCGGATGCCTTTTGGATTACGAAGTGCTAGTCAAACCTTCCAAAGGTTGATGAATATGGTGGTCCATGGACTAGAATTTGTTTATGTGTACATTGAGGATATTTTGGTCGCAATTCGGAACGAAATGGAACACAAATCACACTTGAGACAACTATTTGCACGTTTAGTTGAATATGGTGTAAACATTAAGGCATCTAAGTGTGTTTTTGGTGCTTCATCTTTAGAATTTTTAGGACATAATATTTCAAGAGATGGAATCTCTCCATCACCTAGTATAGTGGATTTCTAATTTTCCGTCTCCAACATCAGTCAAACAATTACAACAATTTATTGGGATGCTAAATTACTATAGCAGATTTATACGAAATATTGCTCACCTGCGAGCACCGTTGCTGGCGAGAGTAGGCAACTATTCCGAATGGCACTCCACCAGCCGCAGCTGTGAACCTCCACCCCGAGAGTTTGCGATAGAGTAAAACTCCCCACAACATAAATTTGCCTGTAGTTCGAAAAATGTATTTGAAACCAATTCAGTAAAATTGCGTAGTTCAACTTCTAAACGAAGTCGACGAATAAAAATCTATTGGGCGATTAGACGAAATTTAAAACCATTTTTTCAGATTCAACTGTCAATCGATCTTATACATGGTCGTAGAAGTAGCTGGGACTCCCATTAGAGGTCTTTTAAATAGTGCTGCGTCTGTGAGCGTACTTGGGATGGATGTAAAACTTCAGGTTAAAATTCGACCAATTCGACTTTGGTACCAACTCTTCAACTTCAAGAATATTTCGTTATTGATTTCTGGAGCGCGTTTGATATTATCGCGTCCCTAAATTCGAGAGAAACAAAAACCGAGCCATCCTATGATAATCGTATTTTGTTTCCCATTCAACAAATCTCGTTTGGTTTTGTCAACTTACGTTTTCGAAAGCCTTCCGATGAAGCAACGTCACTACTTAGTACGCTGTCCCTCCTACTATTTGAGAGCTGTTGTATCAAGAATTGGAGAGTACGAGTTCTGGTCGTCACCTGTATTCGAAAACCCAATAAAATAAGACTATGGGTGAAATTAAGAAAAATTAATGCAGTCAAAAACAAGGACGCTGCCTTTGATAAACGGACTTCTTGGTAGACTAAAGGACACGACGGGGATCTCCTGCTTAGATCTCAAAGACGCCTTCTGGCAAATACCGCTGGACAAAGCCTCAAAAGATAAAACAACCACAGTACCCAGGCGACCATTTTACCATTTCACGGTTATACCGTTTGCGCTGTACAATTCCCCCCAAACGTTGTTCAGGCCTCACGATAAATGTTTCAAAGATCCGTTTTTTACGAAAAGGACAAAATACCTTGGCTTTATTGTTGAAGACGGTGAGTTCAAGACTGGTCCCGAATAGGTAGAAGCTATCACAAATTTTCCTCCACCTACATGGTTAAAGCAAACCAAAAGGCTACTAGAATTGCCTGGATGGTAACTTAACGCTTTACAGCTAATTTTTCGATTTATTTAATAAGTGACCACTCCTAATAACAGACTGTAGAGCACTTAAAATAAATTCACGGACACTTGTGGTTTTAATTTATTAAATGCTGTTTTATTTCTTTTTGTTTATACACGTTTTAATTTACAAAATTGAGAATTACAAACTTGATTTATTAAACTATAATTTTTCACCACTATTTTAATAAAGTCGAATATATAATATCGAATAAGCCATCTCAATTGCTCCGACAATTGAAAGCCAGCGGCCTATCTGCGGTCGACGATGACATAGTCAAAAGCATTTGGCTAAAAAGATTACCAGATATGAGCGTAGGAAATCCTAGCACTGACTGCCGAGTCGCTTCCCGCAACACAATTAGCGGAGCTAGCAGACAGGATATTGGAAACGATGTCACAATCAAATATAATGTCTGTCACCATACCGGTCACACCCGTGTGACCGGTGTGGTGGCAGACATCACACTCTAATCAACAGGATAGACAATATGGAGTCCCGGGAAAATGACCGAGCACATCAAGAGCGGCGATGTCGCAGCAAGTCTGCGAACCAAGGGCCGCCGAGAAACCCAACACCGGGGCGAAACGACACCAACATCAACGACGATACTCCTCGTCTGTGTTTTTGCCACCGCCGTTTCAAGGAGGCAGCACGAAACTGTAGCCCGACGTGCCCCGAATGGACTCAGTTCAAGACGGTTAGCTGAGTTATCGAGGCACACGGCGACGTGCCAAGGTGATGTACCAAATAGTTGCCTCAAAATATATGATAAATAATCGAACGAAAGCTATCTTATCGATACAGGAGCCGATGTGTCAGCGATGCCCGGACCTCCGGTTAAGCAAAATTCGCAATTCAACGAGTTCTACCTTTTCGCAGCGAATAGAACCAAAATTAATACGTACGGTAGACGGACCATAACATTGGATCTTGGATTAAGAAGACAATTTCAATGGTCGTTCAAAATCGCCGACGTTACTACGGCCATAATAGCCCCGATGACCAAGCTCTTCTCGGTGGCATCGAGAATCACAGAAGTAGCACCATCAATACGGCTAATAGCAGACAAAGGAGTCGACGGAAGGATCGTCGAGCTTCTTCAGCACTTTAGGCCAATAGTAAATGAAAAAATTTCAGCGAACGAGCAGCCGAAAAGATGGACAAGATGGAAATTGTCAGAAAAGAATTTCAGTATATGATGGACCAGGAAATATGAAGACATTCCAATAGCCCCTGGGCCAGCCCGCTGCACCTAGTACCCAAGAAGAAAGGCGAATGGCGATCTTGCGGGGACTATCGAACGTTAAATAAAGTGAAAGTGCCATTTTCTCTACTATAGATCTCGTGAGAGCCTACCACCAGATCCCTATAGATCCAGAAGATATCGCCAAAACAGTAATTGCCACTCCATTTGGTCTATACGAGTTTACGAGTATGACCAAAGGTTCATGCACTCCACATTGCAAGGATTGAACTTTTGTTTTACATACTTAGACGGCGTACTTGTTGCGTCCGCAACCATAGAGGAACATCTGCAGCACTTAAAGACACGCTTGGACGATTAAACGATGCCGGATTGGTAATAAACACTAACAAATGCCAATTCGCCAAGAATAAGATGAATTTCCTCAGCCAAGAAGTGTCTCAGGAAGGCATAAAACTAATCCCTGAGCAGGTAACCGAGATTGTAAAAATTCCACTCCCAAAAACGATAAATCATTTAAGACGATTCTTGGGAATTACAAATTTCTACCGCATGTTCATACCCAAAGCGAGCCAAAATCAGGCAATCCTGAATGAATATCTAAAAGGAAGTAAGAAAAATGACACACGGAAAGTAAAGTGGAGAGTCGAAGCTGAAAAAGCATTTAACCTGATGAAGAAGAAAATGAGTGAGGCAATACTTTTAGTATATCCGTCAGCAGAAGCAAAATTATCAATAATGGTCGACGCATCGGACAAGGCGATAGGAGCCGTAATCCAACAGTGGGACCAAAACAGAAACGACGGTTGGAAGCCATTACAGTTCAACTCGTCCAAATTGTCCCCAGCACAACAGCGATACAGTGCATACGACAGAGAATTGTTGTCGATGTACACCAAGAAGTTCAAGCATATCGTCGAAGGACGAGTATTCACGATCTATACTGACCACAAACCACTCACGTTCGCATTTAGACAGAATCCGGCAAAAGCGTCCCCACGTCAATTTCGATACCTCGATTTCGTAGGCCAATTTACAACAGACGAGAGACACATATCAGGATCGGAGAACGTGCTGGCCGACGCACTACCTTGGTTGGAAAGTATCGAGATGCCGGAAGCAATCAATTTTGGAGAAATAGCCGACGCGCAACAAAATGACGAACAACTAAAGGAGCTGTTGACATCCACCACAGATTTACTGTTTTCCGCTGTTCCTATCGCGTTTCATAAAGAGAAGACAATATACTGCTGTAGGTCAACGGGGAGAGTAAGACCATTCATCCCACGAGAATACCGAAAGCGAGTATTTGAAACCGCTCATAATCTAGCACACCCGGTCGCCGCGGCGTCAATCAAACTCATGATGAACCAATACATCTGTCCAGGGATAAAACGAGACGAATACCGTGCATACCGTGCCAAAAGGCGAAGATACACAGGCACACCAAAAGTCCTCTGTAGTCCACCATATTTATTTTATTATTTATTTGTAATTGTAAATGTTCATAGTCATCAGGGAACAAATCCTGTAGATTATTATTGTAAATAAATAAATTTATAAAAATATATATAATAAATATATAACTAAGACGTTGGGCTTAGAAAGTAAAAGAACAACAGTATACAACTATACAACCCAAAACGCAACGGTTTCATAGAAAGATGGCACAGGACACTGAAGTCAGCCATCATGTGTCAAGGCGGGACAGAGTGGACACGAACACTGCCATTGATCTTGCTCGGACTACGAACAGCGTACCGGAAGGATCTTAAATCATCGGCGGCCGAGTTGGTTTACGGCGAGAACATTAGCTTGCCGAGCCAGTTGATCGAGCATAAAAAGGTCCATACACAGTCAGGATCGAGAATACACCAACCATACGGATAAGATTTGATCTGCAGAAACAGAAGTCAAAGAAGAGTGGACCAGGCCAACATGGTAGCACGAATAAATCATTGCCTGAAAACAAACAGAGTAACCACCACCACACCAGCATCATAAACGACACGAGCTGGAAGGAAAACGAAAACACCAGCATGTTTCGCGAACATCGTTCATAAGCAAATTCACTGGGAAGGGGGTGTATAGTAGGTTAGTATTATCACCGCCAAATAAAATAAAATAATATTGGTAAAAATAATTAGCAATTGACTTTTATTTATATTTTCCACCGCCTTAGTATTTAATTCCAAAACTCTAAATTCGTCATTGAATTATCTGTTATGACAGTTGGAGCTTAAAGAGCGAGATGACATAATATTTAATCGACCACAGCAATTTAACGTATCCACATTGCTGTGTCAGGCTACACCTATCTTTATGTGGTGAATAAAGCCAGAGACACATTGAATCGTATTAGCCAACGAAAAACAATGTGTTGGGTATATCTTTAACCCTTATTTTGTTATCGTTCCATTTCCAATTTAATTCTCTCGCTTTAGATTCATTCATAATTGTTGAATCACTTCCCATATCTATGAATGCTGTTAAAATTGTACCTTCAATTTTTACTTTTTTCAATAATAATGCCGTTAGTAAGCGTACGTTTCGTTCCCCCGAATAATTTTGTTTTTTGGCACAATTATTTTTGAGATGGTTAACATGGCCACAGGTAAAACATTTTCTTTGTGTTTTCTTCGGACATTCCACCATTAGGTGATCGTTGTTTCCACATAGAAAACCATTCTTGCTGATATCATTGTGGTTATCTTACCTACTTCGACGTTCATATTGATCCTCTTCCTTTGAATGATTTATTTCAATCATGAGCTGCAATAGGGCCGGTAATGTCAACGGTTTTACAGCAATAATGGATTGTTTTATCCCACTTCTGAAATTGTTGAATGTAAATCGTTGTATACCGATCGGAGACACTATTTTTGTTTTATATACAATCATTAATTCTAGGCGATAATTATCTGATCCAGTTGCATGCCCCTTTTTCACGAAAACACTGAGCTATACGTCTGATCAAAGTCTAACTATCGACTGACTATTTATTTTTAGAACTGTCACTGAAATATTCTACCTATTCCTACCTGTCTCTTTCTAACTACACTATTAACCTTGATTATTTTCTTTTATTAATGTGTTTCGCCAAGTGAACGAGATTTCTCTCGTCATCTTGTACAACTGGACCATTCGACATGATATTTGCGCGATGCCAGCACCAACAGGGACTTTGCTCACAGGCTACGTGGATAATATTGATTTCATATTCAATAAACTAATTATTAACATAATACAAGGCCTAACTATAACAAACCTTCTAACACCAAAAGTTGACAACGACAATGAAAGACCCATTGCGTACTTATCGAAAACAATAAATTCGGCATTACCTAACTACACAACCACTGAACTCGAGTGTCTTGCAGTTGTCCTCAGCTGTCATCATTGATCTCTCGAGTCTCAAGTGGTTGATGTTTCAAACCGAATAAATGGAAGATTGGCACGTTGGAGTGGTACACAGAATGTTGTGGCAGATACCCTTTCACGTATGTACTGTGATTTAAATATATTATGTCCTAACTTGTGTCAGATATAAACCTATCATCTTGTTCCTTCCAGGATCTCGAATACGTCAACTTACGGAAAAAATATTATCTGCACCAACTAATTCTCGTCATTTAAAATAATTGATGACCATCTTTACATCAAAGTAGGATTCAAAATAGATCTATAGATAATATATACTTTATGGATATTAAGAATACCTTCCAGCATGATGGATTCCATAATAAAGGAGCACCATATCCTTAATCTCTATTATTGGCTCGGAATGCTAACACAAATTTACGAAAATGGAACTGAATGCGAAATTTGTGAAATGTCAAAAGCAGCTAATTCGTTATCTAAACCACCTCTTGGCCGTACAAAGTTTGCTGAGCGGAGATCAGTTCAATAAGTTGGTACTACCTAAACCTTTAACCTCGAGTACAACCCACAAACTAATTGCTTACCTTCGTAATGAAGTTTTTCTGGTTTTTGTTGTTCCCGTACTAATTCACACAGGCAATGGGTCACAATTTGTTTCAACATTCCAAATATCATAATTACAGTTTACTACCCTCAGGCAAACGCGTTGGAGCGGGTGAATCGATCGGTGATTGCCGCTATATGCGCGGGTCTCCAGTTCACCAGTCAACCCAACGCACTCCTTATTTCTTGAATGGACAAAATTATACTCGCTCAATGATTATTTTGATCCTTCACCCATGGTAGATAGATTGTCGATAATTTATGAAATTATAATAAATCATAGAGAGGCTTTTGATAAATTGTAGAGTTCTTAGATTGTAGTATTTAGTGTATTGCTGAACACTACAATCTTAGAACTCGTCCTGTTGACGCCTCGAAAACTATATGCCCGAAATTTACCTCAAAATTTACTAAGGCAATAGTGCATGAGAAGATTGGTGCGGTTTAAACTATCAATTAACAGACGAGTAAAAATTCTAGGTACCTTTATTTTGGTCCCGTTACAAATTTTTTAACAAAAACTTGTTGGCTGGTACTGAACTTTGCTACCTTCGATTTGTCCTGTCTTGATCTCGAAAAAAACAAAGACAGAAGTATTTTTCGTTGCCGGCCATGCAAAATTTTACTCTGCGATTTATTGTTGGCTCCTCTGGAAAGAAATGGTAAGTTCTTAAAAATGTTGACAAAGCTAGATCGGTTGTTCCTCCTTCCCCTCATTTCTTCTGTCATTATGGCTTTGAACGTTCTGACAAAACGTTCTGCTTCACCATTTGACGCATAGTGGAATGGTGCGGTGGTAATGTGCTCAATACCAATTTTTCACAAAAATCAGCAAACCATGTGATGTAAAGGCATGTCCATTGTCACTGACAACTGAACCTGGTTCGAGATAATATTCACGCAAACTAAAACTGTTTCCAAATTCGCCATGTGTTCTTCTTCGGTTCGTCCCGTAATCACAATGTCGTCTTGATATGTCGTAGCAACATCCAAATCTGCAATCAACTGCTCGACAAAACGTTGTTAGATCAGTGCACGAGCACTGCTAATTCCGATAGGAAGGCGCTGGTACTGGAATAGTCCAAAACGGGTTGCTTTAATAGCAAGTTCCTTCGACTCATCATCAAATTCCAATAGAAAATAGGCACTCTTCAATTCAAAGACGCTGGAACAATTCTTCCACTCTGGGAATCGAATACTGACTGCTGCACAATAAATTGCGGATTTACAGACACTTTGAAGTCTCCACAAATTCGAATTTTTTTTAGGTTTGCTAACTACAATAATGAGTGTTATCCAGTTGCCGAATTTTACTGGTTTTAGGATACCTATTGAAACAAGCCTGTTAATTGCATTTCGTACTTTATTCTGTTGCTCGAACGGAAGAGGTTACGATAAAAGCACACAACAATGCTTCCCGATAAATCATCCTTAATATAGAAACATACACACCCATCTCTACCAACGCTACATATATCGGGTCTATTAGAATGAAAACTAGTATATCCCTGAATTTAATAAAATCTATTTTCGTTCTCGTAAAGCCAAATGGATACAATTTAAAATTCCCTACTTTCACCACGTTCCGCCTAGGAGTCACACCAACTCTGACGAAGTCTAAGAAAGCCACAATTTTTTCACCATCAACAAGGTTTATTGCAGTATTCATTCGGAAGGCTAGTCATTTTGGACTGCCGTTACAATTTCCGTAATTCTGGTTTTTTCAATCCAATATATTGTAGCAGATGTTTGGCAGGTTTGAACTTGTTTTCATACTCCTTCAACGAATTATTTCCCCCGTTTCGACTCGCCACGAATTCACATTGTTTTTGTAATTTTAAATGTGACTTAACAATTTACATTCACCATTATCTTACCAAATTGAAACGTGGTAGTTCTTTCTACTTGTATATGCGACACTCTCAAGGTGAAATATTGGAATAAATCTGCATTCGCTCACCGAATTGTATAAAGCAGATCTTATAATCTTACAATTATTGCTTATGATTAATGATCGGTGTTAGTAAGGCATAATCGGTAATCATTGTGATTCCAGTATGGCATGTTAGTCGGGTATCAATGTAGCGGGCATAGACTTATAAATATTAATCCAAAAATTGAAACAGCGAGCGACGAAATAAAATAAATAATGTAGCTTAAAATGATACACCATCTGGCGTATTGGGCTAAATGTATACTGACCAATTTCATCTAGTATGATCCAATTTATGCGGCCAACATTGCGTGGAAAATGATATTTACAAAAAGCGGTGAGAAAAACGAAATTATCGTGAATCCGGGAAAATCCTTTCGAAGTGATTTATTTTCCTGTGCCTCCATCTCTTACTGGGTATGATTAATATTTTATTAATTAAGTTAAATTCCAACAAAATAAAGTTCGGAGCAAGCTGTTTCAACACTTCAGAATTTGCAGTTGTTCTTTTTAACTTTTCGTTCGAGTATTTCATCTAAGCCAAAATTAAATCATGTCGCTTAAAACAAAACTTCTATCAAAAGTAAGTGAGCCGGTACCAAACTCGGGCAACAAAATAACAGTTGTTGGTTGTGATCCCGTTGGTATGGCGGTAGCCGTAGCCTGTCTTGTTCAAAGTGTAACTACCGAAGTAGCACTTATCGATAAGTCGAAAGAAGCACCCGTCGGAGTTAAAAGAGAATTACAGCATGGCTCACTTTATATCAATAATGCAAAAATTGAGGCGAGCAGTGATTATGCGATTAGTGCTGGATCTAAATTGTGCGTTGTAACCGCGGGTGTACGCCGCACTAAAGGTGAAACACGCTTAAATTTAGCATCGCGTAATATTGCAATTTTGAAGACTATCATACCAGCTTTGGCGGAGCAATGTCCAGATTCAGTAATTTTGATAGTAAGTGATCCAGTGGACATTTTAACGTACGTGGCCTGGAAACTTAGTAAATTTCCGAAAAATCGTGTCATTGGTGTCGGAACAAGCGTAGATACGGCACGATTTTGTTATTTTATAGGGCAACGATTAGGTATTTCTCCATCAGCGGTTGGTGCATCGATTATTGGCGAGCATGGTGATTCAAGTGTTCCTATTTGGTCAGGCGTAAATATAGCTGGTGTAAGACTATGTGACTTAAACAATCGAATTGGAACGGCAGCAGATGCCGGAAAATGGGCAGAAATTCATCATGATGTTGTAAAATCAGGTCTTGACGTTATTCAACTAAAGGGATACACTAACTGGGCCACTGCATTTTGTGTAGTACAAATCTGTAAAGCAATTTTACAAAATACTGGCGAACTGTTGCACATATCAACTTGCGTAAATGGAGAACATGGTGTTAAACGTGATATTTTCTTGTCCCTGCCATGTTTACTCGGTTCACAAGGTGTGACTCATATTGTGAAACAAAATCTAACCGATGAAGAGCGAAAACAATTTTTAAATTCGGCCAGCGTTATTTCCAAAATTACTGATACACTTAAATTTGATGAATAAAATTGTTGATTTGATAAATAAACTTTTATTGATCTAGTTAGACAGTCGGAAAGCAAAATCAATTTCGTCCTATACAGAAACACATTACCACCAAACCCTAGATAACCTTTAGCAATGCAACTGAAAACAATTTGGTCGGATTTTTAATAATGGCGGCTATAATTTCTGTGCTATTTAGAGCAATTGCGCTGTTTTCATGTTAATTTCGTGGTTCACTCAACTTTACTCCAGCAATATTTAATCTTGAAAAAAGCAGAATTTTATTAATCGCCCAACCAGTAACAATTAACCACAGCAATTTCAAATCCTGCCACTGCACGATACCTAAACGTTGACGGCAACCGACTAATTTTCCATGCAGTAAGATTTAATACGCAAATCAAATTTCCAAGTACCATGAATATAGTATCGAGACTATACTTAACCAAATTTGGTAATATCGCTTTAATAAATATATCGATTGATAAAATCAATTTCCAATTCATCAGAGGACTGATTGGGAGGTAATCGCATAATTTTTGCCCACCAATATATTGTACTTCCATTATTCATTTGTATCGAGGCATACGACTATGGGCTTTGCTTCACTTATCACTCTAGATTTTTTTTTTTAGACAAATGCCAAATGACAAGTACATTTTTATAGAGTATTGCGAAATCTTCTCAATATTTCTAACCCCAATAAACATTTTTTAGCATCTGGACAGATTGACCTAATGAGATTTGTCACAAGTTTAGCGTATCCGAGTGCTGTTTTACCGCGTTGGTAACGAAAGATAATTTTATGTTAGATGACTCATTAGTTTTAAAAATCAACCGACCAGCTCACGTGATGCGCAACCTTCTAGTAGGGTGCGCATCACGTGAGCTGGTCATGTATTAGGCAGCTGCATGATGGATACAATTGTGTAAGGGGTAATCTGTTCACAATTCGCAAGTATACGTGCTGCCACCTCGTGGCAAGCACTAGTAACTAAGGTCATTTGGTACATTTTTGGCCATTTGGCACAGGCTAAAGTGTGGCGCTAAAGGAGAAAACCTTGAAAAAACCCTAATCTAAAGTGGATTAGGCCATTCAGCTGATAGGTTAATCAGTCCAAAATATGCGGACTCTGGATACCAGGCACACTCCAGTTTTATTTAGCCTTCCTGTAGTGAAGCTGGGTAACCTACAGGCGATTTGCAATTCCCAGCCACTCGTAAGAGTTAAATCAAATGGGAGACGGGGCAGGGATAGGAATATGCGGGAGTGCTACAGGCCTCTCGAAGTCCTTAGGTTTCAATGCTACCGTCTTTCTAGCAGAACTACATGCTGTAGTAAACAACTAGGAGAGAGAGCAATAAGCCCAGATAGTATGTATCACGTACCAGCTGGCAGTATTATCAGGTTCATTAAGACCTGGACGGGTATTCAAGCAGGGTCCAGCACAATAGATCTTTTAGATCGCAGTGCGAGATGGCTGGTCGCCCACATGGCCCTCCAGTAATAATAATAATAATAATAGAAACATTTAATTTGGACCAAAAGCCCGCAAACATAATTGATTTAAATGAAGTAACATGATAGATGATATAAAAATGTGATTGAATGTGCATTGCTATAAGGAACTTGTAGCCAAGTCAAAGAAAACCAAAAATTTTCCGCCAAAAGTAATCAATTGATAAGGTTATAGAAGAACCTCATCTCCCGTCACTATACACAGAAAGTTGTCCTGGAGACACTCCTGTACATATGTATCCTGCTGCTCAGAAAAACCAACTGAATAAATTCAATTCGTTTGATTCATAATTTTCATAGGTATTTCAAAGGTCCTTAATTCCTAACTCTCCGAAGGGAGATTTCTCTATGTCGCCAATCCAAGCTAACCCTTAACCCACAAACTAATTTAATGAATTCCCTTTAAAGAATTAAACTAATTAAAACAATTTATTGATTTTACAGATTTTCAAAAACTTAAAGAATTATAAAAATTTAAATTTGTATTAAGGAATTTAAATAATTCTTCCTTAAATTCTTTAATTTTTAAATTCATCAAAATTTTAAATACAGAAAACTTTTTAAATTCTTGAAAATCTTGAAATACTTTAAAAGTTTTAAATGGGTTGGTATATAGGTAAGGAAACGAAAAATTTCCAAAAAAGCTTTCTTAACTATATAAAAATCTTTAGAAGGCTATTTTAATTTATTTAATACCTTGGAGGGTTCGTTTTATACCAAACTCCAGGTTTGACGATTTATTCAAATTATTCCGAATGGGAATTCCGCGGTCTTCCTTTATTATGAGGCAATTTACGTTGGATTCTTTTGGGATTTTTTTTTTGTGAATTTTATTGTACTCAACATGTACACTACTTCGTTTTAATTTTTTATCTAGTTGCTGTTTTCCTTCCTGTTTTACGTCATGTGGTGGCGTCATATCATGTCGGGTCTCCGTTAGATATTGGGACTGTCATCGAATGCTCCTTCTGGTGTTGTTGCTTATAATTTCGATTCTTTTTAAATACTGGCTAATCAGCTCTTGATGTTGACCAGCTCTTAACAATTCAAAGTCATGATTAGCTAACGCAATTTTATCTTATGGGCCTTAGCTAGAAACGAACGGAAGGATGCCTCTTGGTTATAAATAATATCGGATGGTACTGCAATATAGGACGCCATTCCATTTTTCCATTGATAATACGTTTTGTTGAGGTATTTTTGACGGCTTTCAGTTAACTATTCCTCGTAAAGCATTGTTTTTGGTTACTCACTCAGATGGTCAATATGGATAATATGATACGACACAGCTGTTTTATGAAAACGGTAATTGGCTGTCCTTCTTACCAACTTTTTCCTTGAAGATGAAGAGTCTAGAGACACCGAAACGAGTAACGAAGGATTTCTTTCCATGGAACCCCTCTCGGGTTCTATAAGCCTCTTTCCGTTATATAAAACAACTACTCATTTTTCATCATTCGGCAGATCTGATCACACCGTTGTTTCACACCGTTATAACAAGGCTCAACTTGTAATGAATAGTTTGTGAAACATTTCTACAATGGGGGACTTGGGGTACCGTAATTTAATCGTTTCAAATTTTTTAGTGACCTGTAATACCACAAAGATGGTTAGCCGAACTTTTATTATCCCTAATTCTAATAACTTTTTAATTTGCCCTAGAACCCATTCTTCGTGAGTAGTTTCTTTGTAGTATTGGACTGCCGCTGCAATTTTTGTAATTCTGTGTGTAATTCATACTTATTCATTTTTTTTTTTTTTTGTTTGAAATTTTTGATGTGACTTAACAATCAATTACACTCTGGAATGATAGAAAGGCGATAAGTTTTCCCACTTGTAGGTGCGAAACTTAATCTGCATCACTTATTCCCCCTAATCGAATTGTATAGTAATATTGAACGAATCTATTTTGATCGTTATCCGGAAAATATTCCCTATGAGTAGGAACATTATGAGGATATAAATTATTTGGCTGCAACTGGCTGTACAATTTGCATTGTCGATTGTAAAATGTTAGACTCTTGTACTTAAATTGTAAATTTAATATAGTCTTGATTTACAGTTAACAAATAGATTACCACGGGTGAAGTCTATTTAGTTATTGAGAATAAACAACTTGTTGTTAATATTAAAGTTAAATTCATTCTTTTTTATTTAATATTCACCTTTTATATACAAGTAAATGCTACCATCAGCAACTTAGAGAAAAAGAAAATATAAAAGTAAGAACTAAAATATGACACCAAACATTCCTATGCAGTAAATTTAAATGTTGTAATGTTGATGAGTCAAGTTTGCTTCAACAGCATTATTGTTGTTGTAAGTAGGTTAAATGCTACATAGTATCAGCACATTAGATAAAAATATAAAAATTGGACGTTGTAGTGTTGATGAGTTGACATTTTAAAATATTGTGTTTTGTTGCACTGCCACCGCCATTTAGATTGTTATACTGTGAAACTTAACATATGCCGGGGCTGCTGTTGCTGATTTCATGCTTCGGAACGTTGAAGAGGTGAAGGGGGGTGGACGCGTTGTTCGCCTTTGTTTAATGTAGTTGATGCCCCAAATAATACGTAAGGCTATACCAATCCAAAAAATTATGTGTATCATGGTATAGTGATGAACATGATGAAAATTTCCCTCATGTAGTCGTCCTTCCTTTTCCCCAACCGCTTGTATTTCTTGTTCCAGCTACGTGGCATCCTGAAGATTTACGAACTGAGGCTCATTGTATCCTATCGTTTTATTTCGAACCCGTGTGATGAACGTCCTTAAGTTGTTGGCTCCGTTATTGTGCTGAGTGGTCTGCGGAACGATTCGCTGATGTGGTTGGCAGCAGAACCGATGGCGATGATGTATAAGTTCGTATCTCGCAGCACGCATCCAGCCTTGATTTCTAATATACCTGATCTTTGGAGGCTGAATGATTTAATGCTTTGGCCGCATATAACATCGAATGTTGTTTCATTTGGAATGGAGTATATCCACTGATTCAACGCATGGAGCTTAATTCAATGGTTTGATATCTTAACTGACCTAATGGTACATGTCCCTTCGAGATTTGCTCTTTGTTGTAAGATCGCTAATTCGCTTTGATTTTGGTTAGTCATTCCGGTATAAATTGGCGATATTTCACATAAAAATCGGTTATTTTGGAATCGTTGGCATTGTTTCACTTCTACTCTTGTTAGTAGTGTAAAATGTTCCCGGTGATCATCTACTGCTAAGTATTCCGAATTGGTGGTAATGTACGACTGCGTGTTGTTGTGCATAATATTAGGAACTGGAAATACTGCCAATAGGGTATAGTCCTGCGCAAAGGATAGAGGAATGGTGATTTTTATTATGATGTTGCCCTGGGTTACTCTACTGCGTAATCTCATGCTGTGATATATGTGAAGGAGACCAGAGATGCCAAGCCCAGGTATGGTTATGGTTGTTGTTATATGTCGTTTGATTAATTCGAGCTCTTGTTGTAATTGAGCGGGGGCAAGTAATGAGGGATGCAATACATTTTTGTGGGCGTGCTGGACCACATCAAGTAAGGCTTGCTGCGTGTCTTCCAAATTTTTTAGAATTAACATCAGTTCAATTGTTGAGGTTAATATCGAGCGAATTTTTTTTTTTTTGATGGAGTATACATTTAATAATTCCATTTCAGCATTCACCCTTCTCTGCTGCACTATCAGGTTGTTTAATGATTCCATGGTGAGATTTGAATTATGCTTTACTAGTTTAATTGTGTTGTCTATTATGATGGTATGATTCTTTATCAATGACTCTAATTGTTACTCATCGTTGTTTATGGCTTCAAATTGTGCCTCATAAAATCTTGCCTCACTTTCTCTCAAGATCCCAAACATATCGCCTAATACTATGCCTATGGTGTCTCCTAGGCCCCGTTTCGGTCGTTGTACCTCCTTGTTACTTGCTAATAATAATTTATTGTCCGCAATCGAATTGTTGTATTGCCATTGAATTTGTTGAAGAATTAGGTCACAATTTAACCCAGCTATATTCAAGCATGCCGCCTTTAATTCATATTGTGTTTGCTTAAAGGTTTCAATTTCTTCCCAGTAATTGCTCATGTTGTAATAAATCACCAATATCCATTTCATAGCTACCACTTCTAGTTTACCTATTTCTTCGCAGTAAATCCCTGTGGAGTGATTGAAAGGGGTTATGTGCATGTTGGCCTGTACAAGTCCCAAAAAGCAACAAATGGATAATGTGGCTAGCGCTAGATGATTGACGGTCCCTCTGTTCTTTACGTGTCTATGACGCTACCGCCTTAAAACTTGATTGTTTTTCTCCGGTGGTTGCAATTCTCTAGGTTGACCTTGGTTTGCTTTCATGGACATAATTTTCTGTAAGCCTTCTTCAATTGGTAACATAAACAATTTCACAATCGGTCGCTTATAGGTTGCATTTTCGCATTTGACTGTCGCTACCCGAAATAAATCATCTTTTCCATCGTGTGTTTCCACGATTCTCCCTAGCTTCCACCGTGTGGCAGGTTGTTAGTCGCCTTTTAATAATACCAGGTCGTTGATCATTAAGTTTGACTGGCTGCTCTTCCATTTAGTTCGTTGTTGTAGTTGGTGGGGGTATTCGGAGGAACACCGTTTCCAAATCTGAGGCATCAGCGAACCCGTGAAGTTTCTTTTCGACCTCGTCTCTTGTATTTACCCATCTCTGGATTGTTATGTTTTTGATTTCACTGAATTCAGCCTTATATTTTACTCACTTTGTATTTATGTTTTCTGACAAGGGCTGATCCCAATCTATTCCTGATGTCCAAACTTCTTGAATCATGATTTTGCTGTGATTGTTATTGGGGAAAGCCATCCAACAGGATCAAAGAGCTTGGATGAATCGGATAACAGTGAGCATTTGGTTGGCTGTTTGTGTGATAGTTGTAATGTTTCTATGTTGAATTTGAAAAGGTCTTTTTGTCGATCGTATAAAATTCCCAATGTTTTATTGCAGTCATTTAACTTAATTTGAACGTCACCCTTGCCGTGTAGTTCTGGGAATATGATTCAATACTTCCCTTGAGTTAGAGAACCATTTCCTTAAATTCAGTCCAACTCGCTCTATGAGAATTTTTAGTTCTTGTACATAGCTCGAGTTGCTTCCTCAATATTGTTAGAACCTGTTAACAGATCATCTACGTAAAAATCTGTCAATATGATGCTTGCTCCTAATGGATAATCATTATTTTCGTAGGTAGCTAGTTGTTTTAAGGCTCTTATGGCTAAAAAACTGGCGGCTGTTGTTCCGTATGTCACCGTTTTTAACTTGTATGCCTCCATTGGCTTGGAGGGATTGCTTCGCCATAGTATTCGTTGATAGTTCTGGTCTTGTTTGTTAATCCAGATTTGTCGATACATTTTTTCTATATCTGCTGTCATTACGATCTTGTGTTTTCGCCATCGTAGTAAAATATCTGCTAAATCTTGTTGTAATTTTGGACCATTCATCATGCAATCGTATAGAGATACTCCCGTTGTTGTTTTGGATGAGACATCAAACACTACTTTAAACCTGGTGGTGGCGCTGTCTTGCTTGATTATGCCATGATGCGGTATATAATAGATATTGGTTGATTTACTATCTTCTGGTTTTGCTTGTACTGGTTCCATGTGCTTCAAATTTATATATTATTGGATGAATTGATGATATAATTGTTTGAACGGCGCATCTCTCTTGAATCGTTTTTCTAATTGTATCAGTCTGGCAGCGGCCCTCTTCCTGGATTCCCATAGTTCGGCTTGGTTATCCTTTAAAGGAATTCTTACTGTGTATCTGCCGCCTGGTCCTTGTTCTACATTTGACTCAAAATGTTTCTCTATCAGGATTTTTTCTTCAGTGGTATCTCTCTCTTCAGGTATTGAGCCGTTTTCTACTAGTAATCTCAGTTGATCCTCTATACTGTTAGTTGCAATCATCGTTGTTTTGTGCTGACTACCTATGTTGTTCCTGCTGCCCAATATAATCCAACCGAATTCCGTTTGTTGTGCCATTGGCTCTAGTTGACCTCCCTTGATGATGTTGTTGATCAGTATTGATGTATAAGATCAATTGGCTGTGACTGGTTGTAGTGTGGATCAGCCAGTTGTATTTGGTTGAGATGTGTCCAGCTGGTTGTGGCAAAGTCCACTTTGGGTAATGGTTGGTCGAGTTTGTCGAATATCAAGGGTTTGATATTCATTTGGAAATCTCCATCAAATTTTGGCGACAATTTTAGATTGATGGTGTGTCTGCACGTGCCTGCTTTTTTTCCACCTACTCCTGAGGTGGTGACGTGTAATTTCTATTTTTTAAAGTTGAATAAATTTGCGGCCTTGGAGGATATTAATGTGACCTGTGATCCTGGATCAATTAGAGCTCTTAATGTGAAAAAATCACTGATCACGAATGTTTTGGCGGTTTTGACACTACTTCCGGTAGTTGATGCTGCATTATTGCAGTGCAGAAGTGTGTGGTGTCGTCCTTTACAGACAACACATGTTTCTGCCTGGCAGTTTCTTCCTTGATGCTGGCTTAAACATCGTATGCACAAGTTGGCTGAGTTGACGAGCTTTGCTCGTTCTAATGTTGACATCTTTTTGAATTGCTCCCACCCAACATGTTTTGGTTAACATGGCTGTAATCACTCTTTTCAATGGTGATATACTACATGTGTGGTCGTCGTGCGGTTGCTCTATGATTGCCCATGGCTTCCAAAGATTGAAACCTTCTCTCCAGGAATCCAAAGAAATCTTCCTGTTGTGGAATTTCTCTGGGCTTTTCAATAGTTGTCTCGTATATCCTAATGGATTCTGGGTCCAATTTTTTGTTTAAAATGAAACCCACGAATGCCTCGAAGGGCGAATCCATATTTAGCCGCTTTATGTTGTGTAATATTTCTCGTGCCGTATCGTGCAAATTTCTCACTGCTTGGGCGGATGGTATCTGAACGGTCGCCAATGACAATAGTCATATTATAAATAGGGCAAACCTTCAACATTAAAATTTAGAATATTTAAGACTGTTGACAAAGAGCTTGGTTGCTCGAAACTAGTCCGTGTATATGTAAAAATATATAAAAATTTTAAATTATCACTTTAAGAAGAAAAAAATATTCATTGTTTTATTTCATTTTATTTTTATTTTTATAAAATTTTTTATTAATAATAAGTGATAAAAGTGCACACACAAATGGATCTCTTCCAAAACAATGACAATAGTGCATTAAATTGATGGTTTGCCAGTAGCCTAACGTTGTTGTACCTTAATTGGATTATGTTGCAAGCAGTTTGGTAATTGTCACCTGTTGTTTTTACGTGACTAATAATTTGGGCTGCACCCTTCTGCAGGTGTGACTTCAGATACGTCATCTTTACCGTATCTGATAGTTTGCTGTTTTAATAGATCAGCTCAGTGAATATATCGTTGAACGTTTCCCACCGCTCATAATCACCATAGAAGATCGGGATTTCTACCTTAGGTAATTTCATTTGTGCTGCTGATTCTGCTACAGTTGTTGTCTGGAGCCCCTCTATTGAAACTTGCCATAATAATCTTTTCTAAAGTAGTTGAATGTTTGTTCGTCTTCTTCCAGCTCTACTAATAACTCTGTGTGTTGGGCTGCGATTTCTCCCTTGTCCGATTCTAATTGTCTTGTTTTAATTTTCACATATTCCTTAGATATGTTGTTGCTTTCCAAGGAATAATTTATTGACCCCAATTTCTGATATATCTGGCGCATGAGCACGTCTTGTCTCTTAACCAATTTTGTGTTGTTGTTCCCTTTTAACTTTGCTGCTTTAAGGGCCTCAATTGAACTACTTAGCAGCGTTTGTTGTTGTTGATTTGCCGCTGAGTTATCTAGATTGATTTCCTCCTTTTGGGAATCGGTTGATGAGCTTTGTATGGCATCCAACAGAATTGATGGCGTTGTTTTATATGATGCCTCGAGATGTGGGTTTGGTAGTTAGACTCGCTATTCTCTTTTCTAAGTAAGAATTCGTTTTTCTGTCTTCACCGTCTTTTCGATAGTTTCCCTCTAGCTGAACTATCTCTCCACCTATTACCTCTTGGATATGAAGTAATGAATAGTTTGTTGTTGTTTGGTTTACTTGTGGTGGTATTGATTCTTGTTGTTGCTTAGCTCCTCCTTTGACGTTAATTTTGTGAAGTTATGTCCCTGTTGTTGCTTGGCTGCTGGTGTCGTCACTCTCGACGACGTCACAGACTGTCCGTCTGTACTTCTATTTGTGAGTTGTTTTAATGGCTCGAAGGACCATGTAAAAGTCTTAGACTCTTGCACTTAAATTGTAAATTTAATATATATAGTCTTGTTTTACAGTTAACTGATAGATTACCACGGGTGGGGTCTATTTAGTTATTGAGAATAAACAACTTGTTGTTAATATTAGAGTTAAATTCATTCTATTTTATTTTACAATATTTAATATTCTCCTTTTATATACAATTAAATGCTACTGTCAGCAACTTAGAGAAAATGAAAATATAAAAGTAAGAACTAAAATATGACACCAAACATTCGTATGCAGTAAATTTAAATGTTGTAATGTTGATGAGTCAAGTTTGCTTCAACATCATTATTGTTGTTGTAAGTAGGTTAAATGCTACATAGTATCAGCACATTAGATAAAAATATAAAAATTGGACGTTGTAGTGTTGAAGAGTTGACATAAAATATTGTGTTTTGTTGCACTGTTAATCTCAACATTGATATTCCGGAATTATCATGTATTATGTAAATTAATGTACTTTCCCGGTATTCTTTAGTCGGATAGTAATCATATAATATACCTTTTCGATAATAATTGAAAACATAAATCATAAAATTGATATTTTTGTAGAATGGAACTACAATCCCTTCTCGATGCATAAAATTTATACAATGTCGTATATCTGATAAAAAATAATGCTGGCCTTTTAAATTAAATAATAGCAAAGCACAAAAAAACGAAATTTACCTATTGTATGTGACTAAAATATAAAGACCCAAAAGAACCCTTATAAAAATAATTTTAGAAGCGCGTACGAACATCACACATAAATAATATGGTCCGGTACACATATTTCATTTTTAGATACATTTACAGAATTTCAATTAAAGTTTCATTACTAAAATAGAACAAAATATTAATACGTAACTGTCTGCCACCGTACTTATATGCTATCTTTAGAGATGATGTCAGTAATATTACGTCCATATATGTATTTGTATAATATGACGAAACGGTTGGGTGAATAGGATAATAAAAAAACTGTAAATAAAAACTAAAATGTTGATCAACATTAAAACTTTTAATCTCTTAATAACTCTCTTGTTTGGATGCTGCGTATCAACATTTATATATAGACGTATTCAAATGTGAAAAAATACTTGGGATAAACAACAAAACAAAAATATTATTAAGCTTTCATGAAAAATTAAATTTGAAAACTAATAAAACGAAAAATGATAATAAAGGTTTATAGTTTATTTTGCTATTTATGGTAGATGATAGTAATTAGGTTGTCGTTATGCAATTTGCAGTATAATATAAAAACTGGATATTGATGGAAATATATTTTGCTTAAACAAATTTTTACTTTTCCTATAACGAAGTTTTATTGGGTTAGTATTGTAATCAAAAAAAAAAATTGTGTTCCATACTTTAACCTTTCTCGGCGAATTAGGTTACCAGGACAGCGATTTGAAGCATGAAATTTGAATGGCCGACAAAAGTCGACACCGACTGCACCAAATGGCACTGTATATTTTACCCGATCTTCAGGTAGCTGACCCATAACTTGATTCATCATTTTTGGCTTCTGTCGTAAACATTTAATGCACCGCCGGAATATTCTTTTCGCCACGTCTTTACCGCTAATCACCCAACTATTTTGCCGAACTAGACTCGTCAATAAATGTATGCCAAATTGTTGCAGCGAATGGTGATTTTGGTGATATAATTATTGAGTGTTTCACTTTGTATGGCAATGCTGATTTTTGTAGTCTACCACCGACCCTCATAATTCCTTCGTTGTCCAGGAATGGATTCAGCTGCAGTAAACGGTTTTTCGTTGATATTGATTTATTTTGCTGCAGAGATTGATATTCTTCGGGAAAATCAACCATTTGCCAATATATAACTATTTTTCAATTTGCTTCTTCCAGTCCTGCAGGTCTCAGTACTCCAATTCGCATCTCTCCTTGATGTTTCTTAGCTTTTAAATTGTTGAGATATCTGAGCACATAAGGGAGGATTTTTTTTAGTTTCAAGAAGCTGGAATACTTCCGACTTAACTGTTGCAAGACGTCGTCTTCTGACTTCGGTTCGGTTTCCGTCCTTAAAGTGGTAGTGTTGTATACGTCAACGTCGATTTATTCACTGGTTTCTGGGATCTCTGGTTGATCTGGCCAAAAATGTTCATCTTTTGCCAAGCATGCCGGTCCATTCCACCAAAAACTATTTTTTGAAAATTCCTCAGCGGATTCCCCGCGAGTCGCATAGCGGGCAGGATTTTGTCGGGATGGGACGTGACGCCATCGTTCTCTTTTAGAAAGACATACCGATGATTTCTGCTGTGCGGTTAGCGACAATTGTTGTCCAACGTCTTGGCTGACTGAATATCTAATACAGCACTATTTTTGAATCGGTCCACATTGCTACCGAGGCTGAATTGATTGATAAAGTCTCAGTAAGTCCTTTCACCAATCGACTGAGTAGTACTGCTCCCATTAGTTCAAGTCTCTAGTTCAAGTCTTTCACTAGTTCAAGTGGTGACATCTTGGTGTAACAAATTCTTCAGAGCTCTCTGATCGAGCATAAACCGCCGCGGCATAAGCCCAGTTGCTAGCATCATAAAATCCGTGTAAGGTTAATCTGGTCGATGCGGTGATACAACGGGGAATTTTTATTTCAGGAGTTTGGCAGAGATTATTTCGAAGATTAACCCACTTAGATTGTGCTTCTTGTGGCAGATGTTCGTCCCATCCAATCTTTTGCAACCACTTGCTTTGGAACAGTATTTTAATTTTTATTGTAATTGGTGATAGGAGCCTCAGTGGATCGAAAATCTTGCTTGCTTCTGAAAGAAAGCTTCGTTTGGTGTGTATTTATTTTTCATCTAAATTTACCTGGAATATGAATGATCCGAGTTGGCATTCAACGCTATTCCTAACACCTTCAATGGTTCTGGATGTTCGGAGAATACCTTTAAGGTATTAGAGGGATTGCTTAATGCTTTTCGCATTTGTGGTTCATTCGATGCTAGTATTCTTAAATTGAATCCCCCACTACTTCAAATTTTCAAAATGTCGTCTTTCAGCTTCATCAGGCCAGATAAGGTTGGAATGCCAGTCATCAGATCATCCACGTAAATATCTTGTTCTATGGACAACTTCTTGAACTATGCATGCTTCTGGAGAATTTAGTTGGTGTAAGGTAGCCAGTTCTTTTAAACATCTAGTGGCCATGAATGATGCAGACGCCATGCCATAGGTTACGGTATTCAACGCGTATGGACGTATTTTCTGCTTGTCGACCCGCTACAGAATTATCTGATGTTTCGTATCTTCCTTGTCTACCAAAACCTGACGATACATTTTTTCAATGTCGCCTACCAGTACGTATGGATGTTGTCGGAATCGCGTAAGTATTTGAAACAACGTTGATTGCACGTTTGGCCCTATCTTCAAATTCTGGTTTAAGGACACACCTGCGGTTGATTTTGTAGATGCATTAAAGATTACGCGGAGCTTCGTTATACTACTACTATTTTTAAATACACCGTGATGTGGTAGGATGTAGCTAGCGGAATTGACCAGTTATCTTAAAACGTTTCTCCATTACCAATAATCTCGCTACTGCTTGCTGGTACGTTGATCCCAGAGTCTTCGATGGCTCCTTGAATGGAAGTTTGGTTATGAATCTTCCATCTTTTGCTCGTCGCGTAGTCGCCTTGAACCAGTCTTCACATTCCTGCTCTTTTTTGCTGAACTTCTTCGATTGCCCAAAATCTTTGTAAGGTAGAATCTATGTTAACGATGGATATAAATGACTGTGTGGCTTCTTTTCTTCCTGCTTCATGTCGGCCATCTGCTACCCAGCCTAATATAGTTTTGCGCGCTATTAAAATTGGACTTTCCAACTCCATGCTCTTATCTTCAAACAACTCAAAAATTATTTTCGCGCCAAGTAATATGTCGATTGCTCCAGGCTTGTGAAAATTTGGATCCGCCAAATTCATTTTTGCTAAACTCTTCATACAGATGACGTCAAATTCAAAGGCGGGTAGTGCAGATGTAATTTTAAGGATGATAAGTGCCTCTAGATTGGTTAACTCAATGGAATTGAATCTGAAAGTTAAGCGCAATGTCATAATCCCGTGAGATCTTCCACTGTTTACTTGTCCGATCAACGCTATTAAATACCTACAATTTCTTCTGGGTAAGCCTAATTTCTGGACCAGCGATTCGGTGACGAACGAAGGTTGAGAGCCGGTATCTTATAATGGACGGCAAGAACGTGGTATACCAAGATCATCGAATATATTTATTACTGCTGTGGGTAACACCGTTTCCAAGGTACCTTTAATTGCAATAGGGCGACTTTGGTTTCCAACGAGTTTATCATTGCTTGCGTGATAGGCCAAAGTCGAGGGTTCTTCAATATTTTTGTTTGCATTTTCTATATTATTCGTTAATATATTTGGTTTTTGATCTAAATGCAGGAAACTATGATGATTCCCATAACATTGACGATGTCCCGGATTGATGCAATTAAAACATCTTTTGTATTTCCCGATTAAATTTCTGCGATCTTCAACCGATAATTCCTTAAATCGAAGGCAATCAATCAACCTATGCTATCTCTTATTGCACGCTATGCAATCTTCTATGGTGGTGCTCGCAAAGCTGTTTCTCGGTTTGCTCGCTACATTTCCTTTCGCTGGTCGAACGGAATACATCTTTACCGATTCAAGTGCGTTGGTTCTTTGTATCAAAAAATCGAAAAATTAGTTGATCGTTGGGAAATCATTGTCGGTGTTCTCTTACGGCCATAAACTGCGTGTATCGTCATCCAGCTTTTGCAATAGTATGTATATGAGCCAAGGATCTCTGGCTTCGGCTCTGTCACCTAATGCTTTTAAACCACGGATCGCTTCATCAGAGGTATTTAATAATTTTCATATGCTAGGCGCACTGGTTACATTTACGTTAGGCTTAATCATTAATCGTATGGCGTTTACGATCTTACCTTTCTATGCCTTAGCTTTTTTAATGCTTTAATGAAATTAGCTTCAGTAACTTTAAAATACCGTACTTAAGAAAATACGTCACCTCTAAGCAAGCCCATCAAATATTGAAATTTTGGCACATGGTTTATATTCTCTTTACTATGAATGCTGGAATAGAATCGCCAGAAAAGTGGGAATTTGCAATTTAGCAAGGCGCACCTCGGGGCCAGTATTTGTAGCCGACATATTCAAACTGGTGTCATTAGTGGGATTACTCAATTCATTAAGGCCACGTTTTTTTATCCAGTCGGATCGCATACACTAGAAATAAAAATAAACATTCAACTTAAATTTTACATATGTGGTCATTTTTAGTCTTAAACAAAGGTTATCAATAGTTATGATTACACATGCCATTAAGGTTAAATTTATATTTTGTACAAAACTGCCCTATGGCCGAAAAGGCACTTTCAATTCCACGGAAGATTGACAGGCTAACTAAAACTAATTCCTCGTAATTGTTTTCTTTAAACCAAACTGCTACTCGTTTTATAATTCTAGTCAAGTCTGTTACGTTGAATAGTACAGAGTTTTAATCGCCAAACCTGGCGCCTTTACTTTTTCTTTATTGGCCAAATTTTATGATAAATTAATCGGATTAATTGATTTTATTTCAGATTTGGTAGATTTAGGTAGATTTGCAAATCAAAAGATTTTAAGTTTGAAAATTAGAATGATACCCATAACCAACACGACATTTTTATGTGTAAAAGCAAGGTAAAGGTATCGACAGATTTCAAAAACTTGTTTAATAGGCATTTTGTCTGAAGATAGTTACAGAATGTTTGGTAAGTATTTGAAAATCGGTATTGGAGTAAATCGGTATTAGATTACCTACAAGAAACTCGGCATTAGAACTCTGGAATTTGAAATTTCGAGTTCTCAACAATAACCTAATATACTTAAAACCATTTTTGAAATTTCAAATTTAAATAAAGTACGAAGAACTTTTTAAAATTACATACTAAATACGTACATTTTAAATATCCAATTACGCAAATTTTCATAGACCTAATTTCCAATAGTTTTTACTTTAAATTTAGCTTTTAAATTTCCAAGAATTTTCTTCGGATATCGACCTCGGAATTAAAAATATTGTTACTTCATAAAAGACCTTTATTTTAACCATGATTTTTTGTCCCGCAGATCAAGGTTTGCGATCTGAAATTTCTAACTCGTATGTTCATTGTAGAATAAGAACTTACCTACCAAAATTCTCGTGATCGAGGAATTCATATACACATCAAATATCTTACAAAAACTATTAACAGCACATAAAAACTGTAGCGGTCATTGATAATAGGTAGATTTTGAAATGTGTGTGGGAAGAAATTGTTCTATTTATTAGAGATAGTATAAGACGAGGTTTGGAGGCTCCTTGGCAACAGCTCTGCGGCTCCCTAAGGGGCCGCGGCCCACAGTTAGAGAAGCCCTGATCTAGAGGATCTGAGTAATAGTGAATTGTGCGATGATTGCTCGGATGACTGTTAATGTTCCACTAGCGCATGTTCTGCGATTATTGAGTCATTAGTTGACTTACTGTACGAAACAAATAAATCAAATACATCTGATTACATCATCCTGCGAAATTAACCGATTTATATGGCAAAACTACTACAAAATAAGACAAAAATGTTTTGATAGAGAATGTATGTTAATATAAAAATACTTGTCCCTTGCGTAGAAATACCCGCCTAGCACCATAACATGAAGAAATATGATAGTGAATGAATTGTATGCCACTGTGCAAACCGTCAATTCTCATACTCAACAAAGCCAAAATAGTGGACTATTTAGCTATAATAATCCAGGTTTTATTTAAAGTATACAGAAATAGAGCTTTAGGCATGGTCTACAATATACAATAGAAAAATCATCGAATAATATATGTGAATTAAAAGCAAACCAACTTACCACCGCAGGGACCAAACAATCCTAAGATAGGAAATCCAATAAATATTGATAAATCGATATAAGCGAGACAGGTATTTTATTTTTTATTTATTTATTTTTATTTTATTTACTGCTAAAATTTTGGGACGCCGTTTTTTGAGCTTGAGCTCATTTATAAAAAGGCGTCGTTATACAAAAAATCAAGTTATGAAAATTCCGGGTAAAAGTCAGCAGCATGGCACATAGTCTTTAGGTCCTCCATTTCTTCTTTTCTGACATTTTTTATCTTTCCGAACATTTGAATGATCCCTGCAGCATCTAAGTCCAAAGTTTTGTACTTTAATTTAGGTTTTATAAAAATTCCAATTCAAAAAAAAAATATCGTCCGTTTGACTCGAAAGTCAACGCCAACCTAGCCAAGGTAACTTACACTAACCGTTTAATCAATCCAATGACACAACAAGATTAATCTAGTTATAATGAACCTGTGTGACAACAGAGGATTAGTCAAATACAAAAAGACCCTAGATTATTATAATAAATTGGTTAACGACAATACGGAAGGCAAAATATCCAATTACCACCAGTATAGAGAAGATAATTCTGAGGTAAATTTTATAAGGAAAGCCTCTCCAGTGCACCAAACCTAGAGCACAGGCTACATTTTATATTCATTGCCTACATGCAATTACTTGGATAAACATGCGTTTCACTAAATAAATAACAATATTTACAAATTTATCATCAGGTGAATATTTTTAAATGTTGAATTGGGTTGTAAAGACATTTTTGAGTAAATTTGACTTAACATTTTCTCTTCCTGCATGTAACACATTTATTGTGATAACCAATCATACGTCTTAAATACTTAATTTTGTTTACTAATAAGTTTTATGGGAAATTTAACTAAATATATTTTCTTCCTGCATGTAACTCATCGCTCACACACTTGCCTGGAATAATAATAATTACGAATTAATCGTTGTAGCGATTCGAATTAAGTCTCATTTATGGTTCATAATTTATTGAGTTATCAAAGAATTTCTATAGTAAATTTAAAAAAAATATATTCCCTTCCTGTATCTAACTCATAGGCTTGGAAATAACAATATTTCATGAATTTATCATAAATTGATTATTTTTAAATGTTTTATTTAGTTGCTAAAGAAATTTTTGAGTAAATTAAATTAAAAATTTTCTCTTCCTGCATGTAACTCCATAACTGTGATAACCAATCATGCGTTTATTTGCTAAAATAATAAACAAATTACAATATTTTTTGAATTATGTACGATGACCCGTTGACTGGTTAAACTTTTTCTACTGCGTTATTAAGGAAGTTTTGTAGTAACAACTAAATCTACTCCCTTCCTGCGTGTAATTCATTCACTATGATAAATAATCGTAAGTTTCTCTGCTCAAATAACAATATCTTACTATATGAACGTTATTTGGTTTGTTTTCAATACCTAATTAATGTTGGAGCAAGGTCGTCCCAATGATTACACGATGTTGCGGTAAAATGACCTTGCGTTGCTTCCAATGACGAATAGGTATTTTGTCGATCTTATTTTGACTATAATCTATTATTTTGCACAATGATTTATTGCAAATTAATAAAATAGATTTTTATGAAAATAAGATTTTGAAAACAACTTTAAATTTTTTTATTTGTGTTCTTTATTGATCATTTGTTCATTTTGTAATAATAATACTTTTTGTTTTTACAAATTTCAATTGGTTTTTTTTGAAGGAGGAAAAAAAAGTGAAAATTCGAAAGAACAAGTTTTCATAAATTTGTTGTAATAATATAATTCAGTTCAGTGGTTTTTTCGACCTTTCAGTTTTTTCGCAGAGATATTATAATCCTTCTTCATCTACTAAAATCTATATAATAACAAACAATAAAAATGTCAAATTAGAATTCTGCCTAAGTTATGTATAAATCCAATTAAATTCCAATAAAATTTTATATAATTTAATGTAATTACAGGTTAATTAATTTAACGATAATAAAGCGTAAGATCTAAGATAAGTATTTTGATAAATGTATATATATGTGCATAATTCAATTCATAAACTTAATATAAATTTTCTTTTTTTTTTCAGAAAATATATTTGCGAGTTGGATGGTGTCAATATAAAATTTGATAAGGTTGTGACTCAACAATTGGGTTGTTAAACAAGTTTTACAGTAATTTGAACTAAATATCTTCCCTTCCTGCATGTAAGTCACTGTTCACATGCCTTGCTTAAATAAAAATATTTTACGATTTGATCATTATCGCGATTTGTGTTAAGTCTCACGCATGGTTCATAATTTGTTTTAAGTTTTTGTTTGAGTAAATTTAACTAAATATCTTCCCTTCCTGCATATAATTCGTTGGTTTGGATATTCAACAGTATGTTTCACTAATTAAATAAAAATATTTTACGAATTTTTCTCGAAGTATTTATTTTTAAATATTTTATTCGTTTGTTTAAGAGTTTTTTTAATAAATTTTAATAAATGAGTGTGATAATTTATAAGCGTTTCATTGTTTTAAATTTTGGTTGCCGTAAGTCATCATAATAGCTTGTACGGTGACCCAAATTATTGGTTAAACTTTTCCTGCTTCATTATTAACATGTTTTATAATAATTTTAATAAATATATTCTCTTCCTGCGTGTAATTCATTTACTCTGAACACTAGTCCTAAATTTCTCTGCTAAAATAACAATATCTTACTAATCGATCATTATTTGGTTTGTTTTCAATACTTAATTGGGTTGCTAAACAAGTTTATAGTAATTTTAACTAAATATATTCTCTTCCTGCATGTAAACCACCGCTCATACGCTTTGCTTAAATAATAAGCGTTAAGTCTCGCGTATGGTCCATAGTTTGTTTCAAGTTTGTTATTTGGTTATTAAGGAAATTTTAGAGTAAATTTAACTAAATATCTTCCCTTCCCGCATGTAATTCATTGGTTTGGATAACCAACCGTACGTTTTCCTAATTAAATAAAAATATTTTAGGAATTTTTCTCGAAGTGTCTGTTTTTAAATATTTTATTCGTTTGTTAAAGGATTTTTTTAAATAAATTTAATTAAATATTTTTCCTTCCTGCATGTAACTACATGAGTGTTAGAATTTATCAGCGTTTTATTGTTCAAATAACAATAATTTAACAGTTTTGGTTGCCGTAAGTCGTCATAAATTCTTGTACGGCGACACAAATTATTGTTTAAATTTTTCTGCTTCGTTATTAGTTTGTTTTATAGTAATTTTACTAAATATATTCTATTCCTGCGTGTAATTCATTTACTCTGAACACTAATCCTGAATTTCTCTGCTCAAATAACAATATCTTACAAATTGATCATTAGTTGGTTTGTTTTCAATACTTAATTGGGTTGCTAAACAAGTTTATAGTAATTTTAACTAAAAATATTCTCTTCCTGTATGTAAACCACCGCTCATACGCTTTGCTTAAATAATCAGCGTTAAGTCTCACGTATGGTTCATAGTTTGTTTCAAGTTTATTATTGGGTTACTAAAGAAATTTTAGAGTAAATTTAACTAAATTTATCTTCCCTTCCTGCATGTAATGCATTGGTTTGGGTAACCAACCGTACGTTTCCCTAATTAAATAAAAATGTTTTATTTGTTTGTTCAAGAATTTTTTTTAATACATTTAAATAAATATTTTGCCTTCCTGCATGTAACTTCACGAGTGTGATAATTAATCAGCGTTTCATTGCTCAAATAATAGTAATTTATCAATTTTTGATTGCCGTTCGTAATCGTAAATGCTTGTAAACCCAAATTATTGGGTTAACTTTTCTCCTGCGTTATTAAGGCAGTTTATGTAGTGCATTGACTGTGATAACTAATCGTACATTTTTATGCTGAAATAACAATATCTTACTAATTGTGTTATAAAACAAGTTTTATAGTAATTTTAACTAAATATATTCTCTTCCTGCATGTAATAATCATGCGTTTCACTAAATAAATAACAACATTTTACGAGTTTATCATGAATTGAATATTTTTAAATACATTTTTGTTTTTGTTAAATAAATTGTTGATTGAATTTAGCTAAATATATTTTCTACCTGCATGTAACACATTTACTGTGATAGCCTAAAATTAGTCTTTTTGTTCCGCTAACAATATTTTATCAATTTATCGTTGTCGCAAGTCGTATTAAATGTGTTTTCTGGGTTATTATTCTGTAAACATTTTTATTGGGTAATAAAGGAAGTTTAATATTAAATTTAACTAAATATATTCACTTCCTGCATATAATTCATTGACTTTGTTGACCACTAGTGATCATCCGTGCTCAATTAATAAGATATAAGAAATGTGTTATATTTGATTTAATTTAACTTCATCATTGGTATGTTCAAGAAGTTTATGTAACTAACTATACAATATTTAAGCCATGCATGTAATTTATTGACTGAGGATAACCAACTTTACCCCTATTAGATGTTTTTTCTTGGGATTTTATTAGTTAGACTTTTTTTTGTAGTTGCTAGGAAAGTTTTAATAGGATTAAATTATTATTATTCACTAGTTTTCAGAATAATTTGCAGCACAAACAGGTAAAAACCTGTTGTTTGAATGCTTTATGAAGCAGTATTAACTTATTATAATTCCGTTCAATCTTCAACTAAGCTAAGCTCTCTTAAACTTTTAACAGATCATTGTAAAAAATCAAATCCTTAACCAAAATAAATCTATCACATACTATATATGAACTGTTAGTTCATATTTAGTTAAACTTTTTGCATTCAACGGTTTGAAAAGTATTTCTTGGTAAACTGAACGATTGCATAATTGTGCTTTATTTTGTTTTAAATCTTGGCTTTCTTATTATTTTCAAATTTAAGAGACCTTCAAATTTTTTTTGGATGTTTATCTACTTTAAATGTAACTGAACCTAAATAAAGTTCTACAAAAAAATCAGAAAATTTTCAGTTCAAACAAAACTCACTTTTGGTTATCTTTCATTCAAAAAAAAAAAAAAAAATCTATTTTTTATCAGTTGTCAACAACAACAAAAACCTTTCCAAGGAAAACATTTTTTTTTTCGCTTAATTTAATTTTTATATTTTATGATAACGTTATTTTTTCTTCTTATCAAAATTTACAAAAACAGATATTGTATTTGAATGGATAGATACATAACTCAAGTAATTTCCAATTCTTTTTATTTTGAGATGTAATCGTATAACCAGCAAAATAAATTCCGATAAATCATATGATAAATCTACTCTGGCTGAAAGTACTCGTGTATAAGATATTTTACGTCCAATATGTAAAAAGGACAAAATGAAGTGAAGTGAAATAAAAGCTTTAAAAAGCTTTTCTCAGTTTTTTTTTTTTTTTTTTTTTTTTTGTAAATATTGAAGATGAAATTTTTTTGATATTTGGCATTCGACAGAATATTGAAAAAGGTAATTTTAAAATAATTTTGACATAAAAAATGTCATAATTTTGTACATACATATTTTGTTGGAAAATATTACATAAAATTAAAATAAATAAACCACCTGTTGTGTAGTGATAGAACGAGTACTTTTTCAGAAAAGTTATAAGTGAGTTGTTAATTTAATGGGGAAAACTTTTTTCCTTTTATATTCTGGATGAGGATATAAAAACAACAAAGTAGGTAAATCAAAAGGGGAGCGAAAGAGGGTTGTGCTGTTGGAGTGTAGGAAAAGTTTATTTTTTATTTTAAAGCTTATGGGCAAGCTTTATTATTCTTTTATACTTGTGGCTATGTTTATTTTGTATGTATTTATAATATTCTTGTGTGAGAGGTTAATTGAATGGAATTAAAGTATGCTCACAATTTGCTTAAAAGCTTTAGAGTGTTTACGTGTGGTCGTCTGTGAAGCGGTAAATTCTAGAAACACAGAAGTATTTGTTTAAAATTAGACATAGATTTAACCTGACAGTCTATTTGAATGGCTAATAGTGTAAAATATCATCTTTCAGTTCCAAAAATATTTATTTGTAATTAAACTATTTTCTATCTATGCAATTTCTTCAAGGGACTAAAAACACTTTTGCAGTTCGCCTTTAACGACTACGTTATGTAGTAGCTCCTGGCCCGTTTTGCATTGATTAACTCCATCTTTTTTACTTGCTTATAATTTAATCTGCAAGATGCTTCATACATGAGTGGAAATTGTATGTTCCGTTTTAAACCATATAAACCCACTTTTATATTTTGATCGTTCAAAGTTTCATTTGAATTAAATCGGTTTGCTTGCTGTATCGCACACAGCCTTAAGTCAACAGAAAATCTGTAGTTCTAATCAGTAGCCTTTTCTTCTTAAAGAATCTGTTTGTGTATTTCACATTCCTGATTGCAGAATTATTTCTATAACAATACAGGTTTTAAAATTAGAGCTATTATTTTTGCCCTTTTAGTATTAGTGCAATGCTTATACTCGTACATAGATATAGTTCGGCTGATCTCCTTTCCATTAAATGGAATTAAACTATTACACAAGATGTTACAAGAATCTTGATTATTCTAATGATTAAAAATGATATGTCGCAGAGAGTGCTAGTACTAAAAATCCTAGAGGAAATAGTGCATCGTAGTAGCAAGATCTTGGTTTATTCCGCTTATTTACTTTTATCAAATTTTAATGTGTATTTTTTTATCTTACACAGGCACAGGTTAGGCCATAAATTAAAGAGCTGGGAAAATATAAATGTAGCACAGCATGAAAATAAAATAAAAAGTAATGAAAAACCAAAATCCAGCCTAGTTGAACATCGTTGAATTGAAAATCGTTGCAAACATAACCTGTGCCATATGTTTGAAATGGTGATGTTGTTTGGATTATTCTGAATGTTATAAAACTGGAGTGTTATTTTATAAAACCAGCAAGCGGTTATCAGCACGATATGTCGTTCGAAATCCACCAACTGTGACTTCAACACTGAACAGTTAACCCATCTACCATAATAAAGTTTCAGCAAAATTCAAAAGGTGAACCTCACAATTTTCAAAACAGAACGTTAGCAACGAAAACGAAATCATTGGTGAACTTTACCCCTTTTATTGAAGCAACGAAACTTAGGTACCTATAACATAAATTTTGATTCAAATTCAAAGGGAGAATTATAAATTATTTGCATGTTATATTTGTATCGCAGCTGGAAGGCAATTTTATGAGTATGTGCAACAAAACGTTCCATTGCCTTCTTTAACATCGTTTTCCAATTACATGCTAAGGGAGTTACCTACGCGAATAGAAGGATATTGACATATTAAGCAGTTTTCTGAATTTTCGGAAAAGAAAAATTTACATCGCTATGTTGGGATAAGTGAAGATGGCAGCTCGACAGGAACTCAATTCGGATTTGGAAATTTAGAAAATGTTTGAAACTGATTAAGGTTTACAATGCACTTCAATTATCCGTTAATTTTTAACAGAGGAGAAGACAGATATACCATTTCAAATTCAAACAAGTCAACCGAAATACATGTGCAGAAACAGATAGAAAAGTAACTTCGAAAGAATATTATGCGTTACGCATAATGATTAGAGATAACGAGGGATACAATCATTTTACCAATTCCCGTCATTTATTTCAACCGCTTTGCCGCGAACAGAAAAATAGAGGCAGAACGTAGAGAGACGCAAACATGAATGTTAACTATGTTAACGAGAATAGAAGACTGGTTATTTTACAATCAATTTACAGAGGACATCCACGACACATTCACGAGTACACACAAGATGCTATGACACACGTAAGAAAACATGGTCGCCCTGATGGCCGGAGATCCAAGGCGACATGATTTATGTAAAAGCCCCCATAGACCGCCATTATATAATAGCTTGAGTTTTTCGACAGAAATAATTTAGATTTATCGAAATCATGGAACAGATCATATTTTTGGAACCGTGCCAAATTTAATTTGTGTGCATAAAAAAATACGGCCAAGGCATCTTGATCAAGTAATTCGAGCTGAATTTCCGAATCCAGAAGAGGATCCAGAAATATACAACATAATATTGAAAAACATCATTCTTGGCCATGAGGATGTGGAAGATTAAATATGAATTCATTACCTATCCTTCAAACCCATATTTAAATGACCTACAAACAGGAGAAGATGTATATCCTAAGTACCGGAGACGATCGTCAGAAAATGATGGGTTCTGTTGAGATAAAATCCGCTTCTTTCAAAAACGGTTCAAGCACACATAAATGTTAACGACTTCAACTCAGTGAAATCAATTAGCCAGTGATATGGCTGTATTCGCAATACCCGAATAAAATAGAGTTCAACATGCGAAAGACGAAATACTTCATTTTAAAATATTCAGATACATAAATAGTAATGAAGTTGCTTGGCAAATATTGGTTTCCCAATGCATGATCATAACGAGCAGTTGTTTAGAAAATGGTCAATCTTATCATAAATATCAAAAATATCGCAGCATAAATGTTTCGCAAACAAAAAAAAATGTACGTTGAAATCTAAAATCACATGTTTCTTGCATGCTGCTATCATCGTAAACCAAACTTCTCACTGCAAAAAAAATCGCATACAAAGTTTTCGCCACAAATTAAATCGCTTTACGTTGTGAGCAATAAATTAAATTGTAATTGGGATACAACAGGAAGAATTGGGGCGGAAGCCTCCATGTTATATTTACAAAAGTTGCTTTTTAACATTTGCGGCACTATCAGAAGAAGCAGTAAGGGCGAAAAAACTCTTTGATCTGTGTTTGCAATTAGGTTGAGGAAGCAACTATTGTTAATTAATACACAATCCTTACGTCCAGAAATTATCAAAAAATATACATCTTACATATGCCATATTTTTGGCTTGCGATATTTTTGCCTTGCGATACGTATGTACGCAACATTTTTTTTGCTATATTAATCCTTGCGATTTAGTTTTCGAAATCTTTGTCTAATATTTATTTTGTTTGCTATATTTTTGCTGCGATGTTCTTGTTGCGATATTTTATTTTTGATAATATGGTATGGGTCGGCTGCAGTAAACTACTAGTATTTTTCAAACTTGGTCAAAGTAATCCATTTGCAAGAACGTTGTTAGAAATGGATTTCCTCTCAAGTAATGCCTAAAACGAGAAAGAAATTGGTTTGAATTAGCTTGTACAATTCAGTAAATACAATACTAATACCAAGTCCAATTAATCTGAAAAATTAAAACTATTTAGTTAAAATTATTATATATTTCGAAAATTTAAAAGTTTAAACAAAATAACTTACCTCTAAATTATGTACTTCAATAATTTGCTAGATTGTTATAATTGTTGACAGTCAAATGTCCAAAATTGTAAATTATTGAAATCAACCTAATTATTATAGCCACTGAACGAACCATAAACCAAATCGATTGTTATCGAGATATTTTGGTTATTTCGTTTTGGTATTGCTTTTTCTTTTTCATTCAGTACATCATAGAAAAGTAGTACCTTGAACCAAATAAATTGAGTTATTAAAAAACCTAAATTTTTATATAATAAATTCAATTTGAGTAATTAAAAAAAAAAAATAATAATAATTCTTTACTTACAACTTAAAATTGATAGTTTGTTTTTTATCCTACACATATTTTTGGTGCCGAAACCCGGGACTGGGTCCCAATTACTAAATTTCGAAATTATTTGTATGTGATTTTCATGTTAAGAAAGCTTTACATAATCGACATAACTCAGAGAGTATCATTTATCCGCTAATATCTAAATAGTGAACATTTTTAGTGCTTAAAATTAATAATAATTAAAAAGGTGTTTGTGAACCATGTGGCAGTGAATCATCAAAAATCGCTGAATCAACGTCCGCCATTAGACGCATAAAATTAATACAAAAAAAAAAAACTTTTTCCAAAGTGAATACGATTGTGTCGCGATTCATAGCTGAACTTAAGTCATTTTAAAACAAAATTTGCGAAGCAAATATTTCAAAGTAACCAATTTTGTGTATTTTAATATTTGGTGGGACGTGCCGTGTTTTATATTGAAATTGAAAATGGACAGATTAATTCGACAACGTGATCGAATTGCAAGAAGAATGGCGATAATCGTAACTATTTCAAAGGACATTGATGAGCACACCTCTCTAAATTCTCTCGAGGTGCGTCTTTCACATCTAATCGACTACCATAAATCATTTTCGAGCACTGAAGAACAATTAGATGAATTTGATGATCACGCATCAATCAGTGATAAAGTTGATGAAGATGCGCAACGCAAGAGCATCATTGGAAAACGCCATCATGAATCCATCCAACGCCATCATCATTGAATGAAGCAAGACCAACATCAAGCTAAGTCGGATGATTTAAATCAAACACTCGAACATTTCGTTACTCAGCAGAAAACTTTTTATGAGAATCTCAATTCAACGCAAACTATGAAATTACCCAAGATTAATATTGAACCGTTCACGGGAGATTATAAATTGTGGCCATCATTTAAGGATCTTTTTGTCAACGCCATACATATTTATCCACATTTGAAAGGAGTTCAAAAATTACAACAACTGAAAAGTCTGTTGCGTGGTGAAGCAGCAGCCCTGATCCGACACATCACTACAACAGACCAAAATTATGAAGAAGCCTGGACGAAATTAAACCGACGATATGAAAAACCAAAACCTATTGTCGCAACACTAATTCAATCATTTCTGGATCAAAAAACATGTAATGTTGCAAATTACAAGGACCTACGAAAACTGTTTGATTATTCAGACGAAATTATACGAGCCCTGCGCAGCATTGAGCCTGAGGTTGAGACCCGAGATCAATGGCTCATTCACTTGTTACTTGGGAAGGTTGACGATGACACAAAACAATTAAGGGCTAGAACATCCGTTGATGAACAACATCCTAGGTTTTCCAAGTTCATGGAATTTCTGAATAGTCGATGCAATGCCCTTGAATCGTGTATCATACAGTCGAGGAGAACACTTCTGAATAAGCAACTCAAATCATTTTTATCGGAAACCAATACAATGTCAGTAAAATACAATTGCTTCGAATGTAATGATGACCATTTGCTTTACACGTGTCCAGTCTTTAAAAATAAAGATTTGAACGGTCGCTACGCACTTGTAAAGACCGCTTATTATGCCATAACTGTTTGCGAAAGGGGCATTTTTCTTCACAATGCACGTTCAAAACCAGCTGCCTGATTTGTAAGAGAAAACACCACACTCTTTTACATGCTGAGCAACAGATTACATCACATTCTGCGAGCATCAAAAATGAGTCAGTAATCAACACAGATGATGTATCCACAACCAGTCAGTCAACTAATTTACAAAACCATGCAAGAGATCCAGATAACACGCCAACTCAAACATATTCAACCACGTTACCAGAAAAAGAAAATCAAGGACTATATTTACCACCTACTTATACTCTACTACCAACTGCTATCGTTAATGTTCAGTCACGCAGCGGAGAGACCAAACTAGCTCGAGTACTCTTAGATTCCGGATCACAATGCACATTCGTGACCGAATCTTTAGTACAAAATCTAAGCCTATCAAGAAGAAAATCACATACAAAATTTACGGCTTAGCAGGAACATTGGCGGGTTATACTCGCGGGAAGACAACTTTAACGATTCAATCTCGAATCCTGACAAGTTATAACATCACTATTACGGCTCAGATTGTTAAAACGATTTCAACAAACATACCTGAAAATATTATACCACTGCCATCCACTGACCGGTTGAATGGTGTAGAATTGACCGATCCATACTTTCATCAACCCCATGCGATTGATATTTTAATTGGGATCGATCATTTCTTTAGCTTTATCGAACATGAGCAACTGTTCATACCAGGAGTACCATAACTTCAAAAGTCTACTCTTGATGGTTGGCAGCTGGGTGTATGAGAAGTGATGTTTCTGCAATATGCCATATCGGCTTAATGCAAGACCAGCCTTACGTTGATCATGAAGATTTCAACGAGATATTAAGAAAGTTTTGGACCATAAAAGAACCACCATGTAATGCGCTATTGCATATGGCGCCATCCGACGTTTACTGCCAAGAGTTATTTGCATCTACGTCAACCAAAAATGAGAACGGTCGTTGGATAGTACGCTTATCATTTAAAGAGCATCGCACAAAATTGGGAAATTCGTACTTAAGTGCAAGAGCTCGACTTCTATCGATGGAACGTAGATTTGCCAAAGATACCAACTACTATAATCAATATCGCGATTTTATACATGATTATATTCAAACGAAACATATGGTATGATATTACTACCACCATTTGACTTATCACAAGATGATGATCACACATATAATTTACCACATCTTGGAGTATACAAATTAAGCAGCACCACGACAAAACTTCGTGTCGTCTTTCACGCCTCATGTCGGTGAACAACTTCGGTTTCATTAAACGACATCTTGCACATAGGTCCAAAATTACAGATTTATTCAATGTTCTGTTGAAATTCCGACGACATCGAATCGTGTTTGTGGCGACATAGAAAAGATGTATTGTCAGATTTTAGTCCACCCTGCTGATAGAAATTACCAATTGATTTTGTGGCGTGATGCACCTACCGAAAAAATACGAGTGTACAAACTGCAAACGGTTACATACGGCTTTTCGTGCTCTCCATATTTAGCAATTAGAACACTACATCAGATTGCCTCCGACCACGATACTGTTTATCCTGACGCAGCCGGAATTATCTCAAAGGATTTTTACATTGACGATCTGTTATCTGGCGCCAATACAGAAGACGCAACTATGAAATTAAAAGAACAAATTATACAGATTTCACATCAGAATGGAATTCAACTCAGGAAATGGAGCTCAAACTCCAAAATATTTTTAGACTCATTCTCTCGACAAGAAATTGATACAACTCCTAAACTCATAGAGGACAACGAGAATGCTAAAACTCTAGGGGTCACTTGGAACTCTAATAACGATACGTTCAGTTTCAATGTTGCGTTAACAAACCACAATACGAATTGGACCAAAAGGAAAATTCTTTCCGAAATTTCCAAAATCTACGATCCACTTGGGTGGTTATCACCTGTTGTTATACTGTTCAAGATAATGATCCAACGACTATGGGTATTAGAGCTTGACTGGGACAACAGTCTTCCGACAGCCGTAAACACAGAATTTAATTCAATCTACCAACAACTGAGTCACTTACACAAATTTGAAATTCCGCGGAATTATCATATATTTGTCAATCCAACGCTCCAAATTCATGCGTTCTGTGGTGCATCAGAGAAAGCTTACGGATGTGTCATTTATATCCGTGCTGTAAGTTCTGAAGAAGACATCATTACCAATCTGGTGTGTGCAAAAGGAAAGGTTGCCCCGCTAAAGCAGATTTGCGTGCCAAGAATGGAATTATGTGGAGCATTCCTATTGGCCAAACTGATAAAAAACATAAAAACCGAATTAGTTGTTAATGACCCAATTGAGATAATAGCTTGGTGTGATTCCACCGTAGTTCTCAAGTGGCTGTCCGATATACCAGGACGATGGAAGACGTTTATTGCCAATCGCACCGCTTATATCCTAGATGTTTTACCACGCCACCATTGGAGATATGTACCGACCAAATCGAACCCTGCCGATTTAATAACCAGAGGAATCTACCCTTCAAAACTAGCACAATGTGAGTTATGGTTCAAAGGTCCAACATGGCTAAAACAGGCTGAACAAAGTTTGTCCTCAATTTGGGCCTCTTCAGCAAAACTTCTTGAAACTGTACTCGAACGACGAACTAACGCTTTGTTAACCGTGCCAATTGATATTCCGTCAGTGATCGATAGGTTATTAATATCGTGTTCTTCGTATTTCAAGATAAAGAAGTGCATGGTGTATATACTCCGATATTGCAAAATGTCATTAAAAACTGAGAATACCATGTCAGGCAACGTGACGATTGAAGAACTAACCAACGCGGAGCTGATGATAATCCGCCTAGTACAACATCAACATTTTCAATTGGAACTAGAAAATATCCGTTCAGTAACCGGAATACATCATAAATCAAAATTAATATCCTTGGATCCGTTTATAGACGATCAAGACATTTTACGAGTTGAAGGTCGCTTGCACAATTCACAATTAAAGTATTCGGCGCAATTTCCAATCGTATTACCAAAGAACCATCAATTAAACGTATTAATAATCAAAGAAATTCACCATCAACTATTACATGGAGGTATTCAATTAGTACTTAACACGATTAGACAGCGATTCTGGATAATGGATGCGCGCAAATGTGTGAAACAATTTATTCGCAATTGTATTGTATGTATAAGATATAGGGAAACGAATTATAATCCAAAGATGGGTGATCTGCCGATTGAACGAGTCACACAACATCGTCCATTCTCAGTTTGTGGGTTGGATTACGCTGGTCCAATACAAATTAAGACAAGCCAATTACGAAAAGCACCTTATTCCAAAGCCTATATCGCCCTATTCGTCTGCATGTCAGTGAAATGTGTACATCTCGAGTTAGTAAGCAGCCTTGACACCGAATCATTTATAGCCGCCTTACAACGTTTTGTGGCTAGACGAGGTTGTTCTTCCCACATTTTGTGTGACAACGGTTCCAGTTTTATCGGGGCCAATGCTGAACTAAAACGATTACGTAAGCAAATAATTCAACAACAAGATAATAACGAATTTTTCAATTTTTGTTTACAGAAGCAAATTGAATTTCATTTTACATTTTGGAGGATTGTGGGAGGCCACTGTTAAATCCGTAAAATTTCACCTAAGAAGAGTGGCCCAATCATCAAATTTTACATACGAAAAATGACCACTATGTTAACAAAGATCGAAGCCATCATGAATTCTCGCCCGCTATGTCGAATATACGATAAACTGATGACCTAAAAGTGCTGACTCCGGGACATTTCATAATAGGAGAACCGTTGGTTGCCATACCCGAACCCGATTTGAAAAATATTCCGGAAAGGAATTTGAACATATTTCAAAATCTCCAGAAACGGGTACAAGGTTTCTGGGCTAGATGGCATCTAGATTACCTGTCTTCACTTACTCAGCGTGTGAAATGGCAAAAGGATTCGACGCCGATCCAAATTAATGATATCGTCATAATTAAAGACACTAACCAAATGGGCATTAGGCCGCATATTGAAAGTCTATCCCGGCCATGGTGGTATCATCCGAGTTGTAAAATTTAGGACAAATACAACTGAGCTAATTCGACCGGTTGTCAAACTTATAAAACTACCTGTATCAACACAACCTAATTCGAATTCAGCACAAATTTCATTAGACGACAGTTCCAGAGAAGTTAAAGTCACACCAAACCATACCTGAAACAAAAAAAAAAACTCACTTTTATATATATATATATATATATATATATATATATATATATATATATATATATATATATATATATATATATATATATATATATATATATATATATATATATATATATATATACATTGTTAAATTTAGAATAATTTATTATTTAATTGTATTTTGAATAGTTTGTTAAGAAAATTACATCTCATATGCAATAGTCTTAACAGGGGAGACTATGTTAGAAATGGATTTCCTCTCAAGTAATACCTAAAACGAGAAAGAAATTGGTTTGAATTAGCTTGCACAATTCAGTAAATACAATACTTATCATTTATTTATAACGAATACGAATAGCTCGTAATTTATAATCCAAAGTCCAATTAATCTGAAAAATTAAAACTATTTAGTTAAAACTAATATATATTTCGAAAATTTAAAAGCTTAAACAAAATAACTTACCTCTAAATTATGTACTTCAATAATTTGCTACAGTGTTATAATTGTTGACAGTCAAATGTCCAAGCCACTGAACGAACCATAAACCAAATCGATTGTTATCGAGATATTTTGGTTATTTCGTTTTGGTATTGCTTTTTCTTTTTCATTCAGTACATCATAGAAAAGTAGTACCTTGAACCAAATAAATTGAGTTAATAAAAAAACCTAAATTTGTATATAATAAATACAATTTGAGTAATTAAAAAAAAAAAAATAATAATAATAATTCTTTACTTACAAATTAAAATTGATAGTTTGTTTTTTATCCTACACAAACGTTGCTATGGGAAAATAACACCCCTAAACAAATCTTTCAACGAAAAAAGCAAGAAACTCCTTGACGGAACCCTTCGACAGGGGTTATTTCTCAAATATTTAACTACAGCTTTATTAACCATTTAGACCAGTTGTCCTCCCCTTTCCGCCTTGCGATTTGGGATAACCTTTCCGGTTTGCAGCTTGGGCCCTTTGTGGAATAAAGTGCGAAAATTTGGATACCATACAATTTAAATAATAATTTAACTAAATCTAAGCTCAATTTTGGGACTGATATAATCTTTAAGGGACAGTATAGTGGAATTACGCCCATTGAAATTTTAGCTTTTTATTAAAACCATTTACCAGAACCTCTTTACAACACAAAAGCGATAAAGAATTCTTTAAATCCTTGATATGGATTAAATTCAATATGCGGAATTGATGTTTTTTCCCAGAAGTTATCGATACAAATACGAGTAGCGAACGTGAAAATTTTATTTAAACACCGAAAAAGTAAAAAAAAAAACACAAACCTTGGTTCACACGAATTACACAATGTGAGAGGGTGTATACTATATAGGTATATACCTGTTGAAATTTACCACGATACATACATAATCCAATAAATTTTTGAATACCATCCAGATATATGTATTTTCCATGGAATTTCGATTCTTTATGTTTTACCAACAAATTTACATAATCAGAATTGAGTCACGCTTTTCTATATCAATTCCTAAAATAACGATAATATTGGTGCGGCATATTTATTCAATCGTGCTGGTATTTTCATCAAAATATAAATAAAATAAAAGTTTCAAACCGTAAAACAACGAAGAAAAAAAAAAAAAAAAAAATTAAACTTTAAGTTGTTTGCCGTTTAAAGCCACAATCGTTTATATATTGTATATTTTACGGTATGTTGATATGTATTAGACAACCATGTTACGTATTTGAAGCAAAGCATTTACCATTCATCTTCTTCTAATTCCGTATTCGTATTATGCATACTTAGTAATAGATGGGAAAAGAACATATCGCGCTATTGTTTATTCTGTTATTTTCACCAATTTCGTATAATTAGAAATTTTGAAATGGGAAAATTTGTGGTTGCCAAATTTTTTTTTTGTTTTTGTTTGTTTTGTGTTCGTTTCGGTTAAAAAACTTTAGGAAAATACAAAAAAGAAAACTCTATTAAGTGAAAATATAACACCAACAAAGGATATCGTATCGATTTTTGTTTTTGGTTTCGCTTCTCTCGCTTAATATTTTATGAAAGCAACACAGTCAAGCTTAAACTGTAAGAAAACAAAGTAAAACTCCAACTTATGTACACGAGTATAATGAAGCAATGAACACAACATTTGTGTGTGGTTTTAAAAAAAAGTTTTTTTACAAACAATTTGGAATGGTTAAATTGTGGCCGCTAATCGCAATTATTGACACCTAATTAGGGAACTAGATGATATACTATACACTCAAATAATATGACGATAGCAAATTTTATAAAAATCGTTTTTGCTGATATCTAATACGTGTAGCATAAATTTCAATTTATCTATTATTCTGTCAAATTACTTTTGAAATGCCGATCAATAAAAAAACAATAAAGTTCAACACATACATACATATTACATACAGCAAAAGCTAATATGAGCTGGAAAATGTTGTAAAAACTAATTCAAGAGGAATAATAAATAGTTTGTAGTATGTTCTCGATAGTTTTGTAGTGATTTGGTTTTGACAGAACTCAAACTCTAAAAGCACATACATACTTGTGGGATGATGTAGCTCTAAAGTATTATACTATGTTTTGAGAGTATTTGTAACAAAAATCTGTATTAGAAATTTGTGAAAAATGATGCAAGATGAAATAATTATTGCGATGGTCCTCCTACTTGACTGCTAAATTTGGTGATTTTGACAATTAATTTTGACAGATACGTTCTAGGGGGGCTTCAGGTAAATTTAGTGGAGTCTTCATTGATTTATTTCCTTTACACATCAAATATTCTAAAAATCGTTTATACGAAAAAGAGGAATCGTTACCCGCTGACGAGAGCCTTCACACTAACTGTGGAAAAACGTGCAAATGGACTAAAAATCATAATAATTTTTATGTTTATTACATACGGTATTGTTTATTAATATATTTTTAAGCAACCAGGTTAAACACAGCTCGAAAATCAATTAAAAAGAAGGCAAAGTATGTACAGATAAGAATATCAGATGAGCCAATTACGAATATGGTCTTGCGATTTTTTGAAATGGAACCCATTAAAGCAATAATTGTAACTTAAATTTTTTACAACAAAAATAAACAAAATCACGTAAAAGATATCGAGCCCTGTAGAATGTGTCTCTACAAACTGTCTTTCTTGGAACCACAGTAAAAATAATTTAAATTAGTTTGAGTATACGCTTTGGATTCCAGAATGAATTGCCAAAAATTTATTCGTTTTTAAACATCTGATATTACAATATTATCTGTGGAATGGTCTACATAGCTACACAGTACATTCACAATATAATGTAATAAATAATGTCATTTGATTTCACAGATGTTTTGTAACTACCTCTGTCGCTCCGGCGATATTCTTAAGCTTCCGATAATATTGAGAAGGAATTTCTCACCTATATTAACGCCGTTTAACAATTTTGTTAGCCCCTTTCCTTCACTCTCTGTATGTCGATTCATTATAATCGATTTAATATGAAGAGATGTGAATACATGATGGTATTACAATTAGTAGGATTTAATACTACTTATCACAAAAGTAAATTCTACTAAGGCAAACCAAGCCGTAAGGTTGCTCTAATAAAAATTTGGCATTTTCACTCTTGCAATAGCTTCAGTTTTTTTTTTAATAACCGTGGGTTTGTCGTCATCGTCCGTCATGTTAAGTGTATATTTATAAAAATTAAGACAAGCGGTAGAAAGAGAAGAATAAAAAAAATTTATTCTTGAAATTGACTTCAACTAAAACAAATTTTCGGCCAATTTTTTTAAAACTAGCTTTATTTCACAAAAAAAAAAAAAAAAACTTAAAAAAACTAATGCTGTTGGGCGAAAGCTGCATGTGATTGCCCAAGAACATTTACAGAATTCAATGAAAACTTATTGCTCCTTAGAGACTCTAGTTTATTTAGTTATTTATATAAATCGACTTAGGTCAGTTAAAAGTTATGAGTTATAAAAAACAATTCAAAATATATAATTAATCTTGTTTCCGATGAAAAAAGATAAAAAACCAGAATACAATTTTTATTGAAATGAATCCGCGAGTGATAGTGAATTAATGTCGGCCAACTCGCTTCAGTGTCCGTTGGCCTTCATCAATTCCACACACGGCTCATTGTTTCACTATGGGAGATGAATGTTGTTGACATCGTAGGATATATTGTGTTGTTGTCTAGGATTGGGGGTTGAACTTTTACTGCCGGCTAAGTGTTGAGCCACCATTATTTTGCCCTCTTTCTTGTCATGGCTACCGAATCTATTGGGGGTACAGAGAAGTTAAAACGATTGTATATTTGATACTCATCTAAGTAGGTGCTCGAAAATAGTTGGGTCAAATCCTTTGACATTTTGGCGCCTCTCCAGATGGTAGATCTTTGGATACTGCGTCGTTTCATCTTGGATGTATCCTTTTTTGTCCAGGAACGCGAATGTTTCCGGACCCGGATTCTTGTCCTTGTGACAGCTGGCTTCATTTATTTTGTCCTCGGTAAAATGCGGAGCAAATATTAAAGAGTTTTCTTGATTATCTGTGGCATTTTTCACATGGTCCCTTACCAGTTTCAAAATATGGAGATCAATTCTATCATTGCCAAATTTCTTATATAGTTTTTTGTTGCTTATATACTTTTTGAAACTGGATGTGGCCGTCCGGAATTCACCATGGCAGTGTCTGAGGCATTTTCTTTCGAAAATCCTCAGTCTTTCCTTGGTGTAAGGTCCGACGTTCCACCATATTGGGGCACCATACATTAATATTGGACGTACCAAGGACTTGTATGCAATTTGTTTGACTTTTATATTAATGTTGTTTGAGCAGAATAGATTTTTGTTTTTATGAACAATTTTTTTGGCCTTATTTATTTGAGTATTTATATGCTCATCTAGATAGAGGAACTTGTCTAGATTAATTCCTAAGTATTTTACCGATGGATTTTGCACACAGGTCGTACCAGCTATATCGATTTGGAATCGTTTCCAGTTATTTCGAGTATCTGATGTTGATAGCTGGTATGGCTTTCTGAATAAAATTGTTTCGTATTTAGCCAGGCTTATCTTTATCCTTCATGTATGCAAATAATCCATGGTAAAATTAACTGCTGTTTGTATATTCTCGATTATTGTAGTGACTTTCTTTGCGGTGCCGTAGATAACTATATCATCCGCATATGCTGTAGTTTGAATCTCGTGCTGTTATCGAACCTTGTGCTGTTATCGAACCTTGTTGTACACCGTTAAATATTTTCAATTTTTTTGTTGAAATTTCTGTTCCATTTGTAGTATGGAGTTCACGATTATAAAGCAGTTCGTACAGTAGTTGAAGAAGATTATCGTCAAATTTCATCATTTTCATCTTGAATAAAAGACCATCTAGCCAAACAGACTCGAAAGCCTCTCCATATCAATTAGGATCGTACCCATACAATCAGTTTGGTTCAAGTTTCGACACACATCAGAAGTAAGTTTTGTTATCGCATGGATGGTGGAATGCTTGTACCGGAAACCAAACTGATTGTCTGGTAATAACGCGTTTTCACTAATATGATCTTGGATTTTGTCATGCAGGATGATCTCGTAAACTTTGCCAAGATTGGAAAGAAGGCTTATTGGCCGAAATTTTTTTGGGTCTAGATGGTCTATTCCCTGTTTTTTGATCGGATACATTTTTGCAGTTTTCCAGATCTGCGGAAATATTCTGTTGTTAAGGCAATGGTTGAATAGTCGACATATTTCTTCAATTAATTTAATCGGTAGATGTTTCAGTGCGATGCTTGATAGATTATGTAAACCGAAAGATTTTTTATTATTTAAACATTTTAGGATATTTGTTAGTTGCTCTACGTTATTAAAATATTTGTGTTCAAAAGTTGGATCTATTGCAGTATTATTGGTATTAAATTGAGTTATTGTGTTATTATTACTTTTATTGAATTTAAAGTTATTTATTAGTGGCTCTATTGTATTATTTATTAATTGTGCGTGTTCCGGTTTTCCCAGTTGCTGATTTGGTATTGTTGTTTTTTGAATATAGTATCCTAAAATGTTTAAATTATGTTCTTGTTCGTAAATATTGTATTTGTTGTTTGTTTTCTCCATTTTCGTCCACTCTATGTCTAGCTCGTCCATTGCACCGATGTCTGTCTCTTCTATCTGCAGGTGTTTGCTATTAAAATCTGATGTATCTTTATTTGTAATCCTTTTAATTTGGGCAAACATTTTTGGACATGGTTTTATATTTGTCATATGTTCGGTCCATCTTTTATTTATTTCTAGTTTGATGTTTTATTCAATTAAATTATTTATTCGTTTTATTTCTGATTTTAATACGTTTATTTGTTGTTGCGATAACCTATTTTGACGTCTTCCTCTTTTAAGTAGTGTAATAATATGTTATTTTGTTTTAAATAATTTTTTAATTGTGTTATTAGTGTAGCATTCCATGTTATTTCGCCTGGCTATTGTAGGTATTGTTGTTTTATTGTTAGAATTTATTAAATTAGTTATTATTTGTATATTATTATTAATGTCGTTATTCCGGAATTATTTGAATTATTTTATTATTTATTAAATATTTATTATAAAGTTTATCAAGTTTAAGTTGCCATAAGGGTCAATTTGCTTTAATAAAATTATATCGTTGTTGCGAATTTATTGTGATGGTATCAAGTAAGAAACTATTGTTGTTGTTGTTGAATCGTTATAAGTTATCTCTATAGCCTTGTGATCACTGTCATAAGTGTGTGATGGTATTCTTCCTAAATCATTTGTTCTTATGTTGAGTCACATGACGCATATGGCAAAATCGAGAATATTGCTGGTTCTTAGAAATGTTGGGCTATCAGGGATATAGATTCTTGCGCGATATTCTTTATCACGCTGTTCCATCCATTCGTTAAATTTTACTCCTCGAATATTGTTGGTTAAATTTCCCAATCTTGTGTACGTTGCATTAAAATCACCCGCTATGATATATAAATTATTTGGGTTGCCTATATATTATATAAAGTTGTTGTATATGGATATTATATAAAGTTTTTCATTATTATTTTTAAGATTTATTTTAATAGTAGTATATTCGACTCCAGCTTTATTATTATTAGTGTTTGTATTTAAATATTTGTAATTACATAGGTTAGGTTAGGTTAGGTTGGAGTGGCTGCTTACGCACACTTAGACCGGTGACGGTCCATTGTGATACCACAGGATGTATCCCCTTTTACCCCTATTGGAACCATTTCGAGCTACTTATGTAGCGTAAGACGTCCCGCACTTTAATGTTTTCGAGATCCGAGAGGCAGTTCATCCTGAACTTACCTAAGTGTTTGTGCCTTCTGAGAGCCAATGCTGGACACGAGCAAAGGAAGTGGACCAACGTCTCTTCCTCCTCTTCGTCCAAGCAGCTTCTGCAAAAGTCATTAGCCTCCAGACCCAGCCTTCTTGTATGTTCTCCAAAAAGGCAGTGTCCCGTGAGTATTCCTACGACCGTTCTTAATTCACGTCTGCGTAAGGATATTAATGCCCTAGTGCGCCCCAAGTCCAGCTTTGGCCAAACTTGTCTTGCAACTCTACATGTTAGGGTGTTAGACCACCTTTCCTCCGCTGAGGATAGCGCCTGCTTCCCAAGTGCTTGTCTCAACGCTGTGATAGGCCTCCCCAGACTTGCCCTTTCCGGTTGCAGCTGGAGAGTCGTACCATGCCTAGCAAGTTCATCTGCCCTGCAGTTCCCCATGACGCCCGAGTGACCTGGGACCCAGACTACCTGGATGTTGAAATGCTCACCCATCTCATTTAGAGATGAGTGACAACTCAACGCCACCCGTGACGCCAAAGACTCCGATTCTAACGACCGGATCGCCGCTTGACTGTCCACATAGATTGTGATATCGTCTGAGGATAACACATTATGCTTCAACCACGCCATGACCTCCTCAATCGCTACGACTTCAGCTTGGTACGCTGCAATAATCAGGGAGACGAATAGAAATATTTACATTTAATTTGTCACAGAATACTCCAGCTCCTACTTTGCCGTCTAGCTTGGAGCCATCTGTGAAGAATTGCAACGCTTCAGTTCCCGATGACGGTCTATCCCTCCAGGATTCCCTTAAAGGGAAGGAGGTCCGAAATCGCTTCTCGAAGCGTAGAGTAGGTTTAATGTAGTCAAGATTCGCCAGCTCATCCTTCAACGATCTGACGATAGTAGAGTGTCTTATACTAAGACACCTCCACTGAGAGACGGCTGCAAGTCGTACAGCCATATTTGCCGCCATCTGTTTGCCAAAAATGTCGACCGGAAGAAGGTGCAACATAACCTCTAAGGCACTTGTCGGTGTCGACCTCAATGCCCCGCTTACAGGCATACAGGCCGTTCTTTGCACTCTCTAAATCTTACTTTTGTAAGTTACCTTGTCCAGAGCTGGCCACCAAACACCCACCCCGTACATGAGTACAGGTCTCACTACGGCGGTGTAGAGCCAGTGTACCAGCTCCGGCTTCAGACCCCATCTATGACCAATGGCGTTCCTACAGGAGTACAAAGCAATAGTAGCTTTGTTTATTCTCTCCAACATGTTGGGCTTCCAACTAAGCTTACTGTCCAAGATAATGCCCAGATATCTAGCTCTATCAGTAAAAGCAAGTCTCGTGCCATTTAAGGTAGGAGGGACAACTACCGGTATTTTGTATTTCTTAGTAAAGAGTACCAGCTCTGTCTTGGACGGGTTAATACCAAGTCCACATTTGCCAGCCCATTTCGTAACGATGGTAAGCGCATTCTGCATTACGTCTACAATCGTGCCCAGGAATTTCCCGGTAACAACTAAAGCTACGTCATCTGCGTACGCAATAACTTCAATACCCTCTCTCTCCAATTCAAGTAGTAACCCGTTTGCCACTATGTTCCAGAGAAGAGGGGACAGAACCCCCCCTGCGGAGTTCCCCTAGTTACTCGCCTCTTGAAGGTGGAGTCCCCCAACTTCGAGCTAACTATCCTGCTTCCCAGCATATAATTGATTAACCCTATCAGAGGAACGTCCACCTCCAAAAATGACAATCCCTCCTTGATTGCCTCCGCTTTCACATTAATAAAGGCGCCTTCTATATCCAGGAAGGCCACCAAATAGAATTCCTTCGAATTAATCGATTTCTCAATCGTAGACACCAAGGCGTGCAGAGCAGTGTCCACTGATCTACCCTTTGTGTACGCGTGCTGAGACGATGCCCACTTCCTGGCACCTATTTTATCTCTGATGTATACATCCAGCAGCCTTTCCAATGTTTTCAAAAGAAAGGATGATAGAGTTATTGGTCTTAGGTCCTTAGGATATACATGTGAGCTTTTTCCCGCTTTCGGTATGAACACCACATTGACCTCCGTCCAGTACCTAGGAATATAGCCCAGCTTCAAACACCCTTTGAATATAGCTTCCAGGTAGGGAAGAATAATTACTGAGTTGTTTTGAAGTTCCGCTGGTATAATTTGATCCGGACCAGCCGATTTAAATGGTTTAAAACCCCTCAGTGCCCATAGGATCCGTTTTCTGGTTACGATATCCTCTGTGGTTACTGACAGTGATTCCTGATGATTGCTACGCACCAACAGGCCTTCAAAGCTCCCTGGGAAGTGTGTCTCGAAGAGAAGCTCCAGAGATTCTCCACTAGAAGCTGTCCAAGATCCGTCCGGTTTTATCAAAAAACTAGGACTAGCTGTACTTTTGGAAAGAATCTTCCTAAGGCGGGAGGTTTCGGATACCTCTTCCATATTATCACAGAAGATTCTCCAAGACCTCCTTTGTGCCTTTCTTAATTCTTTCTTATAAATTCCGAGTTTCTCCTTATAGGAGTCCCAATCCTGAGCCTCCCTTGTATTTTTGGCTCTATTAAAGGATATCCTACAAGCCTTACGATAGGTTCTTAGTTCCCTTGTAATTACATATATTTATTTTTAATTATTATCGCTGTTCCGCTGGCTCGTTTTCCTTCAGCTCTGTCTTGTCATAATATATCGTAGTCTTTGAAGGTGATTTGGTGTTTGCTATTTAGTTTTGTTTCACTCAATAGTATAATATCAGGGTTGTTGTTTTGGATGAAATTTAGTAAATACATCCGTCTATATGTACTTATATTGGAATTTACATTTATGGCTATTATTTTTAGATTATTTTTGCTGCTCATTTAACTAATTGGTTAATTAGCCCAAGGAGTTGAGCGAGTTGCTCTGCCTTTTGGGCCATTGCAGCTTCTATTTTATCCATTCTATTTGTTATAGTTGAATTGTCATTCAATATAGTTGCAGATTGTTGTTGTTTTTTTCCTGATACCATCTCAGCAAAAGTTCCACTATCTTTATTTATGTACGTATGTATTTTTAGTTATTTCAATTTGAGCCGGTTTGTGAGTTTGTGTACGTTTCTCTTATATCCGCTCTTTTAGTGTGGGTACTGTGGCCAAATACACCGGGCAACCTTTGTATGATGCAGGATAACCTTTGGATCTGCAATTGAGACAGTATATTTCCTCTTTTATTATTTCGTCTTTGATGGCACATTGCTTTGGGTCGTGCTCTTGATTACATTTCACGCAACCCGCATAATTTTTCTTTGTAGCATGTTTTGTCTTTAGTTGTGTGACGCCCATAACATTGATGTTATATTGTTCAATTGCTTTCTTAATATCTTTGGTTTCTTCGTCTTCGTGAAGGCCTTTCAAGACAATCGACTTTGGCTTTTTCGTTTTCGGAGTATATGTAAAGTAGTTTGTGTTGCATTTGTTTTGTTTAACACTTCCTTGGCTGTTTTGTAATTGTCTATATTGTCCATTTGTAAGGTATGCTTGTCCTTGCTGACCCGTTTCACATTAAAATTTTGAATATTGCGTGAACTTTTGATTAATTCTATGGTGTCACCAATCTCTTGGTAGTAAATATGTATGGGTGATGGCCGCATACTTCGTTTTGGTCGTGTTATTGTTTCATTTGTTGTTGTCTTATTGTTTGTATTAATTGTTAGTGCCGCTACCTTTGATGGTTTTGGCTTTTGTTGTTGTTGTTGTTTGTTAGTTGGAGTATTAGATGTTTTATTTTTAACTTTTTTCATTACAGTGATGAATGCGTCATCATCATCACCCGCCATGTCGTCATCAGCATCGACGACGGTTGGTCCCTGCTGTGGCAACGGATTAAATCGATTGGTGACCTCGATGCTGTCTACAGCTAAATCCTTTTCAGGTAAGTTTGTTGTATTGTTTTGTTGTTGTGATTTTTGTAATTGTTTATTTACTTGCTCCATTTGTTTGTGGAATTGTGTTTTCATTGTTTTTATTTGTTGTTTTAGTTTATTATTTTCAGTTGCCAATTTAATTTTTTTAACCTCGTGTGGGTCACCTTTCAAGGACAATCTTGACTGCGATCTCCGTTCCCCCATACATGGCACATCATGTAGGCTCTCGCTGGATTGTATATGCTCCCATTTCTGTGTTGTCACGTTATTTGATTGATCTTTTTTCTCCATATTTGTTGTTGTTAAATTGTCTTCAACAACATGAATTTTATTTGTCGTATCATCTGAATCTGTGTCAGTATACGATTTTTTTCCAGCTGTTGATGGGCCAGTTTGTACAGCGTCAGAAGACATTGTATTGTTATTTTTATTGACCCCTGGCACGTTGGTATTGGTCACTTGATTTACAATAAAATTGTTTATAATATGTTCCACTTTTTCTCTATTTTCTTTATATATCACGAAAGTTTGTGAAAGATTTGTAAAACACTATAAAGCACTAATTCACTTATTCACTTTACCAGTATTTTTAAGATTTCGCATAATAAAAAAATTGTTTCTTAATTTTAAATTTAGATTCAAGCAGATAATACTGCTGCACTCTTCCCGTTATAATTTACCGTTACGAACACGTTTAAAAATAATTTTAATTGCCAAAAAAATGTTTATGTAATTAATTGAATCACTTATATAGTAATACAGTTTATTTTACGCATATAATTGTAAATTGCGTACCAAAAAAAGTTTATAAAATAATTTTAAAAAGCTTACCCTGTACCGCTATTCAAGAAACCGCGTTTCAAAATCGAATGTTCGATTTAAAAATCGAACATTCGATTTTGAAACGCGGTTTCTTGAATAGCGGTAAACAGTTCTCTCTTTTTTTTTATTGTTTATTGTTCTCTAAATTTCAAGCAATTTCGAGCACGTTTTAATTGTTTTCACTATATATACAACACGATAGTCTGTGTGTATTTTCGATAATCACTTTTGTACAACACGGAAGGTCTGTGTGTATCATTAATATTTAAGAACACGTGTAAAACAATAAAACTTAATTCTCTTATAAACTACTGGGGATGTAATTGTCCCATTCACTATTTTAATTATCACTACTTAATGTCTATCCAACACCATCACTATTTATTTAAAATTCTAAAAAAAAAATTTTGTACACAAAAACAGATTTTTTTTTTTTTCACTCAACTAATACCATTATCACTATGTACAACACGGAAAGTCTGTGTGTATCATTTTTTTTTTGGAACACGTGTAAAACACAAAATCTTAATTATCTTAGGAACTACTGGGGATGTAATTGTCCCGTTCAATATTTTAGATTACACTACTTATTGTCTACTCGAAACCATCACTATTTATTTAAAATTCTAAAAATTTTTGTACACCAATATTACGATAATTACTTAAATTACACAAAGTTGATTTTTCGGCATTTTTTATAGACAAATATATTAATTGTTCATGGCAATCCCAATATTATCGATTTGGTAAATCAGATTTGGAAAGTTTCAATTCTAAAATAAAGTTATATGATGAAAAATTGGATTATTTTGAACGTCATCATAATTCGTCTGCAGTGGTCTTAACTGGGATTCCGTTTATAGCAAATGTGTCGGTTGAGGATATTTTTGGTAAAGTTGCGGCTGCAGTTAAATTTGAAAGGGGAATTGAAGCGGTGGATGTTATTTATTGGATGGCGTCTCCTAAAGTATCGTCGAGCGATCTAATTTCCAAGAACCAAACACCTATTTTTGTTCGGTTTATTTCTCATCGTCTTAAAATGATGTTTTTTAAGCAATATATTGTACCGAAAAATCTGTCACTGCATCACATTGGCTTGGATATCAGTAATAGAATTTACTGCAACCATTATCTGTCGAAAGTCAATTACTCCATCCTTCAAGCAGCATTCAAAGCAAAACGAACTGTAAATAAAATCTCCAAAGTAACAACTAAATCTGGTTTGGTGCATATTACGTATACAAACAACAATAAAGTTTTTATACCAAGAAGTGTAGAGGAATTTTACAAAATCGATCGTCAATTTCAAACAGCTGATCATCCTCTAACGGTAGGCAACAATCAGGTCAAAAAACGCAATAAACAGGTAAACACGGTAGTAAATGCGAATGATAATTTTATCGCACCTATTACTAGGTCGCAAAACAGAATCAAATCATAATGTTTATTTTTTGTTTTCTTTTGAAACGTTTCAATATTAATAGTTTAACTGTATTGCATTCAATTTTTATTTTTATTTTTATATTTTATTTCTTTGTTGGAGTATTATTATTATTATTATTTTCTTTTTTTTTTTGCTTTATTGTAATCATGTATTTTTTACTCATAAGTTTTTCCTTATCATATTTTTATTATTTTCATTCATTCTTATTTGTATTCCTTTTTCCATCTCTATTTTGTAAAATGTGCCTGTTTGCTTTTCTGGTATCAGTTTTTTGACACTAAACTCGTTACTTCATATTTATGATGGGTAGTAGACATATTGACGGGGCTGGCTCGGTGGATGTGAGGAACGTTGTTTTAAAATCATCCATACCAGACAACAACGTTTTATTTAACTTCTGCCATTTAAATCCTGGTAGTTTGGTTCCTAATTTTGAAGAATTGAAGTTAATCGTTAAGGACATCCCGTTCCATGCTATTGCCATTTCAGAAACATGGTTGAAATCTAAACACTCTAGTAAACATTTTGATCTTGACAATTTTACTCTATTTCGTAAAGATCGTTCGGGGCGGCGTTCTGGTGGTGTTGGTGTTTATGTCAAAAAATTTCTAAATCCAAAAGTTATATACACTAATGCAAGAAACTCTTTATTTGACATAATCTTCATTGAAATTAGAAATCAACTTAACATGAAAATGGTGCTGGGTGTAGTATACAATCCGCTCAAATTGGAGTCCTCGAAATTAGGATTTCTAAAAGATGTTGAAACCGTCTTAAGTGATCTTATGACACGATATAATGAGGTCATTATTGTTGGTGACTTTAATATTGACTGTCTCGTTTCAACACCTACGGCTAAACAACTAAAATCATTATTGTCATCTTATGGGCTTGGATTAGTCTCAAAGGTAGCTACTAATTTTGTGGGTGATTCTGCCACTTTAATTGATTTGGCCTTCACCAATCATCCTAACAACATTAAAACTTTTACTCAAATCTCAATTCCTGGCATTGCAACCACCCATGATATGATTTATGGGTCATATGTGTTCCCTGTTGACAAAAATGTTAGTAACCAATTTATTTACGTGAGAGATTTCTCCAATATTGACAAGGACGCGCTACTGATGGCTGCTAATTCATTAAATTGGGTATCATTATATCATTTTTGTGATGTTAATAAACAGTTATCACTTTTAAATTCATTTATAAGTTATCTTATTGATAACTTTGTACCAATAAAAATGATTTGTGAGAAGCGTAAAGTGCGTGGTCCGTATTTTAATAACGATATTTTATTGCACCGTAATATTCGTGATTTTCTACATGAGAATTGGAGAAAGCATAAGACTGACATTAATAGGTTAAAATACGTTAGAGCTCGTAATAAAGTAAATTATATGATCAAAGCTGCCAAATGCCAGTTTTTTAATGATCGGTTTAGCAATAATACTACGAGTAAATTGTTCTGGAAGAACTTCAACACATATGTAAATCCGCCAATTCCGGAGTGTAAATGTGACATTACCTCTGATGAGTTCAATAGTTACTTCGGTTCGGTTTTCAACTCCAATGATGTAAATTTTGTTTGTGATGCAGTTCATTCTGCCGCTGACGTAAATGCTTTCTACTTTAAAAATGTTTCTGCTGAAGAAGTTTGTTTTCATCTGGATAAAATCAAATCGAGTTCTGTAGGAGTTGATGGTATTCCACTTAACCTCATTCAAATTCTGCTTCCGGTTTTGCTACCTCACTTAACTTTTATTATAAATTCTGGTCTCACAAAATCGATATTTCCTGATGCGTGGAAAATTGCGACAATTTCGCCTATTCCAAAAATACCGCTTCCATCTACAGTAACTGATTTTCGTCCTATAAGTATATTACCAACATTATCTAAGGTTTTTGAAAGAATTATTCATGCTCAGATCAGTGGCTTTATTGCTAAACATAACCTATTGGATGAACTACAATCTGGATTTCGTGCCAAGCACAGTACTACAACTGCCTTGTTGAAAGTTACTGAAGATATTACTATTAATATTGAAGATGGTAAAGTTGCAGTTTTGGTTCTATTAAACTTTTCAAAGGCATTTGATAAAGTAGACCACGCTATGTTGTTATCGAAACTATGTTATAAATATAACTTTTCCAAGAGTGCTTGTCAACTTATAGGTTCTTACTTACATCTGCGATAACAATCTGTAAAATATCATGGCAACTTTAGCGACAACATTTTTGTCACATCTGGCGTTCCTCAAGGATCTATTTTAGGACCTATTCTGTTTTCATTGTACATAAATCAAATTTGTCAATCAATTAAACAAATGGGAAACATTTGCTATCACCTTTTTGCGGATGATTTGCAAATCTATTCTTTTGGGGATATTGATTCGGTTGACGCTGTGATTAATAATCTAAATCAAGCGTTATGTAATATTTCGGAATTGTCCAAATTGCACAAACTTCAAATCAATCCTGCGAAGTCACAAGCCATACTAATAACTAACAAAAAACGTATAAATTTACCGATAAACAGTCTTTTAATTGACAATCACAGAATTGAGTTTTGTGACGTTATCAAGAGTCTGGGGTTGATCATAGACACTAAATTAAATTGGAGTACCCATGTTAATAACCTATGTGGTAAAATTTATGGTATCTTAGGTAAATTGTGGTGCACGGCGAAATTTATTTCAAGTGATGTGAAATGTCATATCATTCGTACTCTTGTGGGACCTTTACTTTCATATTGTTCTTCGATATATTCGCAATGTTCCAAAAAGTCCCTACGAAAGTTAAATGTTGCTTTTAATTCTTGTGCTAGATACATATTTTTGAAGCGAAGGGGCGAACCAATTTCGCACCTTTCTGAACAGATATTTGGTGGAAGCTTGAACCAGTTTTTGGAAATGTCGGTGTTGACTGTGATGTTTGGTTTGACTAAAAATAAAGTTCCGAACTACCTTTATGATAAACTGAAATTCTCGAAATCGCAGAGGACATTAAATTTAAATTTGCCTAAATCATGCAAAACTAAGCCAAGACAACGTGCTTTCTTTATCCATGGGGTGAAGCTCTGGAATAGTCTGAATCCGTCTATAAAGGCAGCATCTAATTTGCGTGGTTTCAAGGGACTGTACCTCGAGGGGCTGATTGGCACATAATTCGTTTCCATTATTCTTCTTTTTTCTTTTTTCCATTATCACGTCTTCTAATGTTTTATCTTTTGTTCTTAATCTTTTCTTCTGTATTTTTAATTATATTATATTTAGTTTTAATTATTGTTCTAATTATTTTTCTTTGTAATTGCTTTAATACACATAGGAATATATCCCTGGATGTTGTAAAAAGGCTATGCCTTATTTGTGTATAATTAAATAAATAAATAAATAAATAAATAAATAAATACAGAGGCCAATCGCTCATAATATACCTACTGAAAAAAAGTAGAAATATCTTCCCCCCTCCCCGTAAATTTGGCTGAAGGCCCAAAAGAGTTAGACCAGAGGTCCTTTTCCACTTTCGTTAATATACGCTTTGCCAACATGCCTGTTGAATTTTTTGACTTTTCGTTTATTTGTGGTTTTTGGATTGGAACGTCTTCGACAGAATTTCAGGGAAGTGTAGTGGTTGTCCTTGGGAGAAGGTGGCAACCCTTGTATGTATATAATTCACAAACTAAAAATACTTTGTTTCTAATTAAAATAATAAAAGTATACCTCTAATTCACAAAATCAAAAGTAGTTTGCTTCAGCACAGTTCGAAAATAATAACGAAGATGAATACGGTTGTTAAAAATACTCGTGTAAACTCGTTTTGAATTAGCGAAGCATGTTAGATTGTTTTGACTTTTTGTTTTCTTCGCGCTCATCGTATTGATTTACTTTTTTTCTATTTGGCTCTTTCTTTAATTCCAATTTTTTCTTATAATTTTTTTTAGATGTGGATAAATCATGACGTCATTAAATTGTATTTTCTCAGAATGTTTTTTAATTAAATTCCCCTTATTTTGATTATTGCTGGCAAATAGGGAAATTCTCAAATTTGTGTTTTAAACGAGTAAGACATTGAGTGGTTCTTTAGCGATTTCAGAAAAAATTATATAACTGGGTCTAACTTTTAATTCATGTTTTTTCGTCAATCGAAATCTCGTTTTCTCGAATTGTCCAAACTCTATGAAAACAAATTAATTTTTAGTGTTTCTTTGTCCCTTATTTTAAGTTCATTTTTCACATGTCGCCTCTATTAACATTAAGATGGTTCTGGTATTACTATGTATTTATATATTTATATATATATATGTATTATTATTATTATTATTATTGGGTGGCCATGCGGGCGATCAGCCACTTCGCACTGTGACCTAAAAGATCTATTGTGCTGGCCCCTGCTTAATTATCCGTCCAGCCAATATTCAGGTTCTTAATGAACCTGACAATACTGCCTCCCGGTACGTGATACATACTATCTGGGTTTATTGCTCTCCCTCCTAGATGTTTACTACAGCATGTAGTTCCGCTAGAAAGACGGTAGCATTGGAGATCAAGGACCTCGAGAGGGTTGTCCCACTCCCGTATATTCCTACTCCTGCCCCGTATTCCGTTTGATTTTACTCTTACGAGTTGCTGGGGATTGCAAATCACCTGTAGGTCACTCAGCTTTACTACAGGAAGGCTAAATAAAACTGGAGGGTGCCTGGTATCCAGAGTCCGCATATTTTGGGCTGATTAACCTATCAGCCATTCATCTTTCGGCATATGCTGTTCCACCTTAGATTAGGGTTTTTTGTCAAGGTTTTCTCCTTTAGCGCCGTACTTTAGCCTGTGCCAAATGGCCTAAAATGTGCCAAGTGACCTTAGTTACCAGTGGTTGCCACGAGGAGGCAGTACGTACACTTGCGAATTGTAAACAGGTTACCCCTTACACAATTGTACCCATCACGCAGCTGCTTAATGACAAGACCAGAACAGCTCACGTGATGCGCACCCTACTGGAAGGTTACGGAGCTGGTAGATTAATCTACTCAACTTTGATCCCCCCCTCCAATAGACGCCAAACCACCATATATATATATATATATATATATATATATATATATATATATATATATATATATATATATATATATATATATATATATATATATATATATATATATATATATATATATATATATATATATATATATATGTAAGTGTATATGATAGTATGATGTAAGTGTATATGATTGATGTGGCAGGCAAAAATTCAGTTCAAGTTCCCGATTAACAATACAAAAAGGGTAAAACACAGCAAGCGGCGAGGACGAGCGACAAATCTAGGTGCTGGTTATTTTGATGATTAAGGCTGTGTTCCAATTGGTTAAATATTTTAACTGTCGTAAAAAATATTTAACTTATACCTCATTTTTTAATTGATTTCCTGTTCCAAATGCAACTAGCTAAAAAGTTAAAATTTTGACGCTTAGTTTTATTTATCTTTGTGAGTTTTGTAAAGTAAAAATAATTTAATTATAAAATGAATAATAATATCGTTAAATATATACCGATTATAATTCAGTTGTGCGTTTAATACAAGCAATTATTGAATTAAATTGCAAAATATTACAGTACAGTAAAATTTGTAAAGATAATCTAGAGCAGATTTCACTTAAAAAAAATTATTTGAAACAAATACATTTATTTTAGCGCACAAAATATTTACAAATTGGTGTGGTATCTCTTAGACGTCTTTAAGAGTTCTTTAAGAGTAAGTAACAAGTAAAACTTTTAAATTAATCTTGCAAACTATGCCTAACAAGCATCATGGATGATATTTCTCTACTGGATGGCGTCGGGCTGTAGTTACAGATTTGGGTGAAGCTTTTCCGATCAACTAGCCGGAATATAATATACAAAATGATCGATTATTTTATTATAAACATGAGACATGTTGCCCAGCTTCCAAAAGCAGATAAATTTAGTGCTATAGGTCAAAAGTTTTGCTCAAGGGCCATATCAATTGTTAGGTGTCATATACGTGTAAAATGTCCCGTTAAAAAGCATTAATTATAAGGGGTTCTACATGATTGTACTTTGCAAGCAGTTGTTGACAGCAAAGAAGCATTTTTGAGGTATTTTATTGGGAATCCTTTTTAACACAATCCATAGTCGGGCGGCAAATATTGTTGAATGTTCATTTGGTATAATGAAATCGCTTTGGCAGAATAATTTTTTCAAGCCCTAGAACAAAATATTAAAAATTGCGTCAAAATTGTAACTGTTTACTTGTATATAACATAACATTTGTATAATGGGCGATGATTTTAATAACATGTTGGATTCCGATATTTGGGTAATCCTGTTGGACTATTTGCCCAAATACCGTAAATGCTGAATTAATTTTTTTGGCAAATTTTTCGACTTTCTTTTAAAAGTTCCGTTTGAACTTTTGGTTGTTTATTGCGTTTGCGATTTTTAGTTAAAAGCGGCGTTATCCTTGACATTTCTGAGGAGTCTGATGGTGAAGGCCCTTGTGTTGGGGTTTCACTATCAGACACACTTAACTCCTCGTCCGAAGAATATAAAATAATCGGCCTATTAATAAAGCCTTCCACACTACAAGATAAATTCGGTGGATGAAAAATGTCCTTGTTGGACGAATAAAGTTGGTGCTAATCGAAGTAAGGCCAATTATTGGGCAGGCCTACATCATCGCCTGAAGCTTCATCGCTCAATCCGCTGCCTGTTTTTGGACGAATTTTACCTTCCCACTGGCAAGGCTTGCCACTGTTGGCGACATAATGCCGTTGATTTGCCCATTTCTTGACTAATTTATCTATAATTAAAATAATATAGGAATATAAAACATTCATATTTAAATGAATTTTAAATCAGTTTTACCTCCACGCATCCTGTTGGTTGGCGTTTTTAAAAAATAAAAAGTAAACTTATCCCTGAGTTTATTTATTGAATTTTTACTTCCATTTTGTATATGCCATCGTAACAGTCCGTTTTCTTTTTCTTCGATTTTCCATATTTTTTTTTGTATGAATTTAATGTACAGTTCGATTGGGCTGTCAAAAAAAAAAGTTTTTGATGCCGAATCGTACGCACAAGCAGCATGTATGTGATTTCTTTTTGAGGTTATGTTAACCGTCAATAAATCTTTAGTTTTATTATGGACAAAATTACACAGATTTTGTCACAAAAACTGTTTTAATAACACAACTTATGTATTAATAAATAACGAACTCGTAAAAATTCTAAAAACGACGAATTTTTATGACGTCTTGAATTGTCACAATTATGATTCACATTTCTTTTTTGTTGGAATTGGTAAACCCTGCAAAAAATCTCGATTTGTCAAAATCGATTTAAATTAAAAGATAAATGATTGATTCTACCCAATAGTACTCATTTGTTTTGACAGTAAATTGATTTATTTCGCCTTATCGAACTCCACATAGGTTTAGGATGTGTACGTATTTCAGTTTAAAAATATTTTATATGCAAAACAAAAGAATTTTATTCGGAAGGGAAAATTTACGAAATAGACTACGATCCTACTGAAAATTTTTCAGAAGAATTTTTACGTGAACTCGCATTATACATAATTAAACAAAAGACAACAAATTTTAACTGGTCGCCTGAGCACATAAAATATTTGTTGTGAATAAAATGTCAAAATTTAACTTTTTAACATTTTATGCGATATTTGTTTCATTTGGAACACAGCCTTAATGAATATAAATCATAGTTTAAGCAAAACTAAATGTAAATTTCATTAAAACATTCAAGTATATCATAATTTTAATAGAAAAATTTATGTAAACATATCGAGTGAAGTTATTTCTGTCGTCAGGATAATTTGTTACACATCCAGCTTCAAAACAAAATCGCGCCTTGTCAGTCGATTTTTGGTTTCTTTTGTATTTATATAAATATAAAAGAGAATGTAATACGAATTTGCACAGATCTTGGCGTCTATTGTATGGGTTTCTTGGAATATTTCGTAAATTCACAATTATCGAATTAGGCTCCAATTCATTGCAATTGGAATCTATTTTTTTTTTTGGAGTTTTTTATCGGTACAAGGTACAACACCAAGTTTTTGGATTGTACATTTATTCGTCAACAATAAATTTTCTATAAATCGTACGTTAGTACTATGGTTAGTTTTTAATTATTTTTCATGGTTCAGCTTTACTAATCAAAATTTAATTTAATCAGCAAAACTGGATCATGAAAAATGTGTTTTTGTTGCAAGATTTAAATATAAGAAAATGTAGGCATGCAAAATAATAAACAAAGCTCTCACAAAAATCAATCATATTTTTGACTTGAAAAATAAAATTAAACCCTTGCTATATGTATTTATGGCTCAATTGTTTTGAAATTCTATATACAGAAAATTATAAATAAAAAGTTAAAAAATTTTAGACCAATAATTACCACTAACAACAGAATTATTTTTTAATGTGAAATTATAATCCTAATATAGATTTTAATGAATAAAGTAAAAAATAAAAAAAAATTAATATTCTGAAGCAAAATATAAACAAAAAGATTTAATTTTCATTTTCTATCTTGCTAATTAATCTTCTATTTAAACAAAAAAAAAATAAAATAAAATAATCTCCTTCAATCACTGACTGGTGCCTGTTTTGTACTTTAAATTAAATTGTTTCCGTTATAACATTAAATGGATAATTGTATTGTTTAACTGTGGTTGCTAGAAAAAACTCGAAATGAAATGTTTTGTGTACACCAGAGAAATATACTTAGATTTCTATGCCAACCTAATTTTATTGTTTATTATTAAGACATTTGTTAGACGCAAAATTAGTAATTAAATACAAGACTAATATATAATACATTTTTTTTTTTTTTTTTGGTTTATAATTATTTCTATCAACAGTTTAAGAAGAGCAAAACTCTTGAACAAAAAAGAACCTAAATAACAATTAATTATTATTATTTGTTTTGTTTGCAAAAAACATTAAACACATAATTACTTTTTGGTTTTTACGAAAAAAAAAAAAAACAAAAACGCTAATTTTGTTTTCATGTACCAAATCTATTTGACTTTGGTATAGTTTTAGATTTATTGTAAAAGCTCGTAATTATCAAAGTTATAATTTTCCAAATTTTAATTAATCTTTATATTTTATTGAACCTGTTATGTATGTACAGTAGTATGTAAACAAGTTCAATGTTAAATAATACTCATAATGCAACTTAGTATTTCTCAAGTCGTAAATTTTTGGCTACAATTCCGCCATGATTTTGTGTTATACCTATAATTGCCAGTACTATAGAATTTTATCATCTGGATGGCATGTTCAAACAAAGTCGCAACGTATTTTCTCAAGTCCTTTATAGTTAGCATCAATCTCCCGATAATTTTCTGTTAGTCCTATCAGTAACCAGATCTTCGAATTTTTATTTTAATATTGTCGCGGGCATGGTCAAATATAGCCACAAAGCTTGTAAATCGTATTTAGTTAGACTGTGGCGAATCAATTGAGTATTTTCTTAAGCTCTGTGTACTGTTGGCCCCATGAAAAATTCTGAAAAAAATTCAGATTGCCCGCAATTGATAGATCTAAAAGAACATCATCATAAAGTTGGTGCCAAAATTATAGGGCTTGAGAAAATACTCAGTTGAACTACGAAAATCACATTAACTATGTCTCACGAGGTTTTGCATCCATAACCAACCATGCCAAACGGGTGTGAAGTTTATAACAAATAACAAAGTATTAGCATATATTGGAAAGTACACTGTAATTAAAATTCCAATAAGATTTTTGAGTGAAATATGCTAAATTAAAAATGCGTGTGGAGTTTATAACAAAAAAATAACCCAAAAGAATATTTAGAATTTTTTGACGAGAATAATATATTTTCGAGAACGATTGGCAATAATAGTTTAAAGTGCCGCGAAATCATATGGTGAGTGTGTGCCATTTAACTGTGACTTGTCATATTGATTCTGTTTGTTTGAGTAATTTACTGTGGACTCACTCTTCCTTTTTTTATGTTCTTGTACGTCATTCATACAGATCCTAATATTTGAATATTCTCGCATTCGCGGTAAATAACAAGGAATCTTAAAAATCCTAGAGTTTGTTGTAAGATGCGACAAAGTTATATTAGTAGCTTTATGTTTAGTGTATCAAATGGGTCAAATGCCATTTCCAAACAAAAGGGATGAATATCATTTTTTGTTCCTGTACTTCATAGCGATTTTTAACATTTGAGCAGTTTTGCGTTTGCGGTTAACAACAACAACACATCTTAAAAATTCTAGAGTTTGTTGTAAGATACGACGACTAAGATAAATTAATAGCTTTATGTTTAAGTGTATCAAATGGACCGTATATGTTATTTCCAAACGGAGGGGATGAATATCATTTTTTGTTCTTGTACTTCATACCGATTTTTAACATTGGAGTAGTTTTCCATTCGCGGTGAATAACAAGAAATCTTAGAAATCCTAAAGTTTGTTGTAAGATTGATTGATTGATTGATTGATTGCGATGTACGATCAAGCATTAAGCAAATCTCCCGTATTATAAATGCGAATACCACAACCACCTATACCCCCATGTTACCACAACACGACACCATTCTTCATGAAGCCAAACCCCGTAAAGAAAGGCGCCACATCGATAACCACATAAGTCTAATAGTTGTGATATCCGCCCCTGGCCAGGCCGCCGTCGTACACCTTTTTACATATAACAAGATCGAGGGATGGGAAAGGAATGTTAGCAACAAAGACTCAACCCGGTTCCAGACACCTAAGTAGTTGATAGTTAGTAAATTTGTTAGTAATATATTTTTTAGTAATTTATTTAACACAAGACAATACAATTTTAAAGTTCATCTTTACTGCTCCAACCTGTAAGAAGACACAATGACAACACAAATTTCCTGGTACCGCAAACTCTTTTGTTCTGAAAAGCTGTAAACAACTATTATTATTCCCCTCCACCATTTTTTTCCATCGGCGGTTGTGAGAGGGGGGCGAGATTTCGTTCCATCATCATGTTCTCATGCGGTCACCCAAATTTGTACTAACTGTAGGTAGTGTTGCTTGACGTTGTTGTTGAATTCGTTGCGTCTCTGCTGTCCCTGCTACTCGCCCCCCCAAAATACCAACAACACATAGTGTTCCCGATCAGTCACCCATCTAAGTACTAACTATGCCCAATGTTGTTTGACTTCGGTGATCGAACGAGAACCGGTATGATAAACATTTTTTTTTTTTTTTTCCTAAACAATTTTCTTTATTTACCTTATTTTTATCTATTTACATTTACTTAAGGCCAAAGATTGTTATAAAAATGCCTTGTTCTTTAAAAATTTTACAATATATACAATGCTCCATTGTGGGGAGTCTCCGTCTATGCTCTATTTCTTATACTAAATTTTGATTTTATATAATTTTAAATTGTTATTTATTAAATTTTTGAGAGTTTTAATTCAAATCTATGTTTATTTTAATTTTGGCCTAAAAATTGAAGGTTCTTTAAAATTGCCATCCTATATCTATTTATTTACATCTACTTAATATCTATCTATTATTACTATTTCTTTTTATATTTTATTTTATTTACAATTATTTCTATGTATATATTTATTTATTTTTTTTATCGATCATCGGTATCGCCTCTTCTCTTGTCATTATCACCTTGATGTCATCTTTATAGTTGTATATATATGGTTTGTCTCTTTTATCTTATTGTAGCCACCAGTATTTGGCTCTCTTTTGTCTGTATCTGTGCGGGTCCAGATAATATTGCGCCGTGCTATGCTTCATGTTAATAATTTGGTTGTCCGTGCTTCCGAAAATTTGTTGGTTGAATCCTTTTTCATTAGTTCTCCTTTGGATGTGATATATAATGGGTATTTGTGTCTCTTTTTGTTGTATATATCCCATCTTGTCAAGGTATACAAATGTTTCTGGTCCTGGATTGTTATGTGGTTGGCAATTAATTTTGTTTATTTGGTCATCAGTGTAATACGGTCCATATATCAGGGAATTCTCTCTATTTATTGTTGCTCTCCTTATGTGCTCTCTGGTTAAATTTATTATGTGTAGGTCTATCCTTTCGCTTTCATATTTATTGTACTGCTGCTGGTTTGTTATATATTTTTGGTAGTCATTCTCCGCATCTCTAAATTGTCCCCAACAATATCGTAGGCATTTCCTCTCGCATACACGTATTCTTTCCATGGTGTTGTGGCCGATATTCCACCATATTGGACATCCGTATGTAATAATTGGTCTAATTAGGGTTTTATAGCATATATATTTAACTTTTGAATTTATTCTTCTTGTGCCGAACATTCTCTTATTTTGCATAAAAATTTTTTGTGCTTTTTTAATTTGGATATTTATGTGGTCGTCTAGATATAATAGCCGGTCTAAATTTATGCCTAAATATTTTACACTTTTTTTTTGTTCACTTATTGTATTATTGACGTTAATTTTGAAATCTTTCCAATGTAGTCTTGTATCTGGTGTTGCTAATTGATATGGTTTCCGAAATAATATTGTTTCACATTTGTTTGGATTAATTTTTATTCGCCATGTGTGTAAATAGTCGATTGTAAAATTTACCGCTTCTTGTAAATTTTGAATAATATTGTTAATTTTGATTTCCGAACTATATAATACCATGTCATCGGCGTATGCAATTGTTTGAATTTTGTTTGAATTTAGCTTCTCATTCTCGATCAAATCTTTCGTATATAAGTTAAATAGTACCGGTGCCGTTATTGTTCCCTGCTGCAACCCATTAAATATCTTGAATGTATTTTCCGAAATTTCTATCCCATTTGTTGTTTTGAATTTACGTTTATATAATAATTCGTACAGTAATTGAATTATATCATTATTAAATTTCATTTTTATTAATTTATATAACAGTCCGTCTAGCCAAACTGATTCAAATGCTTTTTCCATATCCAAAAGTATTGTGCCGGTACACTTTTTGTTGTTTAAATTTTGTGCAATATCTGCGGTTAATTTTGTAATAGCATTTATTGTTGAATGATTTGGTCTAAATCCAAATTGATTGTCCGGTATTAATTTATGTGAATTTATGTGATTTTGTATTTGATTAAATATTATAATTTCATATGTTTTGCCTAAATTTGATAGAATACTGATTGGTCGATAATTTAATGGGTTGGTTGCTGTTTTTCCTTTCTTGTGTATTGGGTATATTTTGGCCGTCTTCCATCTGTTTGGGTATGTTCTATTGTTTAGACATTGATTGAATAGGCTGCACAATTCGATGATCATTTGATATGGTAGGTGTTTTAATACAATACATGGTATGTTGTCTAGACCGTATGACTTTTTTGTATTTAAGCATTTTAAAATTTCGGTTAACTCGTTTATTGTTATAAAATAATTATCTTTGTGTTTATATTTTTGATTAATTGTTGTATTAATTTTGCTAAATTGTATTTTTGTTATATTATTAATTTTATTTTGTTCATATTGTGTTATTAGTGGTTGTATTGTTTTTGTTATGATATTTTCGTGTTGCGGCTTACCCATTGTAGAATTTGGAATTGTAATTTTTTCTATAAAGTGTCCTATTATATCTAGATTTTTTTTTTGCTCGTAACTTGTATATTGTGTGCCTTG